>ONZH01005475.1:0-35601 GCA_900303285.1 Rhinella marina
CTCTTCAGACTGTTTGAGACATCTGAAAAAAGTACCGTCTGAAGATGAAAAAGGTGAGTGTTACCATAAGTCCTTTGTCTAGACAACAGTAAAGTATCCTGAGACCATTCATGTGTGGGGTTACTTCTCAACCAGGGAAGTGGGCTCACTCACAATTTTGCCAAAAACCTCTTCCAAGAGCAACTTTTGGTGATGAGCATAAGAAGTGACTTGGTTAAAAAATTGAAATTTTGTTCGTGGCCAGGAAACTCTCCTGATATCAATCACAATGAGAACTTTTGGTCAATGCTCTAAAAGCAGGTGGACAAACAAAAACATTTAATTTGCACTTTTGAAAGAATGGGTTGCTATCAGTCAGGATTTGGCCCATATATAGAGATGATCAAATCAAAGTTGACAAAGTGGATTTCGATCTGAATTTTAGGAAAAATTCTATTCATCCCAAAGTAGAATTTCCTGGCGCATTGTGTTAACAAATCACAATTTTTCTAAAATGGCTGCTGCACATGTTACACAGTGAAAGTAAGGAGCCCATTAATGAGGGAGCACCCACAATGCCATGCAGATAGCCAATCAGCAGATAGCCCAGCCCCTGTGATGCCACAGCCATATAAAAAGCCTCCTCATGCTCAGTCTCCGCCATTTTAAAGTGTACTAAGTGCAGGGACTTCATTCCAAAAAATAACTATTGAGCAGTTCAGGGAAAGATTATTCATAGTGAAGGGAAAGGATTGGGAGACATTATCCACACTATGTGGAGAGTGCAGGGACCACCAGGAGAGTGTACCGCCTGGGTAATAGGAGCGATTACTCTTACACCTTGCTGCACTAACTGGGGTTACTAAAAGTGATCTGTTACTACAAATATTTTAGGTTGTATTAAACAGTAATTGCAGTAATCCAATCATCTGCTATTGGGGTGAATTTGCAGTCCAATACAACCAGTTTTGGGGTGTTTTTATTTTATATATAAAAGTACTTCCATTCATTCTTGCTTGATGATTGGGGTGAATTGCAGTCTGATACTATTGCTCTTCTCACCTTGCAGTTTCTTTTATTATACAGTATGATGGACAGACAGGTGACAGGACCTTCTAAGGGAACGGCGGTGTCCAAAATGTTTCTGGCATAGGCAGAATTAGCAACAGAAGAAGAGGGGGGGCAGGAGCAGTCGCAGCAACAGGCCTGTGCTCCCAGTGTTATCTAATGGTCGTGTCTTGACCAGCAAACTAGCGGTCCTTAAATGGTTGACTCGGTTTTCTACTTTTTCGCAAGTGACATCAGACACCAAATGACATCTGTCACTGGACCACTGTGTTGACTCCTCATGCTGTTGCCACCTCATGACTAAGTCACTATTGTCCCTGATTGGCTTTGTTGACATCACCATTTAATTTAACCATTTTCTGATCTGTCACAAGGATGGAAAAATGGGAAACACAACAGATCCTGTCTTTGGAGCAGCTGTAAGGCCTTTGTCACACGGTCCCTATTTTGCATCAGGATTTCCTTATTATTTGGAAGCCAAAATCAGGAGTGGGTACAAAACACAGAAGACATGCAAACATTCCACTCATGTTTCATCTCTGTTTTGGATCCTCTCGTGTGTTTTTTTTTTTACCTTAGCAATACTGAAGAATTACTGACCAAATGCTGACCGTGTGACAGCGGAAGCTCTAAAGAGAGAATCCTTATTTTGGGGGGTTGTTCTTATGACGGATGCGAAGAAGCGCAAAATAAACAGTGACGTCAACACAAACTTACTGCTGACATCCTCTCCACTCTGTCAGGGGGCCAATACTTGTCTCAGTGTGTAACGTAACAGGTTATGTAGAAATCTATGTGGAATCAGCTGATGATGGTGTAAAATGACTGCACTCTTTCACTCTACAGTAAAATCTTGGGCCTCTGCACCGTTCTTTATACCAGACTTTAAGATTGACCTGTAAGGCTGAATTCACATTTGAGTTATTTGGTCAGTTTTGGCCCCGTAACTGACCAAATGAGTGAAATGTGAAGTGATGCTAAGAGCGACGCCTGTTATCTGCATGTCATACTAACTTACAGAATTGTTTCATTACCACAGCAGACTCCCTATGCGTGTTACTGTAAGGCACAGTGTTCTACATCACTATACAGGCTCTCTGCAGCCAGGAAATAGCTGTTTTTAACACAATTCATCCCAAATAAGTTTGTATTGAAACAAATCTTTTTGGGAAATTCATCGAACTATCTGAATCGAATTTATGAGAAATTTGCTCATCTCTAGTGGTAACAAATTGTTTTTTTTTCCTAAAATGGCTTTTGCATTAAAGATTTAATGTCCCCAGGCAATTATAGGTATAGAGGATGCTCCTTCTGTAAATACAATCCCCAGTGGAAATGTATTATGTTTGGATGTCTGTCACAAATTGAATGATTTCATTAAATGACAGAGCAAATTTGCAGTATATCTAATACTATGCCAATGTAGACGTTTCTACATAGGCAAAAGATTTAGGGAACATATACAGTGGAGAAACAAAGTATTTAGTCAGCCATCAATTGTACAAGTTCTCCCACTTAAAAAGATGAGGTTGGCCTGTAATTGACATCATAGGTAGACCTCAACTATGAGAGACAAAATGAGAAAACAAATCCAGAAAATCTCATTGTCTGATTTTTAAATAATTTATTTGCAAATTATGGTGGAAAATAAGTATTTGGTCACCTACAAACAAGCAAGATTTCTGTCTCTCACAGACCTGTAACTTCTTCTTTAAGAGGCTCCTCTGTCCTCCACTCATTACCTGTAGTAATGGCTCCTGTTTGACCTTGTTATCAGTATAAAAGACACCACAACCTCAAACAGTCACACTCCAAACTCCACTATGGTGAAGACCAAAGAGATATCGAAGGACACCAGAAACAAAATTGTAGACCTGCACCAGGCTGGGAACTGAATCTGCAATAGGCAAGCAGCTTGGTGTGAAGAAATCAACTGTGGGAGCAATAATTAGAAAATGGAAGACATACAAGACCACTGATAATGTCCCTCCATCAGGGGCTCCATGGAACATCCCACCCTGTGGGATCAAAATGATCACAAGAACTGTGAGCAAAAATCCCAGAACCACATGGGGGGACCTAGTGAATAACCTGCAGAAAGCTGGGACCAACGTAACAAAGGCTACCGTCAGTAACACACTACACCGCCAGGGACTCAGATCCTGCCGTACCAGACGTGTCCCCCTGCTTGAGCCAGTACATATCCAGGCCTGTCTGAAGTTTGCTAGAAAGCATTTGAATGTTCCAGAAGAGTATTGGGAGAATGTCATATGGTCAGATGAAACCAAAGTAGAACTGTTTGGTAGAAACACAACTTGTCGTGTTTGGAGGTGAGTGAATGCTGAGTTGCATGCAATGAACACCATACCTAGTAGCATGGCGGTGGCAACATCATGCTTTGGGGCTGTTTCTCTGCAAAGGGACCAGGATGATTGATCTGTGTACATGAAAGAATGAATGGGGACATGTATTGTGAGATTGTGAGTGCTAACCTCCTTCCATCAGCAAGGGCATTGAAGATGAAAAGTGGCTGGGTATTTCAGCATGACAATGATCCCAAGCACACCGCCAGGGCAATGAAGGAGTGGCTTCGTAAGAAGCATTTCAAGGTCCTGGAGTGGCCTAGCCAGTCTCCAGATCTCAACCCCATAGAAAACCTTTGGAGGGAGTTGAAAGTCCCCAAAACATACTGCATGGAGGAATGGGCCAACAAACCAGCAACAGTGTGTGCCAACCTTGTGAAGACTTACAGAAAACGTTTGACCTCTGTCATTGCCAACAAAGGATATATAACAAAGTATTGAGATGAACTTTTGTTATTGACCAAATACTTATTTTCCACCATAATTTGCAAATAAATTCTTTAAAAATCAGACAATGTGATTTTCTGGATTTGTTTTCTCATTTTGTCTCTCATAGTTGAGGTCTACCTATGATGTCAATTACAGGCCGACCTCATCTTTCTAAATGGGAGAACTTGCACAATTGGTGGCTGACTTTTTCCCCACTGTAAATTCTATAGCATCTGGAAAAGGATGCCCCCGGTTAATAGAGCACATAAGAAATGAACATCAGGGTGACACTAGAGTGCTGAGTTTTTCACGTATTTAGCTGGTGCCCCCACCTGCACAGGGAGGAGATAGGCACAGATTATTGGTACAGAGAGAAGCAAAGTGGATAATAAAGTCAGGTGCAATGGGACCACTAGGTTTTAATGACAAAAATTACTTAAGTGTCTTTATTGGTGATTAGATACTCCTAGGATATTTGTATTAATTTTTTTTTTGTTGGTTGAGGGTTTGCTCCGCTTCAACTGTTTTAATTACAGTAAGAGTGAAGAGAACTTAGGTGGCTATGCTAGATGATTGAGAGGCGGCCACACTAGATAATGAGAGGTGGCCACACTAGATGAATGAGAGGTGGCCACACTAGATGAATGAGAGGTGGCCACACTAGATGAATGAGAGGTGGCCACACTAGATAATGAGAGGTGGCCACACTAGATAATGAGAGGCGGCCACACTAGATGAATGAGAGGTGGCCACACTAGATAATGAGAGGTGGCCACACTAGATGAATGAGAGGTGGCCACGCTAGATGAATGAGAGGTGGCCACACTAGATAATGAGAGGTGGGCACACTAGATGAATGAGAGGTGGCCACACTAGATGAATGAGAGGTGGCCACGCTAGATGAATGAGAGGTGGCCACACTAGATAATGAGAGGTGGCCACACTAGATAATGAGAGGTGGCCACACTAGATAATGAGAGGCGGCCACACTAGATGAATGAGAGGTGGCCACACTAGATAATGAGAGGTGGCCACACTAGATGAATGAGAGGTGGCCACGCTAGATGAATGAGAGGTGGCCACACTAGATAATGAGAGGTGGGCACACTAGATGAATGAGAGGTGGCCACGCTAGATGAATGAGAGGTGGCCACACTAGATAATGAGAGGTGGCCACACTATATCAAGTGGCTTTTTCCCTCAACCTTCCCCTGTGGGTTATATTATGATATAAACTGGGAAACACTGTTTCGGTTCATTGCCGCTATTGATACAATGTTGTCCCAGATGTTCTACTGGGGTATTTACTGATTGCCAAATACTTCACTAGGTGACTTAATCTAGGAGTCCATCCTATAGAGCCCATTTAGGGGCTTATTAAAGAGGAAACACATTTTCAGTTTGGTTAACAGTTATTCACGATTTGTACTTATTCTACTATATTTGTTATAACCATTGAGGGGGTTGCCTCCACCCATTTGAATTAGTTTGATTGAATAAAACATGTTTTCATTTTAGTGACCAAATCTGTGAGCTATAGTTATTAATGACACTTACTACAACTGTGAACACTTACTCAGTGTTGATTTAAAGCTCTCCCATTTATCCTCAGTATTATTATGTGACAGTAGCTGCTAACAGTCTATGCCCTGAAATGTTGCCCTCAACCCGGGAAATCAGTCTTTTTAAAATGTAGTGGTTTTTCTCTGCCTGACAGTTTGCTTCTTATAGTTCAGGGGAATATAATTACATTGTGGCCACTATTACCGAGTGTTTCTCGAACAGTAACATTTCTAACAAGATCTACATATTTAGAAATTACCAGATCCAACAGAACATCACCCATAGTGGGAGCTTCTATAAACTGGCCTATAAAGTGGTCCTGCAGCAAGTTGAGGAATCTTCTCCCCCTTCTTCCCCAATGTCTGGGAAGTTAGAATCTCCCATTATGACCACTGTACCAGCCTGTGTAATCCGCTCTATTTGGTTATACTGTTGCGTTTCTATCTCATCTGGGATGTTAGGGGGTCTATAGATTACACCAAGTATTATTCTTTCAGTGTTTATCTCCCTTTGTAATTCTGCCCATAGGGTTTCAACATCCTCACCATCCTCACCCACAATTGCCTCTTTCACACTCACCTTCAGATCACTCCTCACATACAGGCACTAGGGACAGTGTTAGGAAAGACTTTATTAAAAAAAAATAACTATTGATCTATTGGGGAGTGTAAGGCCTGGGTAATAGGAGCGATTACTATTACACTTTGCTGCACTAATTGTGATTACTAAAAGTGCTCTAATACTACTGATTTTAGGTCATTTGCATTCTTTGATACATCTGTAATTCCAGTAATCCTTGATTCTGTTATTGGGGTGAAATTGCTGTCTGATACTACAGAATTTGGGGGGGGGGTTATGTTCTTTGATATATCATTCAATCCATTAATTGTCTAATTAGGGTAAAATTGCTGCCTGATTCTACAGATTTTATGGTACAGGGGAGCACCCATAAATTTTGTCTAGGGGAATCTGAAACCTTCCCATTTTTATAAGCCCCTCCTACATATAAAAGGGCACTCCCAACAAACACCATACATCGGAAATTATATTGTTGAGGATGAAGGTAAGAATCTCACTCTCATCCTACAAAGACACACTGTACTTAATACTCAGGGCCCCAACATAAATCTACTGTACTCAAACTGTTCTTTTTCCATCCCTGTGACAAGACTCACCATTCAGTTCTGTTTCACAGACTGCCCACCACGTGGCTCCATGGCAGGAGCTGTTGCAGCTTCACTTCCTCCCCCTTATACCTGAAGGTGCCAAAAAATGAGTGGAAGAGGAGCTGCATGATATCTAAGGTGGTGGATCCCAGCTTTACACATCATACAGAGAGGGGAGAGTCTGCCTGCTTTACAGTATACAATAGACAACAGCAGGCTACAGCCAGGAAGCTCCTCCTCCCTCCCAAGATCCTGCTTGTGACCTGTGGCTCCCACTACCCCATGGCCTGCTGCCCTCTCCTACATAGCGCCACATACCTCTTACATCCAGTGATGTTTTTCCCCATCTTCCCCATACAGACCAGACCGCCATGATAATTTTCCAGCCATCTCTCGTCTCTGCAGAGATTGACAAACAGACATTATTTTCCCACTTTTCCATCATCCTCACATCTTCTGAACACCCCGTCCTACCACCACCAATATTGTGCTCCCCAATACTATACTGCAGAAATAGTCCCCTTGAAAATACTATTACCACACAGATTGTGCCCCCTTTAATAATTATTGGCACAGGGCACTAAAAAAACAGCCCGGAAAAAAGTATCCCGGACACTAATAGTATAAACATAATGTCCCACAAAACAATTGTGCTAAGCTGATACTGTGCCAGGGTGCCCCTCAAAGTAATAGTGATCCCCAAAATCCCATCAATAGAAATAATTATTTGCCAGAGTACATGTAGTAGTAATAATGCCCTCATAGTGTCCATACCTGTAATTATGTTCCCCATAGACCACCAGTAGTAGTAAAGCTCACCATAATACCCCCTAGTAGTAATAATTATACATATAATATGACAGTACAATAAATACCTCCTCTTAGTGCCTGCAGTTGAGCTAATGTCCCCATAATGTATGCCAGTATAAAATACCCCTATATAGTCCCCCATTAAATGCCCCCATAGTGCTCCTCTCCCCTTTCTCATAGTGCCCCCTCATAATGTGCCAGTATAAAATACTCCATCTTAGTGCCCCCAGCACATGACTCCATAGTGCTCCTCTCCTCCTTCCCCGTAGTGCCCCCCATAATATGCCAGTAAAAAAATGTCACTTTTTAGTGCGTCTAGCAGATGCCCCTATAGTGTTACTCTCTCCTATAGTGCCCCCCCATAATACGCCAGTAAAAAATGCCCCTTCCCTTCTTAATACCACTAGATGCCCGTATAATGTGCCAGTAAAAATGTCCCTATAGTCCCACCAGATGCCCCTATAGTGCTTCTCTCCACCATAATTTGCCAGTAAAAAATGCCCCTTCTTAGTGCCCCTAGCAGATGCCCCTATAGTGCTCCTCTCCCCTATAGTGCTCCTCTACCCAGCACTCTGTGACTGGGCCCTTGTGTCGACACCTCATGCAGTTACCACCCTCACCACTCTGTGACTGGGCAACTATGTTGACTCGTCATGTGTTTGCTACCCTAACTACTCTGTGACTAACCACTGTGTTGACTCCTCATGAGGTTTCCACCTCACCACTTTGTGACTGGGCCATTGTGTGACTTCTCATACAGTTGCCACCCTCACCACTCTATGACGGGGCCACTATTGTCCCTGTTTGACCTTGTTGACATCACTATTTATGCATCAGTATATGCTCATGATTTGGAAGCCAAAAGCAGAAAACCAAAACACAGAAGAAATGCAAACTTTCCAATCATGTCATCTCTGTTTGGATCCAGTTCTGTCTTTTTTGGCCTTAGCAATACGGATTAGTATTAGGATTACTGACCAAATGCTGACCGTGTGACGACGGATGCTTAAAAGACAGGATCTGTTTTTTTGGGGTTGGTCTTGTGACGGATCAGAAGAAGGGCAAAATAAACATTGACATCATCACAAACTTACTGCTGACACCCTCTCCACTTTGTCATGGGGCCAATACTTGTCTCAGTGTGTAACAGAACAGGTTCTGTAGAAATCTATGTGGAATCAGCTGATGACGATGTAAAATGAGTGCACTCTCACTCTATAATACAATCTCGGGTCACTGCACAGTTCTTTATACCTGACACTAACATTAACTTGTAAGCCTTAGTTCACACTTGAGTTATTTGGTAATTTTTGGCCACGTAACTTAGCCAATAAGTGAAGTGGGAAGCGATTGTAAGAGTGACGTCTGTCAACTGCCTGTTATACAGATGCAAAGTAACTGTATCAAGACCACAGCGAACTCTCTATGTATGTTGCTGCAATGCACAGAGCTCTACCCCAAAATACAGGCTCTCTGCAGCCAGGAAATAGCTGTTTTTAATGCAATTTGTAACAAACAAATTTGGATCAAATCAAATATTTTTGGAAAATTCGGCAAACCTTCCAAATCAATTGTTTGAAAAATTAGGTGAACCATCTGAATCAAATTTTTGAAAAAAAATTGCTCATCTCTATCTCTGAAAAGTCTAATTTTTGTAGAACAGTGTTATTTATGTAGATAAAGTTATCAGCTGAGCTTCCAGAAGACAAGGACAGCCTGCTTATAAAATATGTGAATTAATAGTCCTTACAGAGGTGTCCTGAAACTAAATTGGTTTCATTCAATAAATTTAATAAAATATCACAACATGTTACAAAAACCCTTGACAGTCTGAAGTTCACATCACAACCAGTGGGAGGCTTCACATAGACAAATATAGCATAGACATCTCATGGCAAAGTATTACATTTCTCTTAAAAAAGACTGGTCATCTCATGATACACATCCCAGGATATGCTGAGGCTTGAAGAAGGACACATCTGTAGTTTTATCATTTTGTACCAAAATTAATTTCTGTCTTTGGCATGTCAGTAAAACAAACCTATTCTCTACCCTGACGATCACCCTGATAAACATCCTTCTGTACCTACAGAGGAAGGTAATGGTTGGTTTATGTTTCTCTACTTAGTAGTACTCATAGATCTCATATAAAACAGTTGTCTATTTGTAAAACTAAGAGTGTCAGATTTCTCACTTTTCATTGTGTTTGGATTCTGTTGATTATATTTCTTGCTTTATATTCACTTTTTACAAATTAAAAATAGGCTAGGGCAGCGCTAAAGCCGTCCATTAGTGCCGGTGACATCACCAGGAACATTGCTTGGCGGAATCTTCCATCTAGCAGTGTAAGTTTGTCAACAAAAAGACCATGCCCTGCGCCCACCAAGATGTTCTGTATATTTTAGGCTCATGTTGACAACAAATAAGGGCTACAGCCAGTCACCGGCCTCGGCAGTACCATAGCCTGTCTGTCACTAATTAACTTGGACGCTATAATCCAAGAACCCCCCCCCCCCCAAAAAAAAAAAAAAAAGTTAGCACTTGTAATGGTAGAGATTCAGACAGATAACATAAGGTTCATGCTCCATATCCAGTGGATGTCACAGTCTTATCACTAAAAATTTGGTATGAAAAATGACAGCCTGGCTTACTGTAAATTGAAGTTTACTTTATTTTCTTATTGTAATTGCAGACAAATCTGACTGTGGTCACGGAGTTTCTCCTCTTAGGATTTCAAGGCAGCCAACTTTTGACAAATTGTCTATTCCTTCTGTTCCTAGTTGTTTATGGTGTCACAATATGTGGGAATCTCCTGATCATCACTCTGGTGTCCACCAGCAAGAACCTCCACACTCCAATGTACTTCTTCATCTCACAACTGTCCATCGGTGATATTGTATTATCCACAAATATTGCCCCCAACATGCTCCACATTCTACTGTTTCATAGGGGGAACATCAGTTTTATTGGTTGTATTACTCAGTTTTATTTTTTGCTAGTAATGGTGCATTTGAATGTCTTCTTCTCACAGTGATGTCTTATGACAGATATGTGGCCATCTGTAATCCCCTCCGTTACACCTCTATCATGACTAATAGATTTTGTGTGAATCGATCCTAACTTGTTGGTTGTTGGGTCATTGGGATTCATTAATCGTCACCTTAACACTATCAAGGCTGAACTTTTGTGGGTCAAATATCATTGACCATTTATTCTGTGATATTCTTCCCTTACTAGAACTTGCCTGTTCTGACACCTTTATTCTTCACATGGAGATGTATGTGATTGGAATTCCAATTCTATTAATCCCGACCACAATCATTGTAATGTCTTATACTTTCATTGTTCTTACAGTCTTAAGGATCCCATCCAATATTGGTAGACAGAAAGCCTTCTCCACCTGTAGCTCCCACCTCATTGTGGTCTCCATATATTACTGGACTATATTTAGTGTTTATCTTCTTCTATCAAAGGGACAAGCATCAGATATTAATAAAATCTTGTCCCTGCTATATACTGTATTTACACCACTCATTAATCCCATTATATACAGTCTGAGGAATAAAGACATTAAGAAAGCCGTACAAAGAACATTCTATAAACACATACTCTAATAAATTGTGATTAATATTAATAATGTGTGTCTAATATATCTGGAATGAGAAATACAGTTACCGTATTTTTCGCTTTTTAAGACATACTTTTTCCCCCCAAAAGTAGGGGGAAAATTGCCCTGCGTCTTACAAAGCGAATACTAGTGAGTGCTTCCATTATGGGCTGATTTGAGGTCTGATGGGGCACAGTATAAAACAAATTTGGTTGGCACTCCACTTCCAAATTCGGTGCTTAGTGACGGGTCACAAGTTCACAACCCCAGGAATATATGTACAAATCACGGCGATAATAGTTAGTAGAAGACAGGACGATTAGTTTATTAGTGTAATCCACATTTTGTCACGCTCTGGTGTGGGGGGAAAGGCCACACCGAGCGTAAGAAGGATGGGAACAGACAAAACCAGGGAACTGGTCACCTCCTGCAGGGGACCCTAAGACTAGGCCCTAGCTGGCTACCAGTATGAGCTGACCCGGGTGGTAGGAAAGCCCATACGCAGGAACCTAATCTTGATAAACCCTAGATCACCCTGCAGTCTAGTGACACAAGAGAGTAACCCGTTCCTCCAAGCATAAGGAGGAACAAGAGACTCAAAACGGGAATAACCAAAGGAAGGGAAAACACTTAACTTTAAGTAGAACTCAGCAACTGGATCTCAGCCGAGATCCACACCACTCTCAATCAGGGATGTAGAAGATATAACCCGCAAGGGATACTGGGAGAGGAAGAGGTAAATAGCAGAAAGCTAATTGCCAAGCGGCAACAGCTGAGGGGAAGGGGTGTGGAGAACAGCACCCAAACCACAGGGAAGCCTGTCAAACATGTCACTTAGAAAGCCGCGCAGAGCGTCTGATTCCAGGCGCAAGCCCACTCGTGACATTACCCCCCCTTTTACGGGTGACCACCGGGCACCCAGGACCAACTTTATCAGGGTGACACCTGTGAAAGGCTTTTATCAAACGACCGGCATTCACGTCAGATGCCGGTACCCATGACCTCTCCTCAGGACCATAACCCTTCCAATGAACCAGATATTGAAGGGTACCACGAAGAACTCGAGAATCAATGATCTTGACAATCTGAAATTCCAAATTACCATCCACCAAGACAGGCACGGGTGGCAAGGGAGATGGCTCCAGAGGTTCAACATACCTCTTCAACAAAGATCTGTGAAACACATTATGTATTTTCAGGGCCTGAGGAAGTTCAAGACGAAATGCTACAGGATTAATAATGGCCGTGATTTTATATGGGCCAATAAATCTTGGACCCAACTTCCATGAAGGAACTTTCAACTTAATGTTCCTAGTAGACAGCCACACAGAATCACCCACATTTAGGTCCGGACCACTCATGCGTCTCCTGTCAGCCACACGTTTGTACTTGTTACCCATATTTATCAAGTTATTTTGAATTTTTCGCCATATGGAAGACAATGATGACGAAAAACGTTCTTCCTCAGGAATACCAGAAGTATCAGAACCAGAAAATGTGCCAAACTGTGGGTGAAAGCCATATGCACCAAAAAATGGTGACTTACCAGTGGAGTCCTGTCTGCGATTATTTATGGCAAACTCAGCCAGAGACAAAAACGAGGACCACTCTTCCTGGTTCTCAGAGACAAAGCATCTCAAATAAGTCTCCAGATTCTGATTGGTACGCTCAGTCTGTCCATTCGTCTGGGGATGAAAGGCAGAGGAGAAAGACAGTTGTACCCCGAGCCGGGTACAGAACGCCCTCCAGAATCTGGACACAAACTGAGTCCCACGATCAGAGACCATGTCAGTGGGAATGCCATGAAGTTTCACAATGTTGTCAACAAACACTTGTGCAAGAGTTTTAGCATTGGGGAGTCCGGGTAATGCAATAAAGTGCGCCATTTTACTAAAACGATCTACAACCACCAGAATAACTGTCTTACCAGATGACTCAGGCAGATCAGTGATGAAGTCCATGGATAGGTGAGTCCATGGTCTGGACGGGATGGGTAATGGAAGTAGGGGTCCAGAGGGACGAGTATGTGTCACCTTAGAGCGTGCGCAGACACTACAGGCTGACACATATTCCTCAACACACTTACGCAGACCTGGCCACCAGAATCTACGAGAGATGAGGTCGACAGTAGATTTACTCCCAGGGTGTCCCGCAAGCACCGAAGAATGATGCTCCTCAAACACCTTACAACGCAAATCAGAAGGAACAAACAACTTCCCGGAAGGGCAAGACTCCGGCGCATCTCCCTGGGCCTCAAGCACTTTAGCCTCAAGATCAGGGTAAAGAGCGGATATCACCACTCCTTCAGACAGTATAGGGCTAGGATCTTCAAAATCACCACCTCCGGGAAAACTACGTGACAAGGCATCCGCCTTCACATTCTTAACCCCAGGACGGTATGTGACAATGAAATTGAATCTGGTGAAGAACAAAGACCATCTGGCCTGCCTCGGATTAAGTCGTCTAGCCGACTCCAGGTAAGCCAGATTTTTGTGATCAGTGAATACCGTGATTGGATGAATCGCCCCTTCCAACCAATGACGCCATTCCTCAAAAGCCAACTTAATGGCCAGTAACTCTCGGTTACCCACATCATAATTTCTCTCCGCCGCAGAGAGTTTTTTCGAAAAAAAAGCACATGGGCGCCATTTACCAGGTGACGGGCCCTGTGATAACACAGCTCCTACCCCCACATCGGATGCGTCAACCTCCACAATGAAAGGTTGTGACACATCTGGCTGCACCAATATAGGGGCAGAGGAAAAGCACTCCTTTACAGCAGAGAAGGCTTGCAATGCTGCCTCAGACCACACTGAGACATCCGTCCCCTTCTTAGTCATGTCAGTTAAGGGTTTAACTATAGTCGAATAGTTCTTAATAAATTTTCGGTAATAGTTGGTGAACCCCAAAAATCACATAAGAGCCTTCAGATTTTCAGGTCGGTCCCAGTTCAGAACAGCACCGACTTTCTCTGGATCCATACGAAAACCTGAAGATGAAAGCAGGTATCCTAAGAATTGCACCTCATGTACAGCAAAAGCACATTTCTCTAATTTTGCATACAACTTATTATCTCTTAAGATCTGTAACACCTGCCTCACGTGATCCTGATGTGTCACAATATCTGGAGAATAGATTAGTATGTCATCCAAATACACGACTACAAACCTCCCCACAAGATGATGAAAAATGTCATTAACAAAATGCTGGAAGACAGCAGGAGCATTGGTCAACCCAAAAGGCATGACCAGGTTCTCAAAGTGGCCCTCAGGAGTGTTAAAGGCCGTCTTCCATTCATCCCCTTCCTTGATCCTGACCAGATTATATGCCCCCCTTAAGTCCAACTTGGAGAACACCTTGGCATCCACAATCTGGTTAAACAAGTCAGGAATCAAAGGAAGGGGGTACGGATCACGGACAGTAATCCTATTGAGTTCACGGAAATCCAGACATGGCCTAAGGGATCCGTCCTTTTTTTTAACAAAAAAGAACCCTGCTGCCACAGGAGATTTGGAAGGCCTAATATGTCCTTTGGCCAAACTCTCAGCAATATATTCCTTCATGGCCGTTCTCTCAGGTCCAGAAAGGTTATACAGCCGAGATTTAGGCAATTTTGTTCCAGGGATAAGATTGATAGGACAATCGTATTCCCGGTGAGGGGGTAAATCCTGACATCCACCTTCAGAAAATACATCAGAGAAATCCGATATAAAAGAAGGAAGAGTCTTAGTGGTTAAAGCAGAAAAAGATGTATTAAGGCAATTGTCAACACAATAATCGCCCCAATCCACAATTTGTCTAGTATGCCAGTCAATGGACGGATTATGTTTGCTTAACCACGGTAAACCTAGAACCACAGGAGCAGGAAGACCTTCCAACACAAAACATGAAATAAGCTCCTGATGAAATTCACCCACTCTTAATTTGATATCATGCACCATCTGAGACAAACACTTCTGAGAGAGAGGTGCAGAATCAATGGCAAACACAGAAATCCTCTTATCCAAAGAACTTGGTGACAATCCATGCATACGGACAAACTGAGCATCAATCAAGTTCACCCCTGCCCCGCTGTCAATAAACACCTCAATTTTCACAACCTTTGACTCTAGCGCCACCTCGGCAGTCAGGAGAAAACGGGTACTGCAGGATGAAGACAAATGCACATTTTCAGTCTCCCTACCCACTCCACCAAGAGTGAGATGAGAATTCAACGCCCCCTTTTCTTTTCTCTCTTTTAGAGATAGAAAGCATGGACATACATTGATAAAGTGTCCTTTCTGACCACAGAAAAAACACACACCCTTTTTATTACCAAGATGATTGCGGGTGGCTACAGGAGTGGCTCCCCCTAATTGCATAGGTTCATCCCCAGACATCAACCTAGGGGAATATTCACCCAAAGTGTCATAAGAAGCCGGTACACTATGTGATAGTATGTCCTGAGAGCGGGGGCCCCTAGATCGCTCTCTCAGGCGCCTATCCATGCGTACAGCCAGAGACATAGCGGCCTCCAAAGACACAGGAGTTTCCTGAAAGGCCAAAGCGTCCTTCAGCCTTTCAGACAAACCTTGACAGAATTGGCTACGTAAAGCCGGATCGTTCCATTCAGTATTGGTCGCCCACCTCCGAAACTCAGAGCAATAAGTCTCAACCGGCCGCTTACCCTGACAAAGGTCACGTATCTGGGTCTCAGCCAGGGAGATACGATCCGGGTCATCATAGATAATCCCTAAAGCCTTGAAAAATTCATCTACTGACCGGAGAGACTGCGATCCGGTCGGCAGAGAAAAGGCCCATGACTGCGCATCCCCTTTCAGCAGCGAGATGACCACACCAACCTTCTGTTCCTCATTACCAGAAGAACGTGGCCGCAGTCTGAAATACAATTTGCACGCCTCCCTAAATAGAACAAAATTACCACATTCCCCAGAAAATCTATCCGGGAGGGGGACCTTAGGCTCCAAACAGGCCTGACACTCAGCACCCCCAGAACCACCAGCCGGTGGTCTCTGAATCTGGTTGCGGATGTCCGCCACCTCCAAGCTGAGTCCCTGCAGCCGTTCAGCCAGTGTAGCAATAGCATCCATGTCAGCACAAAAATGACATAAATTTTTGTTTGTTGGCGGGTTATAATGTCACGCTCTGGTGTGGGGGGAAAGGCCACACCGAGCGTAAGAAGGATGGGAACAGACAAAACCAGGGAACTGGTCACCTCCTGCAGGGGACCCTAAGACTAGGCCCTAGCTGGCTACCAGTATGAGCTGACCCGGGTGGTAGGAAAGCCCATACGCAGGAACCTAATCTTGATAAACCCTAGATCACCCTGCAGTCTAGTGACACAAGAGAGTAACCCGTTCCTCCAAGCATAAGGAGGAACAAGAGACTCAAAACGGGAATAACCAAAGGAAGGGAAAACACTTAACTTTAAGTAGAACTCAGCAACTGGATCTCAGCCGAGATCCACACCACTCTCAATCAGGGATGTAGAAGATATAACCCGCAAGGGATACTGGGAGAGGAAGAGGTAAATAGCAGAAAGCTAATTGCCAAGCGGCAACAGCTGAGGGGAAGGGGTGTGGAGAACAGCACCCAAACCACAGGGAAGCCTGTCAAACATGTCACTTAGAAAGCCGCGCAGAGCGTCTGATTCCAGGCGCAAGCCCACTCGTGACACATTTTAACAGTAAAGGTGGCCAACGTTTCGGTCCATCCCGGACCTTGATCACGGCCGTTGGTGGATAGTGGGAGCAATATAGATGGTGTCTGCAGTGATGGGTCACAGTGGGCTGATCTGAGGTCTGATGGGGCACAGAGGGCTGATATGGGGGCACAGTGGGCTGATATGGGGGCACAGTGGACTGATATAGGGGCTGATCTGAGGTCTGATGGGGGCATCATGGGCTGATCTGAGGTCTGATGGAGGCAGAGTGGGCTGATATGGGGGCACAGTGGGCTACTATGGGGGCTGATGGGCTGATCTGAGGTCTGATAGAGGTGTGACATGGAGGGCTGATGGGGTTCTAACATGGAGGGCTGATATGGGGGTCTGATGTGATGTCCTGAAATTTATGGGGGGTCTGATATGAGGTGTGATGAAAAATATTTTTTTCTTATTTTCCTACTCTAAAATCTGGGGTGCGTCTTATCATCGGGTGTGTGTTATAAGGCGAAAAATATGGTACATGTCGCTAGGAGAAGGAAAGGAAAGGACACAGACCCATAGAATTAAATGGGTCAGGATTCCGTGCAGTTGAACGCATTGCACTTGTATAGAGAACTCGCTCATGTGAAAGGGGCATTAATGACAGAGGTTGAAGTTGTATGAACTTCTTCCAGCACAAAGCGCTGTTAACTCGGAGTATTATTATTGCGATTATTAGGTGTAAATTTGTTTAGTACGGTCCAACTGATAAACATCATGGACCGTGGTCGCTACTAATAAAAGCCAAGCTGCCCAATCTGTTCTGTGGTGATCGTGAGCTACATAGCTATGCCGGAACCTATAGTGCGTCAGAACACGTATGTTAAAATGGTGGAAGAACCGGCATCTTAGAAACATAGAAACATAGAAGATTGACAGCAGAAAAAGACCACCTGGTCCATCTAGTCTGCCCTTTTATTATCCTTTAATTGTTATCTTAGGATAGATACATGTTTATCCCAGGCATGTTTAAAGTCAGTTACTGTGGATTTATCAACCACCTCTGCTGGAAGTTTGTTCCAAGCTTCTACTACTCTTTCAGTGAAATAATATTTTCTAATGTTGTTCTTGATTTTTCCCCCAACTAACCTCAGATTGTGCCCCTTGTTCTTGTGTTCTGTTTCTTATTAATAACACTTCCCTCCTGAACTTTATTCAGTCCTTTAACATATTTAAAGGTTTCAATCATGTCCCCCCTTTCTCTTCTTTCCTCCAGACTATACATATTAAGAACTCGGAGTCTTTCTTGATAAGTTCTATGTTTTAGACCTTCCACCATTTTTGTAGCTCTTCTTTGGACCCGTTCTATTTTAGCAATATCCTTTTGCAGGTGAGGTCTCCAGAATTGAACACAGTATTCCAGATGTGGTCTCACTAGAGCTCTATACAGAGGGATCACAATCTCCCTCTTTCTGCTTGTTATACCTCTAGCTATGCAGCCAAGCATACGATTTGCTTTCCCTACCGCCTGGCTGCATTGGTTACTCATTTTGAGGCTGCAAAGATGACTACCCCCAAATCCTTCTCTTCTGAGGTCTTTGTTAGCACAGAACTGCCAATACGATACTCAGATAGAGGATTTCTTCTCCCCAAGTGCATTATTTTACATTTGGAAACATTGAACTGAAGTTTCCATTGTTTTGACCACTTATCTAATAAAGATAAATCATTCTCCATATTACCGACACCTCCTGGAACATCAACCCTATTACACACTTTTGTGTCATCAGCAAACAAGCAAACCTTCCCTACCAAGCGTCCCTTCCTAAACCTTTTAAAGTGATGTTAGCAGGAAATGGTTAAAGGGAGTATTTCACCTGTTTTTTACCTATATAACTAACAGCACTGCTCCACAGAAGATTGCAGACACATCCCAGACACTCTGTGCATTCCGTGTGCACTGTGTGTCTGTATTACATGTCCAGGAAAGGCACTTTTATTCTGCAGGAAAACAGCTCCCAAGTGCCCAGCTCTGCTACTGCTGCAAGTGCTCACAGCAAACCTGACTTAAGAGGGGAGGGCTGCTTTAGCTGCTCATATCTTGGGATTGGTAGCAGAAAAAAAAATGACCTTCTATGAAAGCTGGCATTCCAAGCTTTCAAATTATACCACAATCACAGCATTGTATCCAGTATATCAAAAGATATAGCTGTTAGAAATCGAGTCAGGAGAGAAAGCTGTTTTTAGTTTCTCTTTCAGCCGGGCACTTGGGAGCTGTTTTCCAGCAGAACAAAAGTGCTTTTCCTGAACATGTAATACAAACACAGTGCACACAGGTATGTCTGATATATGACATGTAATAGAGACACACAGTGCACACAGGTATGTCTGGGATGTGACATGTAATACAGACACACAGTGCACACAGGTATGTCTGGGATGTGACATGTAATACACACACACAGTGAACACAGGTATGTCTGGGATGTGACATGTAATACATACACTCAGTGCACATAGGTATGTCTGGGATATGACATGTAATACACACACACAGTGCACACAGGTATGTCTGGGATGTGACATGTAATACAGACACAGTGCACACAGGTATGTCTGGGATGTGACATGTAATACAGACACACAGTGCACACAGGTATGTCTGGGATGTGACATGTAATACACACACAGTGCACACAGGTATGTCTGGGATGTGACATGTAATACACACACACAGTGCACACAGGTATGTCTGGGATGTGACATGTAATACACACACAGTGCACACAGGTATGTCTGGGATGTGACATGTAATACACACACAGTGCACACAGGTAAATCTAAGATGTGACATGTAATACAGACACACAGTGCACACAGGTATGTCTGGGATGTGACATGTAATACATACACTCAGTGCACATAGGTATGTCTGGGATATGACATGTAATACACACACAGTGCACACAGGTATGTCTGGGATGTGACATGTAATACAGACACAGTGCACACAGGTATGTCTGGGATGTGACATGTAATACAGACACAGTGCACACAGGTATGTCTGGGATGTGACATGTAATACAGACACACAGTGCACACAGGTATGTCTGGGATGTGACATGTAATACACACACACAGTGCACACAGGTATGTCTGGGATGTGACATGTAATACACACACAGTGCACATAGGTATGTCTGGGATGTGACATGTAATACACACACAGTGCACACAGGTGTGTCTGGGATGTGACATGTAATACACACACAGTGCACACAGGTAAATCTAAGATGTGACATGTAATACAGACACACAGTGCACACAGGTATGTCTGGGATGTGACATGTAATACAGACACACAGTGCACACAGGTATGTCTGGGATGTGACATGTAATACAGACACACAGTGTACACAGGTATGTCTGGGATGTGACATGTAATACACACACAGTGCACACAGGTATATCTGGGATGTGACATGTAATACACACACAGTGTACATAGGTATGTCTGGGATGTGACATGTAATACAGGCACACAGGTATGTTTGGGATGTGACATGTAATACATACACTCAGTGCACATAGGTATGTCTGGGATGTGTCATGTAATAC
Organism: Rhinella marina; assembly: GCA_900303285.1. Taxonomy (NCBI): domain Eukaryota; kingdom Metazoa; phylum Chordata; class Amphibia; order Anura; family Bufonidae; genus Rhinella; species Rhinella marina. The sequence continues at coordinate 20,248 of ONZH01005475.1, forward strand.
ACACACAGTGCACACAAGTATGTCTGGGATGTGACATGTAATACACACACACAGTGCACCCAGGTATGTCTGGGATGTGACATGTAATACACACACAGTGCACACAGGTATGTCTGGGATGTGACATGTAATACAGACACACAGTGCACACAGGTATGTCTGGGATTTGACATGTAATACAGACACACAGTGCACACAGGTATGTCTGGGGTGTGACATGTAATACAGACACACAGTGCACACAGGTATGTCTGGGATGTGACATGTAATACACACACACAGTGCACACAGGTATGTCTGGGATGTGACATGTAATACACACACACAGTGCACACAGGTATGTCTGGGATGTGACATGTAATACACACACACAGTGCACACAGGTATGTCTGGGATGTGACATGTAATACAGACACAGTGCACACAGGTATGTCTGGGATGTGACATGTAATACACACTCAGTGCACACAGGTATGTCTGGGATGTGACATGTAATACACACACAGTGCACACAGGTATGTCTGGGATGTGACATGTAATACACACACTCAGTGCACACAGATATGTCTGGGATGTGACATGTAATACAGACACACAGTGCACATAGGTATGTCTGGGATGTGACATGTAATACACACAGTGCACACAGGTATGTCTGGGATGTGACATGTAATACATACACTCAGTGCACATAGGTATGTCTGGGATATGACATGTAATACACACACACAGTGCACACAGGTATGTCTGGGATGTGACATGTAATACAGACACAGTGCACACAGGTATGTCTGGGATGTGACATGTAATACAGACACACAGTGCACACAGGTATGTCTGGGATGTGACATGTAATACACACACACAGTGCACACAGGTATGTCTGGGATGTGACATGTAATACACACACAGTGCACACAGGTATGTCTGGGATGTGACATGTAATACACACACAGTGCACACAGGTAAATCTAAGATGTGACATGTAATACAGACACACAGTGCACACAGGTATGTCTGGGATGTGACATGTAATACATACACTCAGTGCACATAGGTATGTCTGGGATATGACATGTAATACACACACAGTGCACACAGGTATGTCTGGGATGTGACATGTAATACAGACACAGTGCACACAGGTATGTCTGGGATGTGACATGTAATACAGACACAGTGCACACAGGTATGTCTGGGATGTGACATGTAATACAGACACACAGTGCACACAGGTATGTCTGGGATGTGACATGTAATACACACACACAGTGCACACAGGTATGTCTGGGATGTGACATGTAATACACACACAGTGCACATAGGTATGTCTGGGATGTGACATGTAATACACACACAGTGCACACAGGTGTGTCTGGGATGTGACATGTAATACACACACAGTGCACACAGGTAAATCTAAGATGTGACATGTAATACAGACACACAGTGCACACAGGTATGTCTGGGATGTGACATGTAATACAGACACACAGTGCACACAGGTATGTCTGGGATGTGACATGTAATACAGACACACAGTGTACACAGGTATGTCTGGGATGTGACATGTAATACACACACAGTGCACACAGGTATATCTGGGATGTGACATGTAATACACACACAGTGTACATAGGTATGTCTGGGATGTGACATGTAATACAGGCACACAGGTATGTTTGGGATGTGACATGTAATACATACACTCAGTGCACATAGGTATGTCTGGGATGTGTCATGTAATACACACACAGTGCACACAAGTATGTCTGGGATGTGACATGTAATACACACACACAGTGCACCCAGGTATGTCTGGGATGTGACATGTAATACACACACAGTGCACACAGGTATGTCTGGGATGTGACATGTAATACAGACACACAGTGCACACAGGTATGTCTGGGATTTGACATGTAATACAGACACACAGTGCACACAGGTATGTCTGGGGTGTGACATGTAATACAGACACACAGTGCACACAGGTATGTCTGGGATGTGACATGTAATACACACACACAGTGCACACAGGTATGTCTGGGATGTGACATGTAATACACACACACACAGTGCACACAGGTATGTCTGGGATGTGACATGTAATACACACACACAGTGCACACAGGTATGTCTGGGATGTGACATGTAATACACACACACAGTGCACACAGGTATGTCTGGGATGTGACATGTAATACAGACACAGTGCACACAGGTATGTCTGGGATGTGACATGTAATACACACTCAGTGCACACAGGTATGTCTGGGATGTGACATGTAATACACACACAGTGCACACAGGTATGTCTGGGATGTGACATGTAATACACACACACAGTGCACACAGGTATGTCTGGGATGTGACATGTAATACAGACACAGTGCACACAGGTATGTCTGGGATGTGACATGTAATACACACACAGTGCACACAGGTATGTCTGGGATGTGACATGTAATACACACACTCAGTGCACACAGATATGTCTGGGATGTGACATGTAATACAGACACACAGTGCACATAGGTATGTCTGGGATGTGACATGTAATACACATAGTGCACACAGGTATGTCTGGGATGTGACATGTAATACACATAGTGCACACAGGTATGTCTGGGATGTGACATGTAATACACACACACAGTGCACACAGGTATGTCTGGGATGTGACATGTAATACAGACACAGTGCACACAGGTATGTCTGGGATGTGACATGTAATACACACACAGTGCACACAGGTATGTCTGGGATGTGACATGTAATACACACACTCAGTGCACACAGATATGTCTGGGATGTGACATGTAATACAGACACACAGTGCACATAGGTATGTCTGGGATGTGACATGTAATACACATAGTGCACACAGGTATGTCTGGGATGTGACATGTAATACACATAGTGCACACAGGTATGTCTGGGATGTGTCTGCAATCTTCTGTGGGGCACTGCTGTTAGTTATATAGGTGAAAACAGGTGAAAGACTCCCTTTAATCTGTTTAATGGTGGGAGAGTGAGACCCACATTCAATTTTAGGTGGTTCCTTTGTATTCTTTTACTGGTTTGACTAAACCCCAGGTTAGGGAAGTAGGACATGACTGAATTACAAGGACCACCAAGAACAAACAGGGGAAGATGCTTCATTGTATGGTATTTTTATACATTAATGTATTGTGCATTCTTTTCTGGTATTTCAATTTGCAAATAAACTTTGTTAATGGAGCAGGCATGGCACATCTGGAAAGGGATATTAGAGGGATTCCTGTGTGGACTCAATATATGGACCCTGTGGCATCACTGAGGAATTTAGGGGAGACACTGTCAATACATATGCACACTATGTTCATTCAGATACTGAAGCCATGAGGTGAGACGTCCTGGCTGGATGCTATGTCCACATGAGGCCAGGCACAAGAGTGGTAATTAGAGTAAGCTATCATTCCATTGGCCTAGATAGTGCTGGGGCCTCAATTACACCATTGTTCTCCTAGCCACTACTCCCATTATGTGGATGGTGTTTGGTAGACCCAGTGGTGCTGTCCCCACAGGGGTCTCATGTGACTCAGGTGAGGGGCTCAGCCTCAGGGAAATACATCCCCAAATGCATAGTTAACATTGGGTAATATATTCTCAGGGGAATGAGCTCAAAGCAGGGGGTGACATTAAGGTACTTAAAAAATTGACTGAGGCATAATGGGTAGTTGCTGGTTGGAGTTGGATCCATGCATTTAGTTCATGGCATCCATACCTCTTCTGCACCATGGCTCCTCTGTATGTCTGGCAGTCTCTGAAAAAGCCCTTCTCCGGCCCACACTCGACTGTCACCTGACTGTGTGCAGCTATAGGTCATAGTGAGCAAACTACGTCCTAATGGTGTACTTGGTCAGGACAGTGCAGCGCAGGAAGGAAGACCAGAGAGAGTGAGTACCAGAATCATCCTCCCCCTCTGGATTGACAGGGGTACCTGCAACCCCTCAAAACAGAGGATGTGGCAGCAACACCACCTCCATCACCGTCACTGAGCATCTCCACACTGTCCCATGGAAGTGTTTAGCTGTCCATCCCCCAAACACTGGGGAGAAAGAGGAAGTACCCCCTACCCACCCGCGAGCCCAGGCGTGAATGCCAGCATTTCAAAATTGCTGGCTTTTGAAATTCTGCCATTCCGTCTGGTGGAGACTGAAAGTTTTAAAAATTTTATGACTGCAGCTGTCCCATGGTATGTAGTTCCCAGTCACCACTACTTTTCAAGGTGGGCTATCCCTGCCCTCCACGAACAAGTGGCAGAAAAATCAGTTGCAAGGTCCACATAACTACAGACATGTGGACCAGTAAGTACAGGCAGGGATGTTATATCTCCCTAACTGCCCACTGGGTAAATCTAGTGACAGCTGGGCCTGAGGCGGACAGCGGTTTGCTGGGCGGGGATTGCCTCCTGTTGCCTCCTCCTCCTCCTACTCCGCTTCCACCCCCTACTCCGCCTCCACCTCCGGTTCCTCCTCTACCACCTCCTCATCATCATTATCTTCAGCACAGACAGGGGGAAACAACAGCAGGCTGTTCTGGAACTCATACGTTTGGGGGAAAGACCACACACCGCGTAGGAGCTATGGGCGGGCATGGAGGAACAGACTGACGAGTGGTTGGTGCTGCTGAGCCAAAAGCCTGGCCTGGTGGTGTGGGACAACGGGTGGTGTGCAGCTCTAGGCCTAGTCAGTTTGATGCACACCCTTTGCCTGGAGTATGTGATGAACTTGGTGGTTCAGAGGTTACTGATGAATTACCCAGATATGTCATAGCTTCTATGTCTCCTTGAAAGAATGATTCACGTGCTGATGGATGGGGATGTGGCAAAAAAAGGAATCACTGGAGTGTGGCTGGGGGGATACAGAGGACACAGATGATACACCTCCCACTAAGGACAGCTTGTCGTTGCCTCCAGGCAGCCTGGCAAACATGAGTGACTACATGCTGCAGTGTCTGCACAATTACCGCCGAGTTGCCCACATTCTAACCAGTGCTAATTACTGGGTGGCCACCCTGCTGGATCCCCGCTACAAGGACTATGTGCAGTCCTTAGTTTCATCACTAAAGTATGAAAGGAAGTTGCGTGAGTACATGTGAATGCTGGTAGAGGCGCTACTGATGGCATTCCCACCTGACAGAGGGGGCTCAATGGAAGCATGTGGCAAAGATGGTGGAGGAGGAGAAAGTTGCCAACGCAGCAGGGGCATCATCAGCACCACAGAAGGGAGGGTTAGCAAGACAAAATGTGGAAAAGCTTTGCACACCACAATATGCAGGACCACCATCTGATACGGACCATCTTAGCAGGAGGCAGTGATTCATCCACATGGTGGAACAGTAGGTGTCCACGCGTCTGCACGTTCTGACTGATGGGTCTGCCCCATTTAACTTCTGGGTATCCAAATTTAGCACATCGCCTGAGCTTGCCCCTTTCACCTCGGAGGTTCTGACCTGCCCTGCAGCAAGTGTATTGTCCGAATGTGTGTTTAGCATGATGGGGGAGGTGATCACAGACAGGCACATCCACCTGTCCACAGCCAACGTGGACAACCTCCCGTTCAGTCACATGAACCAGGCATGGATCCCACAGGACTTGTCCGTACCTTAGCAAGAGTAAAGAAGTATACCAACCGCACCCATCCATTGTTATACTCCAGCGCACTTTGTGCCTTCTCTTTGCAGTTCCCCAATGTTTTGGGGCCTCTGCAAATAATAAATAAATAAAAGAAAAAGAAATAAAATTTAAAAAAGGTGGTATCCTCCTCCACCTCTTCTGCCTGCACCGCCATGTCCTCCTTCTCCATTTGCACCGACACATCCGCCTCATCCTCCATTCAGACCTCCACCTCCTGGCTCAAGATTATTCTTATATTGGCAGAGTAGAGAAACATATCAGGTTCGCCTAGCCATTGTTGTACTCCAGAGCACTTTGTACATTCTCTATGCCATCTCCCAATGTTTGGTGGTCGACAGTTACCAACTATCCCCCCAAAAAAATAAATAAAAAATAAGAATTCTATTAAGACAGCCCATTTTGAATCCATCCAACTAATGTGGGAGAGAAAATTCTCCTGTGGAGTGTGTCTGTGAAAGTGAATTATTTAAAAAAAAATTAGGAACACCCCTTTCATCTGTCTAACTATTGTGGGAGAGGACATTTTTCTGTGGAGTGTGTCTTTGACACTCTCGCAATGTTTAAAAAAATTTAGAACACTCGTTTGGCATCTGTCTTACTGTAGTAGGACAAAAATTATTTTAATATATAGTCCCCAGATAGGGGACGTATGAGATCTATGAGACAAAATTTTTTTACCCGGTTTTAACCCAAGACATACAAGCACCAAACTGTCACTTTGTGGACCTTAGCAACCTGACACAGAATTGACAGACACATTGAAAAAAAATGTTGGGTGTTGGCTTCCTCCCCTGCCTCCTCTGCCTCTTCTACCCACAACTCCATGTTCGCCTCCTCCTCCTCCACTCGGTCTTCCACCTCCTGGCTGAAGATTATTATGTCTTATATTGGCAGAGTAGATAAATATATCAGCCAAACCCCCAAAAATCGCTAACGGGGACACACAGAATTGACAGATACATAAAAAAAAAAGAGTGTTGTCTTCTTCCTCCACCTCTTCCACCTAAACAGCCACGTCCACAGCCTCCTCAACTTCTTACTCCACTTGGACCTCCGCCTTCTGGTTCAAGATTGTTATTTTTTTTTATGTGTGTGTTTGATGTTATTTTAAGTCATTCTCCTATCCTGCCCTTTCTATTACTTTTTTTACAGCGATTATTCAGCCCCAAAGTTTGGGTCCCCATTGACTTCAATGGGTTCCGTTGTTCTGGGTCAAATCGAACTTTGAAATTAAGTTTGGCCGAACGTCTCGAACCCGGACATCCAGTGGTCTGCTCACCCTACTCAGCTTTTCTATTCCTGAGTGCCGTGTTCTGACTAATGGAGCGCCGGTAAGTCTAGTAAATTTTACTGCACCTACAATGGTGAAATCAGCAATAACTTTTTCTAAATGTGTGTTTTTGGTGTTAAAGGAGCTGTACAGATGAGAACAGCTCAGAACCTGTCTATGAGTTGTGACTGACATGGCATCTCGGTTTAATGCATATGAATTGACAAGGATACCGCATAAGATCTGTGGACATCTGTGGTGCTGTTTTCTGAAGAACATTTTTTCCTAAACATTTTCTAATCTAAATTTATTTGACTTTTAGAAGCCTGAAAATCAAAATTGTACAATTTTTTTTGTACAAGTTTCTTTTATTTATTTATTTTTCTGAAATAATTGATCTGTGGGATCTCGGAGACGAGCTTCTATTCCATTTTCAGACTGAATCACAGGAGACACATAAGGTAACAACAAATTATTCTCTGTGGATTATTATCCAAAGGCCCCTTGACAAATGCTATATAAAATGTCCACGCGTCTTATTATTATTGCACATCCTCTTGCCGAAACTCACTAAATGCACAAGGTTTCCTTATTCATGGAAATATGACATAGATATGATTTATTGTATGTAAAGGGAAAGGGAGCATCTTCATTCTTGCCTGTGAGAGTGCACATTGTAAGGAATTGCTGATATTGTACAGAAAATGGTTGCAGTTGTTTCCAGGGTGTTGTCCATGAATACGTTGTCCTCACTCACTGCGCCATGGCATACATCTGGGTGTATACTGTGAAATACTCATTGGGGGATATTTACTAAGCATGTTGCACCAGAATTATGGCATAAAATGCACCAAAAAGAATGACGTTTTGACTTGCACCAAATATATCAACTGATTTCTCCAGAATTTTCACGATAAAGAATGCATCACGCCAGAGATGGGTTATAAATATCAATGTGGATGGGGCTATCAAATTGGCGCACATTACGCCTAATTTATCATCCTCTTACTGGCAGAAATGGCTCAAATTGTTCAGGACAATTAAGCTAGCTTACGTGGTGGTGTTTTGTGTAAAAAGTTGCATTTAAGGCATAAAGATGTGACTTTTTGTCAAACAGTTATAGCTGTAATATCATTTCTCACTATGATACCACAACCACAAAAGCCATTGAAAAAGTCAGTTAAAAGTTTCTTGCCATAATTTACGTACTTCCTATGTATAACTAGTACCTAATAGTGCCAACCAAATTTTATATATTGATCTGCGGTAATGTAAAACTAAACACCCATGCCACAGTGTCTGCTAGTAAAAATGTGGGTGGATGTGACATCAACGGCAGTACCATCATCACTGGCCATCCAGCCAGTAGATGACGTCAACACCAAATATTGGTAATTTGCTTTTCTCCCAAGGTAACCAAAGCGCAGTCCAGGAGCAAACATGTGGGTAACATAGTGACATAGTTTATAAGGCCAAAAAAAGACATCTGTCCATCCAGTTCGGCTGTTATCTTGCAAGTTGATCCAGAGGAAGGCAAAAAAAAACCTGTGAGCTTGTGAGAAACCAATTTTCCTTCCCGACTCCAATCAGGCATCAGAATTACTCCCTGGATCAACAACGACCCCTCTCTAGTAACTATAACCTGTAATATTATTACCCTCCAGAAATACATCCAGGCCCCTCCTGATCTCTTATAGTGAACTTACCATCACCACCTCCTGAGGCAGAGAGTTCCATAGTCTCACTGCTCTTACCGTAAAGAATCATCTTCTATGTTTGTGTACAAACCTTCTTTCCTCCAGACACAGAGGATGTCCCCTCGTCACAGTCACAGTCCTGGGGATAAATATATGATGGGAGAGATCTCTGTACTGACCTCTGATATATTTATACATAGTTATTACATCTCCCCTCAGTCCTGCGCCCCTGTAGGGCTGCAGTAGTTCTGTCAGATAGCTGGGGCAGAGAATGTCACGTCAAGGCTGACTAGTTATTAATCTAGCTACAGCATTGTAGTTTAAGGGAAGAGTATTGCTTTGTCTGATAGGCCTATTGAAAGGGCATTACAGTACTCCAGCCTGAAGAGGAAAGTATAGTCTGGATGGGACAGAAAGGTCAGCATGAAATAGAAAGATCAGGAGAGGAAACAGAGATTTGGATGGGATAGAGATCTTTGAAGAGAAAGAAGAGTCTGGAAGAGACATAGATATCATTATTAGTATGGACAGCTTTCTACTGCCATCTAGGAAATCCTGGTTATTAGAAATCTCTAACAGTTTTTTACTTACTTACTGTTTTCATTAACTGAAATGTACACTAACCGACAAAAAAAAGCAAAAAACAAACATTATGCTCTCAGATGTTGGATTACTGCAAACCTCAGCATGTAGTTATGTCTCAGGCAGATATGTAGATGATTACAGGTGTGGCCTGATTAGACATTAGGTCTTGCCACAAGAGGACATAAAAGTGCTTTCCTGCTGCCCTATATCAAGGTACTCAGAGGCTATTTTTGGGTAGTTTACCACTTGGTGAGAGATCGTTGACTGCTAGACACACCATTTTGAAGCACTCCATGGCATTTTGCCTAGTTGATAGACTTTGAGAGGGGATGCATCATAGGACTGAGAGAAGCTGGATGGTCATTTCCAAGAATTGTCCACCATCTAGACCATTCTGATCTAGCTGTTAGGAGGTGTTGAGAGTAGAAAATAATCTTGCATTCTCATCTTGTATTCAGGTTAGAGGCTACTTCTCATCTTATGTCCAGGCTAGAGGCCGTATCTCGTATCCAGACTAGAGGCAATAACTCACCTCGTATCCAGGCTAGAGGCCATATCTCATCTTGAATCCAGGCTAGAGGCTGCATCTCATTTTGTACTCTGGCTAGATGCCATATCTCATCTTGTATCCAGACTAGAGGCTATATCTCATCTTGTATCCAGGCTGGAGGCTGTATCTCATCTTTTATCTAGGCTACACTCTATTTCATCTTGTATCCAGACTAGAAATGGCTAAACAGAGTCCCGGAGCCTCCTCTCAGTTGTACAGTTTTCCCCAGTAACCTTCTTCTTTCCTCTAATATTGTAATCAATTACGTAAATTTATCATCATTACACAGAGAAAGTTTCATCCCAACAACTCCTTCTTGGTATTTTCTGTCACTGAGTGTACTTGATAAAGTTAACTTTTCTCTGAAGAAACTTTTTTGATCTGTTAACATGTAGTTATAAGAACTTTCCTCCTCAGTGAGCTGTAGGACAGGAGACAACTGAGGTAATGGTGAAGACTTTCCATAGAGTTGTTTCCACAGTCCATTTCCTTTACTGTATGTTTATGTTATATATATACAGTGCCTACAAGTAGTATTCAACCCCCTGCAGATTTAGCTGGTTTGGTAAGATGCAAATAAGTTAGAGCCTTCAAACTTCAAACAAGAGCAGGATTTATTAACAGATGCATAAATCTTACAAACCAAAAAGTTATGTTGCTCCGTTAAATTTTAATAAATTTTAAACATAAAAGTGTGGGTCAATTATTATTCAACCCCTCAAACCACCAGAATTCTGTTTGGTTCCCCTAAAGTATTAAGAAGTAGTTCATGCACAAAGAACAATGAGCTTCACATGTTTGGATTAATTATCTGTTTTTCCAGCCTTTTCTGACTATTTAAGACCCTCCCCAAACTTGCGAACAGCACTCATACATGGTCAACATGGGAAAGACAAAGGAGCATTTCAAGGCCATCAGAGACAAGATCGCGGAGGGTCACAAGGCTGGCAAGGGGTACAAAACCCTTTCCAAGGAGTTGGGTCTACCTGTCTCCACTGTTGGGAGCATCATCCGGAAGTGGAAGGCTTATGGAACTACTGTTAGCCTTCCATGGCCTGGACAGCCTTTGAAAGTTTCCTCCCGTGCCGAGGCCAGGCTTGTCCGAAGAGTCAAGGCTAACCCGAGGACAACAAGGAAGGAGCTCCGGGAAGATCTCATGGCAGTGGGGACATTGGTTTCAGTCAATACCATAAGTAACGTACTCCACCGCAATGGTCTCCGTTCCAGACGAGCCCGTAAGGTACCTTTACTTTCAAAGCATCATGTCAAGGCTCGTTTACAGTTTGCTCATGATCACTTGGAGGACTCTGAGACAGACTGGTTCAAGGTTCTCTGGTCTGATGAGACCAAGATCGAGATCTTTGGTGCCAACCACACACGTGACGTTTGGAGACTGGATGTCACTGCACACGACCCCAAGAATACCATCCCTACAGTCAAGCATGGTGGTGGCAGCATCATGCTGTGGGGCTGCTTCTCAACCAAGGGGCCTGGCCATCTGGTCCGCATCCATGGGAAGATGGATAGCACGGCCTACCTGGAGATTTTGGCCAAGAACCTCCGCTCCTCCATCAAGGATCTTAAGATGGGTCGTCATTTCATCTTCCAACAAGACGACCCAAAGCACACAGCCAAGAAAACCAAGGCCTGGTTCAAGAGGGAAAAAATCAAGGTGTTGCAGTGGCCTAGTCAGTCTCCTGACCTTAACCCAATTGAAAACTTGTGGAAGGAGCTCAAGATTAAAGTCCACATGAGACACCCAAAGAACCTAGATAACTTGGAGAAGATCTGCATGGAGGAGTGGGCCAAGATAACTCCAGAGACCTGTGCCGGCCTGATCAGGTCTTATAAAAGACGATTATTAGCTGTAATTGCAAACAAGGGTTATTCCACAAAATATTAAACCTAGGGGTTGAATAATAATTGACCCACACTTTTATGTTTAAAATTTATTAAAATTTAACGGAGCAACATAACTTTTTGGTTTGTAAGATTTATGCATCTGTTAATAAATCCTGCTCTTGTTTGAAGTTTGAAGGCTCTAACTTATTTGCATCTTATCAAACCAGCTAAATCTGCAGGGGGTTGAATACTACTTGTAGGCACTGTATATATATATATATATATATATATATATATATATATATATATATAACCATGTTCCTGATCACCTCACTAATTTTTATTGGTGTTTTATTTGTTGATAGATTAATAAGGGGAAGAAACAGCAGAGAAATATGTCAGGAACATGGAGACGTCTAACGTAAGTATATAATCAGTATTATTGTTACTAGTAGTAGTTGTAGTAGTGATAGTAGTAGAAGCAGTAGCAATAGTAGTAGTAGTAGTAGTAGTAGTAGTTTGGGTATATGATGCTCTAATCTTGAGTAACATTGAATAAAATACATTCTTGTATAAATATACTGATTATTCACACACACACACACACACATATATATATATATATATATATATATATATATATACACTCACCGGCCACTTTATTAGGTACACCTGTCCAACTGCTCGTTAACACTTAATTTCTAATCAGCCAATCACATGGCGGCAACTCAGTGCATTTAGGCATGTAGACATGGTCAAGACAATCTCCTGCAGTTCAAACCGAGCATCAGTATGGGGAAGAAAGGTGATTTGAGTGCCTTTGAACGTGGCATGGTTGTTGGTGCCAGAAGGGCTGGTCTGAGTATTTCAGAAACTGCTGATCTACTGGGATTTTCACGCACAACCATCTCTAGGGTTTACAGAGAATGGTCCGAAAAAGAAAAAACATCCAGTGAGCGGCAGTTCTGTGGGCGGAAATGCCTTGTTGATGCCAGAGGTCAGAGGAGAATGGGCAGACTGGTTCGAGCTGATAGAAAGGCAACAGTGACTCAAATTGCCACCCGTTACAACCAAGGTAGGCAGAAGAGCATCTCTGAACGCACAGTACGTCGAACTTTGAGGCAGATGGGCTACAGCAGCAGAAGACCACACCGGGTGCCACTCCTTTCAGCTAAGAACAGGAAACTGAGGCTACAATTTCCACAAGCTCATCGAAATTGGACAGTAGAAGATTGGAAAAAGGTTGCCTGGTCTCATGAGTCTCGATTTCTGCTGCGACATTCGGATGGTAGGGTCAGAATTTGGCGTCAACAACATGAAAGCATGGATCCATCCTGCCTTGTATCAACGGTTCAAGCTGGTGGTGGTGGTGTCATGGTGTGGGGAATATTTTCTTGGCACTCTTTGGGCCCCTTGGTACCAATTGAGCATCGTTGCAACGCCACAGCCTACCTGAGTATTGTTGCTGACCATGTCCATCCCTTTATGACCACAATGTACCCAACATCTGATGGCTACTTTCAGCAGGATAATGCGCCATGTCATAAAGCTGGAATCATCTCAGACTGGTTTCTTGAACATGACAATGAGTTCACTGTACTCAAATGGCCTCCACAGTCACCAGATCTCAATCCAATAGAGCATCTTTGGGATGTGGTGGAACGGGAGATTCGCATCATGGATGTGCAGCCGACAAATCTGCGGCAACTGTGTGATGCCATCATGTCAATATGGACCAAAATCTCTGAGGAATGCTTCCAGCACCTTGTTGAATCTATGCCACAAAGAATTGAGGCAGTTCTGAAGGCAAAAGGGGGTCCAACCCGTTACTAGCATGGTGTACCTAATAAAGTGGCCGGTGAGTGTATATAGCTTTACTGAGTGCAAATTGTAATAAACTATTTGATTTGTCTATGCCTCAAAAGTGTTGGACAAAGGTGGTGCCATGGATATCGCCTAACTGTATTTCAGTAGTGCCACATAAAGAACTGATAGGTAAATTATTGAAAATTGCACTTAATTCATGGACACTTCAATAGATTTGCAGTTGTATTCCATGTCCTGCTAGAAATGTACATGATGTAATCTGTAGTGAATGTCATTTTCTTACTAGTGTCTGAATTTTTTACTTATATCATCCTGAAGTTTCTTATCTGTGTCATGTGACTAGGAATTAGACCCACCAACTCACACATAGACTTATGTGTGGACAGGAAGTCTAATTCTCTATGTATTCCTATGAGACTGAAAGTGAGGCTCCCATAGAAATGAATAGAGCAGTTACTGGCTTTCTGTCCCGGGTCAGTTGGAGGTCAGGGAGTCACAGATACAGCCACTGATAAGAAAATGACAATCACTTCAGATCATGCACCTTTCTAACAGGTCAGAGAATAAAAAATTTTGCGGAAGTTCTTCTTGCAGGACCTGCGATGAAACCATCGGGCTTACCACGTGGTGAGCGCGGTGACGTCATCGCAGGTCCTTTTGCAGGTCCTGCAAGAAGAATTAAGAAGTAGACACCGGTTGCGCAATGGATGAGGTGAGTTGTTTTTATTATTTTTAAACCCTAGAAGGCCATTTTATTAAGCATTCTGCATTAAGAATGCTATTATTTTGTGTTATAACCATGTTATAACGGAAAATAATAAAGTGACGTTCGGGTCCCCATTGACTTGAATGGGGTCCGGGTTCGGGATGAAGTTTGGGTCAAGTTCAGGTCCAGAACCTGAACTTTGACCTAAAGTTTGTCCGAACCCGGCGAACCTGAACTTCCTTGGGTTCTCTCATCCCTAGTTAAGAGTCCATTTTTTATTGAACTAAATTGGTTTCATTCAATACATTTAATAAAATATCACAACATGCTAGAAAAACCCTTGACAATCTGAAGTTCACATCACAGCCAATGGAAGGCTTCACACAGACAAATCTAGCTTAGACATCTCATGCAGCCAATCACCCGCCTCAGTGACACCATTGTCTGTCTTTTACTAATTTGCTTTAATCCTGGCTTAATGTAGCAGTTTGAAGTTTTCTTTACTTTCTTTCAGACAAATCTGACTGCGGTCACGGAGTTTCTCCTCTTAGGATTTCATGGCAGCCAACTTTTGAGACATTGTCTATTCCTTCTGTTCCTAGTTGTTTATGGTGTCACAATATGTGGGAATCTCCTGATCATTACCCTGGTGTCCACCAGCAAGAACCTCCACACTCCAATGTACTTCTTCATCTCACAACTGTCCATCAGTGATATTGTATTATCCACAAATATTGCCCCCAACATGCTCCACATCCTACTGAATAATAGGGGGATGATTCGTTTTATTAGTTGTATGACTCAGTTTTATTTTTTTGTTAGTACTGATGCATTTGAATGTCTTCTTCTCACAGTGATGTCTTATGACAGATATGTGGCCATCTGTAATCCTCTCCGTTACACCTCTATCATGACTAATAGATTTTGTGTTAAATTGATCCTTACTTGTTGGTTGTTGGGTAATTTCTATTCATTCATTGTCACCATGACACTATCAGGGCTGGACTTTTGTGGGTCAAATATCATTGACCATTTATTCTGTGACCTTCTCCCCTTACTAGAACTGTCCTGTTCTGACACCTTCATTCTTCACATGGAGATGTATGTGATGGGAATTCCAATTGTAATAATCCCGACCACAATAATAGTAGTGTCTTATACTTATATTGTTATCACAGTCTTAAGGATCCCATC
>ONZH01005476.1:0-17522 GCA_900303285.1 Rhinella marina
CCGTGCCAACTGAGATACCTTGACGCGGTGCTCGGGCTCTGGTATGTCTTTGATATAAGGATATACTGGCGAAAGTCTCATTTTAACATCAGAGTGAGGGTTTAGCCATATATTGTCAACTGCATTTTCCGCTGTAGTGCACCATTTTCTGTGAATTGTTTTTCTATGTAGATTGTCACATCCGCACATTTGTCTACCCTGTGTAGGATGTTTTTGTGGTACATGTGGTCCGCTGCAGGCATCCTCCATTGTATGCATTTTTTGCTGGGGATTACGTTCGGCAGCGGGCCACATGTGCGGGATTTGCTCCCCCAGTTATATATGCGCTACAGCATTGGGGTTTTTGAGCATATTCTGCCATTTGAGACCACTGTGGTACATGTGGTCCACTGCCGGCATCCTCCATTGTATGCATTTTTTGCTGGGGATTACGTTCGGCAGCGGGCCACATGTGCGGGATTTGCTCCCCCAGTTATATATGCGCTACAGCATTGGGGTTTTGAGCATCTTGTATTAAATGCCTCCAAATGTTCCACAGAGTGTCACTAAACGCGTTTCGGGGCTTAACCTGCCCCTTCCTCAGTAGTCTGTGGATGAATATTCATTTGGCCCACTTTTTATGTGGTCACTTTGATTTGGCTCCTCCTTTTTGGGTGGAGTTTTTGTTTTTTCTTTTTTTCGATTTTTGTTTGTCTAAATCACTTATTCAAACAGGTACGTATGTTTAAGTCTAAAAAACTGTTTTCCATACGTACAATATTTTGCATAACTTATTATTCAAAGGAAAATTGTATATATAAATACAAAAGATTATAAAAATTTTATATAAATAGAAATAAAAAATTGTAAATAAAAATAAAAATAAAAATAAAAAAGGGGAAGTTGTGTATAAATATTGATATTGACATCCGACATAGTCCGTATCCTGTATATTAGTTCTGATACCTGTCATACTCCAATAATTGAATTCCATTGTATATTTATTGTATTTGGTGTTGCGGTAAGTATTTAAAGTTTTTTTTTTTTTGTAGTTTTTTTCTAATTGTAGTTTTTCTCTAATTGTTATATTATCTTATAATCTGATTTCCTTGATTTTTTGGTATTTTGATTTCCTTGATTTTATTAGTATTTTTATAATGTTTTTTGATGTTTTTTGATAATGTTTTTAGAGATATATCCTTTCTTTCTATTTTTCTATTTCTTATTAAAATGAACAAAGCCTGGATTTCACCGGAATTCAAATCTTCTCCAGGGGAAAGCAGCTAAAGATTAACATTACTTATGTATCCGATTCCTCTTCTCTACTCCTCCTACTCCTCCTTGTCGTCTCCTCCTTGCCTAACGCTGACCCAAAAAACGCAATTTTTTAGAGGTCCAACTGGCACTCTTTTACCACATTTTTCAAGAGGGCCACCTACAGGCCCTCTCTCCAAACAATTTTTCCGGAGGGCCACCTACAGGCCCTCTCTCTAAACAATTTTTCCGAAGGTCCACCTACAGGCCCTCTCTAAACAATTTTTCCGGAGGGCCACCTACAGGCCCTCTCTCCAAACAATTTTTCCGGAGGTCCACCTACAGGCCCTCTCTCTAAACAATTTTTCCGGAGGGCCCCCTACAGGCCCTCTCTCCAAACAATTTTTCCAGAGGTCCACCTACAGGCCCTCTCTCTAAACAATTTTTCCGGAGGGTCCCCTACAGGCCCTCTCTCCAAACAATTTTTCCGGAGGTCCACCTACAGGCCCTCTCTCTAAACAATTTTTCCGGAGGGCCACCTACAGGCCCTCTCTACAAACAATTTTTCCGCAATGTCAACTACAGACAGTGTAAAACAATGTTTCAGGAGCGTCAAACAGACAGTCCAAAACAATTTTTCAGGAGGCGCAAGTACCGACATTTAACATTTTTTTTTTTTTTGCTGAGGGTCGACTTTATGTACTCCGTAAAGAAAAAAATTTTTGGAGGCTCAACAAAAGCCATTTCACAGACATTTCTCAGTCGGACTAAGTCATTGGTGGTGTAACCGCCATGCTGTGTCAGGCTAAATTTTTGGGTGCTTCACCAGCTACCGCATACTAACTCAGTCACTCTGTTGTCACCGCCGCCATACAGGTCCACGAAAAATGTTTATGTGGTTCGCCTGCTCCCGCAGTGTCACTCGCTCACTCTGTTGTCACCGCCATGCTGCGTCAGGCTAAATTTTTGGGTGGCTCACCTGCTACCTCATCTAACTTGGTCACTTGTTGCGTGTCACCGCCATGCTGTGTCAGGCTTATACCTGCATTGTGTGGTTGGGGATAGGAGAGCAGTGCCAGCATGGGCATGGGTGATGGACCTTCGTTGCACCTAGTTGGGTGCTTCCCTAACATGTGATGGGCATGTGCCTCGCCTTTCTTGGTCTGGGTGAGCACAATTGCCATGAGGGTAACCACCAGGCTGTTGCAGGAGAATTTGGGGTAATGGTGGGATTAGGCAGCCTCAGAGGCATCCATGCATGCTGCCCCTGCTGTTTCCTGTCCATTTCCGTGGTGTTTCCATCATTTTCTGATGTTTCCAGATTTTCACCCAGCCTTCCCTAGGCAGAGCCTTGGTCCCCTCGAGTCTCCCATTGACTTCAATGGGGTTCGTTACTCGAAACGAGCACCCGAGCATCGGGAAAAGTTTGTCTCGAATAACGAGCACCCGAGCATTTTAGTGCTCGCTCATCTCTAGTCGCCAGCAATTTAGACATGTTTAGAGAAAATCCAGGAAACTTCTATTCTCAAATTATTACGGTTAATAAAACATGGGTTCACCACCATGATCCTGAGACCAAACAAGAATCCATGCAATGGATGCACAAGAGGTCATCAACTAAAAATGAATTTTGTATACAGCAGTCAGCAGGAAATGTCATGGCAATAGATTTTTGGGATACAGAAGACATTGTATTACTAAAATTTATGCCACAGAAGACATTACTGGAGACACCTATGCTTCAACAATGTAGGCATTATGTGAGTTGTCGGCAGGTGTGCTGCTGCTTCACGACAATGTGCCAGCTCACAATTCTTGCAAATCACAAGCTGCTATGAGGGAATGAGGCTTCATGGAGCTTAACCATCTATCCTACTGTCCAGACCTGACTCCCAGTGATTACTTTCTGTTTTGGAACCTGAAGAAATTTCTATGTGGGCAATGATTTCCTGATGATAATGCAGTCAAAGAGGCAGTAACAAGGTTCCTGCAGCAATAAGTCTCCTATTGTGAGGACAGGAGCGGACTGGGAACTTAAAGTGGCCCTGGAAAAATTACTAAAAGTGGACCCTTTTTGTAGTTGGGTCCATATTGATGGAAGGCAGGGCCAGTAATACCATATTGTGGCCCATTATACCACCTCCCAACAGAGCCAAATACCACAGTCCATCACAAAATACTGCCAGAAGCACAAAATATATCCCCCAAACTTCCACTGGCTGGCTGTGAGGAGGGCTCAGGCGGCCCCCTGGGCATCGGCCCACCGTGAAATTTCCCTGTAAGGTCTATGGCCAATCCACCCCTGTGTGAGGGCATCTGATCAATGAAGGTGAAGCAGAATAAGTATGTTGAAGTCAAGGTGGATTACATTGAAAAGCAGTAAGTTCAATTTTCTAAGAAGATTTTGTTTTCATATTCAGGTAGATAACTTAAAGGGGTTTTCTGGGAGTTAACTACTGATGACCTATCCTGAGTATCTGATGGTGGGGTCCAACACCGGGGACCTCCGTCGATCAGCTGTTTGAGAAGGCACCGTCGGTCCTGTGAGTGCCGCTACCTTCTTGCAGCTTACCAAGCACAGCGCCGTACATTGTACAGCGGCTGTGTATGGTATCGTGCTCAGCCCTATACAGTTGAATGGGGCTGAGCCGCTCCTAGGCCATGTGACCGTTGAACGTGAGGTCACTGACCTAGGAAAAGCTGAGAGAAGGCCTCGGTGCTCACGGCGCAGATGACTTCTCAAACAGCTGATCGGCGGGGTTCCCGGGTGTCGGACCCCCACCGATCAGATACTGATGACCTATCCTGAGGATAGGTCATCAGCAGTTAACTCCAGGAAATCATCCCCAGTAGCATGTTGCAATATTGTATTGAGCTGGTTTCTTGAGAAATGGGAGTCTTTTGGGAGCTTGTTTTACACCTTAGTGACCAAGAAATTGTGTCAGTTTTTTCATTGCAACATTCCCAAAGCCTTAACCCTTTTATTTTGTTGTTGATGTAGCTGTATGAAGGCTCTCTTTGTGGGACAAGTTGTACAGTCAAAAGTTTTGAGAATGACACAAATATTATATTTTCACATGATCTGCTGCCCTCTGCTTTTTATGTGTGTTTGTTAGATGTTTTTATCACATACAGAAATATAATTGCAATCATATTATGAGTAACAAAAGCTTATATTGACAGTTAGAATGAGTTAATTCAGCAAGTCAGTATTTGCAGTGTTGACCCTTCTTCTTCAAGACCTCTGCAATTCTCCCTGGCATGCTCTCAATCAACTTCTGGACCAAATCCTGACTGATAGCAGTCCATTCTTGCACAATCAATGCTTGCATTTTGTCAGAATTTGTAGGTTTGTCCACCCGTCTCTTGATGATTGACCACAAGTTCTCAATGGGATTAAGATCTGGGGAGTTTCCAGGCCATGGACCCAAAATCTCTGTTTTTGTTCCCTGAGCCATTTAGTTATCATCTTTGCTTTATGACAAGGTGCTCCATCATGCTGGAAAAGGCATTGTTGATCACCAAACTGCTCTTGGACGGTTGGGAGAAGTTGCTCTCGGAGGACATTCTGGTACCATTCTTTATTCATGGCTGTGTTTTTAGGCAAGACTGTGAGAGAGACGATTCCCTTGGCTGAGAAGCAACCCCGCACATGAATGGTTTCAGGATGCTTTACAGTTGGCATGAGACAAGACTGGTGGTAGCGCTCACTTCGTCTTCTCCGAATAAGCTGTTTTCCAGATGTCCCAAACAATCGAAAAGGGGATTCATCAGAGAAAATGACTTTACCCCAGTCCTCAGCAGTCCACTCCCTGTACCTTTTGCAGAATATCAGTCTGTCCCTGATGTTTTTTCTGGAGAGAAGTGGCTTCTTTGCTGCCCTCCTTGAGACCAGGCCTTGCTCAAAGAGTCTCTGCCTCACAGTGCGTGCAGATGCACTCACACCTGCCTGCTGCCATTCCTGAGCAAGCTCTGCACTGCTGGTGGCCCGATCCTGCAGCTGAAACACTTTTAAGAGACGGTCCTGGCGCTTGCTGGTCTTTCTTGGGCGCCCTGGAGCCTTTTTGGCAACAATGGAACCTCTCTCCTTGAAGTTCTTGATGATGCGATAGATTGTTGACTGAGGTGCAATCTTTCTAGCTGCGATACTCTTTCCTGTTAGGCCATTTTTGTGCAGTCCAATGATGACTGCACGTGTTTCTTTGGAGATAACCATGGTTAACAGAAGAGAAACAATGATGCCAAGCACCAGCCTCCTTTTAAAGTGTCCAGTGGTGTCATTCTTACTTAATCATGACAGATTGATCTCCAGCCCTGTCCTCATCAACACCCACACCTGTGTTAATGGAGCAATCACTGAAACGATGTTAGCTGGTCATTTTAAGGCAGGGCTGCAATGATGTTGAAATGTGTTTTGGGGGATAAAGTTCATTTTCTAGGCAAATATTGACTTAATTGCTGTTAAGCTGATCACTCTTTATAACATTCTGGAGTATATGCAAATTGCTATTATAAAAACTGGAGCAGTAGACTTTGTAAAAATTAATATTTGTATCAAAACTTTTGGCCATGACTGTAGTTTTTAATGTTACCACTTCACATAACTTATTGATTATCTTTATTAATTCTTTCTCGGGGAAAGGAAAAAAAGATAGAAATTCAGTTATTGTTTTCTTGCATTTTAAATTCTACAATGTTCACTCTGCAGCAAAAATTAACTATTTTGTTCTCTGGGTCAGTATGATTATACAGACACCAAATTTACATATTTTCTTTTTTTTAAGTGTAGCAAAACCTTCAGGTATACTTTATTGAAACCTATTTTTTTTTCTTTTTTAATTATTTTTATTAATTTTAAAAAGATATACAGAACATATTCAAAGAACCAATGTTCAAAACAGATACAAAGGTGTGAACAATATGATCATATCTTCAGCTGTATATACAGATCAGTTACCTGAGGTTTTACAAAAGAGATAACACAGTCTGAGAAAGTGCTAGGCTGAAAGGAATAGCATTAAAGAGACAGCTTTAACATGGTGTCACTTCAGTTGTTCCAGCATATTTAAGAAGGCAGTCTGTATTGAAACAATAAACTAACAACATGGTTTGTGGAGGAGTGTAGTGTGTGGAAGAGGGGGGAGTTGGGGAGAGGGCGGAGGATTGAAAGGTTGACGAGGAAAGGGAGGTGTGGGGGGAGGGGGGGGGCGGTTTATGTGGCTGAGTTTGAGGTTTTCTTCCTGGAACATAGTGGTCTGCGTGAATGTTGTTTTGGATAGTGTGATATTGATCTTGTTAAGCAGTGTTCCTTTATTCCCTTTCACAGTATATGGTCCATATCATGTCCACTTGTCTAAGTGTCTATCTCACCTTTTGGTCCAGGGAGACCAAATTTTTTCATATTTGTTTCATTTCCTAAGTTCCCAATGGGATAGTTCTTCTAGACGGGCTACTTCGTTAACCTTATTTATCCAGTGGGGTATTGTAGGTGCAATGTCAGATTTCCAATTTCTGGCGATGAGTAATCTAGCACATGCCAGGAGAACTCTGACCAAAATTTTCGTTTCTATGGAGCCTTCATTGGGAAGTAGTGATAACAGAGCAACTGCTGGAGTCAGAGGCAATTTGTAGCTGGGAGATTTGAATAAAGAAGTAAGATGCATGAAAATCTCTTTTCAGAATCCCTCCAACTTGGGGCATGACCACCATATGTGAAGGTAATTTCCAGTATGCTTCTGGCATCTCTAGCATTTGTCTGTTGTTGTTGTATAAATTCTTTTTAGTCTTTCGGGTGTGAGATACCATCTGGTTAGAATTTTGTACGCGTTCTCCTGCACCGTTCTATATCTAGATGTGATTTTGGGGGCTAATAAAATGTTCTTTGCTTATTCTGAACTAAACGATAGTCCCAAGTCTCTCTCCCATTCTTTGATAAAGTATAGAGTTTTGGGTAATTCTGTTTCCTGCAAAGCTCGATTTATTTTGGAAAGCAATCTAGTGGGAGAGTGGGCCTGAGTTAGTAGTTTTTCAAACCAAGTTAGATCTGAGGATTGTCGTCTCTGTGAGAAGCTTTGTTTCAGGGCCGCTTTTATATATTCATATTGTAAGAGTTTTAAGCATGGGGCCTGAAGTTTTAATCCTAGCTCTGTCTGTGTTGGAAAGGTACCATTTTCATCTAGGACCTCTTTTATAGGCATCTTGCATGTCTTAATTTGGGAGGGTAGTGATTGGAAACCTGGTTCTAATTGCTTGAAACAATCATTAACTCTTAATAATGGAGAAGGGAACTCGGCACACTGCTTCCTATTTGTATCATTTTTCCATATTCTCAAAGTGGTTGTCGCTAGTGAACTAATAGTCTCAGTTTTTCTGTCCAATCGCAGCGGAAAGCGTCACTGCCAGGGAGGAAACCTTCTCCCTGGCTGTGACACTCTCTGCAACGATTGGACAGCGCTACAGCCAGGGAGAAGGAGACGCCCATTGAGAATACCTCCTCCGCCCTCTTCCGATGCTATGCATTAGCATAGCATGCGCACGAACTTTGGAGGCACAGAGCGGGCGAACGGAGCGGCGCCCTGAAAAAGTAGTAAGTGATCTGGCCTCCACCCCACATGCCCTCTATAACCTGGTACTTAGTAAACAGAGTCTGGACCCATGAAAGGTCCTCTTTAATATTTCTGGAATCTCTTTTAATAAGAATAGGTAATTAGCTCCATATAGTTTTTCATATTCTGGGGTAATGTTTATTCCCAAAAATTTGATCGAGGCTGTAGTCCACTCAAAGGGGAAGTTATGTTTAAGATGCTCAATAGTATGGGAGGGGACATTTATACCCAATGTCTGGGATTTCATGGGGTTGATTTTATGATTGGATAAATTTTATTCCTTCTCTTCAAATATCAAGCCTCTCAGCTCTTCACTCTGTCTTATTTTTTGTAATAAAGGTTCTAGTGTCAGGATAAAAAGGAGTGGTGACAATGGGCATCCCTGTCTGGTTCCGTTATTTATTTTAAATGCAGGAGATAATATGTCATTGACTCTTATGTAGGTACAGGGGGATGCATACATGGAGAATATGGCCTCGATGAATTGGGATGGTAAGCCAAATTTCGCCAGAGTGGCACGCACAAAAGGGCCATGCCACTCTGTCGAAAGCCTTCTCCACATCACTCCCCAGCAGCACCAAAGGTCTCTTTTTCTGCTTTGTGAGGCTAATTGAGTTAATTATCTTATACATGTTGTCTCTATCTTCACGGCCAGGAATAAATCCTGTTTGATCTGGGTAGATTAGGTCCCCCAGTAAAGGCTTAATTCTTGAAGCTAGGATCTTCGCGTATAGCTTGACATCTAGGTTTAATAATGATATAGGGCGATAGTTAGAACATAAGGTAGGATCTTTTTTATGCTTGTGAATTAAAGTGATGTGGGCCACTAGAGAATGAGGCAGGAAAGGGGCTCCTGTTAAGCTTAGGCTTTAAGTAAGTAGGGTGTCATTATCTCTGAGAAAGAGTGGTAGTACAGCAAGGGAAGGCCGTCTGGGCCAGGAGATTTCCCTTTTGCCATTGATCTTAGGGATAGAGATAATTCCTTAGCTTGTATTGGGCTAAGCAGGGTTGCTGCTAGTTCTGAGGAGATAGACGGCAATGAGACCTCCTGTAAGAAATTATCTGTGAGTTTCTTCTTCCTTTCTGTGATACTGAAGCAGAATAATATTTGTGAAAAGCTTTAGCTATATCTTTGTCATCTTTCAATAGAGTTGTCTTCTGATTTGATGGCTAATATTCTGGATTTTTGTCTGCGTTGCTTTATTGAAACCTATTCTAATTGAGAAGGACGTTTGTAATGTACTTTAATTATTTATTTTTCATTTTCTTAGCAAAATTGGAACCACTTTTTGCAATCTATATGCCCATATACGGCTGTGTACTGAAGTATGTATTCCCCTTTGCCGCACTGAGCACTGTACAGGCCGAATCATACATTGCTCCTCCTTCCTGTACCAGCACTGCTCTTCAAAAGCCTGGCATGGATGCACTGTGTCAGGCTTTAGCAGAGCAGGCACAGTCAGGAGGAGCAATGTGGTATGTGAACTCCTGCCCTGCACTTGCTCTGCAAATAACCTGCATACCATATTGGTACAGGTGTTATAAGACAGCTAAACACCAGCTCATACTGGCACAGAAAACCTGTGCAACGGTCCAAAAAATATTGGTGGTCACTATTGGTGGTCACTAGCCAAATTCAGGCAAAGGTAAGGGTGGTCATATCTGTATATATTTTAATTGCAGAAAATACACTGTAGATTTTACTTTGTATGTGATCAGACCTTTTATAAATCCTAAACATTTGTATTTTGTATCAAACAGGTTTAATCAATTCATAAGCTAAACAGTTTTGTGGCTGTCCCTTATCTCCAGCCTAGGAAGACAGGGTTGATAGACTTAGTGACCTTCAGTTACAATAGAAAACACCAGTAAAACAAATGGCAGGTGGTATGTATGAGAGGAACTCTATGTTCTACCTCTGAAACACTAACTAGCAATACATATACACTGTGCTGAGACCCTCCCTAATTAAAAAAAGGCAACTCTCCTGTTTTACTGGAAGTCACTTGGGTTTTGAGCACCCTCTCTCGGTCACCCTCTTATTTCACTCAGTTCGTGACTGCAACTCCCAGTGCCTTGCTGATATAGTTGAATAGCAACTTCAAAGCCCTAGCAGGACAAAAAAACTTTAGTTTAACATTTTCTTGGGATCCTGTCAGTTCAGTGACATCATTAAAGGCCAGGTCTGCATCGCTAGATGACACATGGTAAAGGCACAGGTGGACATGTAAGGTGTATAACTTGAATAATGGCAATTCCCCTCTGTAAACGGCCCTTGAACAGAATGAACAAACCATATTTGTGGATGCAAATAGGGGGGACATGGTGTCATGGCCCCACTATTTGCATGCACTTTCATTACATTGAGGAATTATTACTTACCTGGCTATAGATGGAAGCGGTTTAGGCAGAAGTCCTTATGGATGAAGCAGAGACATCTTGATTGGAGGAAGATCCAACAGCTGGGCTTGTGTAAGAACCTTTAAAAGAAGATGTGAGACCGTTAGTGCATTCCCGTAAGCTGCCAAGAAGAAACCCCCTCCCTACCCTCCCATTATTCATCTTTCTTATGTCACAGTGCTATGAATGGGGTAAAGTCACTTCCTGAATGGACTATGTGTTGTTGGTTTTCAGTATTTAATTGGCAATCGTTTATAGTTCAATTGGTTATTTAATTAATGATAGGTAACATTAAGCACCATGGCCAATTTTGTTCCATTAATAAAATAGAATTAATAATTTACTAGTGGTTAATTCTTCATTTACATCATATATGTTTGGATTTTATAGGGGGCCTATGACACCATTGAACAGATCATCGCTAACGAGCGTTCATAGCAATGATCTGGCAGTGTAAAATGGATAAACGAGTGAAACGCTCATTCATCAGGTAATTTAATTGTTTATGCACAAAAAATCCTTCTTTTCCGGTGGCAGATCGTGCTGTGTCAACAACAACGAGTCTGTATGGGGAAGAGCAATGGCATTAGCGATCACTCCTCCCCATACTCTGGAGGAGCTGGAGGAGATCTCTGCTTGTAAATGCACCGGTCTCGTCTGCTAGCGATCAGATGATTGTCGGGAAGGAGCACTTCCTTCCCGACAATCTGCTTGTACATCATCCCGTGAAAAGGAACCTTAAACCAATACGGACTTCTGCATACTAATGTAATTACTGTAGCTCTGCAGCAAATTCTTTTACACACTGAATGAATAAGAATTCCTGGGATAATGTCACTTCCTGGAAGTGGGCAGTCTCTAGAAGTGTGGCTGGAGCAGAGTGAGCTCAGAAAAGGGTGTAATATAGCTCTGCAAAGCTTCAAAGAAGGATAACTTTGAGCTCACAGATTGAGACTGGCTCTGGAGTAGAACACACTTGGGCCTAAGCTGACGCTGCCACACTTAAAGAGTATCACTGCAGGAGGAACACCCTCTGCCAAGAGAGCACCAGTGAGATACCCTAGTTAAGCATTGTGTTACTGCACAAAAGTGTGACTTTATTGTGGAAAAGATACATTAGCAAAAATTAGAAAGAGACTGTCACCATCAACAATGTTTCTGCTTGAGCTACCGGTTTGCATGTGTTCTTGTTCTTACTACTTGTGTAATGAGACTATACTAAGACATTCTCCAGTAAAGTTTTTAGTTCTACTATACTCCAGTGTGGCCTCTCTCTCTCACTCAACCTGTCATTGGACTATCACTGCAACCCTAACAAATATGATTACACTATGGGAGCAGCTATATACTGGATAGGTGATAAATGAATAGGGTTTGAACATGGACCTCCACTGCTCCAGCCACGAGACTATGGCTGAGAAGAATTTGAATAGATCGAAGGATGAGCTTGTGCCCTGCTGCTCCATTCAAAGATAAATGGGTTGTTGTTTTTATGATATTGATGTCCTTTCCTCAGGGTGGGTCATCAACAGCAGTTCAATGGGAGTCCAACTTCTGGGATCCCCATCAATCATCTGTCCACAGCACTCATACAAGCTATGAGCTCAATGTCTACCTGCACGTTGTCTAGATCGTCGAGGTTCACCCCATTCACTTGAATAGTACAGGAAGCTGTAATTACACTGCCCCACCTGTACAAAAGTGCAAGGGACTTAACCTCTCAGACTTATGGGTTCAGCTGTCTATTATAACAGATTAACTGGAATAGAAACAGAAGGTGGTTACGTAGCTAGACGTGTCTTTAAATATCAATGCCTGTTGTTTCCAAGTGAACATTGTATGCCATTTATTAGAAAAAAATCTAGTTTCCATAGTAACTGTTTCTGCTGATCCCTCTTCTGTTAGGAAACATTCAGATATTCTAACGGCAGCCAAACAGTAAGCTTGAGCATCTATATATCCAGGAAGGCTCAAGAAAGAAATGATCTTCCACTGAAATGTTCTGCACAAAGTTCCTTGGTGCATACATGTGTCCTCTCTAGGCTTGAGCGAATTGACCTTCAGATTTGTTCTACAGCCGAAGCGTTCAAATACTTCGATTTTAGTGCTGTATCCATAAAAAAAATGTTTTAAATGGATTTGATCTGTGAAGCCAAAGTACATTTCTCCCAAAGTCCCATGAGACTTTGGTTAGTTCCTACTGTATGCATATGTGCGTATTGAAAAACAATTTAAAATAGCAATCTGTAGTGCGTTTTGGTGCTGACTGGTACCTCGGTACCAAAGCCCAGTTTGGATTGCTATTTTAAATTGTTTTTCAATATGCAGATATACATACAGTAGGAATTAACCAAAGTTTTGCCCAACGTCAGTCGAGAAGAACTTTGACTCCACGGAGCTGATACATTTTAATGCTAAACGGATACAGCCCTAAAAATAGTATTTGAACTAATCGTCAATTCGTCAATTCAAACCTAGTCCTCTCATAAATACTGCATTTATAAGGACTATTGGGGTCATTTATTAAGACCGGCGTTTTAGAGGCCAGTTTTAATAAAGCCCCTGCTCGGGCGGTGGATCGTCGAAGTTATGAAGAGGCACCGGTCTCTACATAACTTCAGCACATCCAGTGCCGCTTCTAGATGTGAACCAGCTTCCTAACTGGATTACATTTAGATTATTTTCTACGCCTAAAATAGACGTAGAAAATGATGAATGAGACGGTCCTAAAGACCCATCCCCTTCCCCGCCCAGCTCCCTTTTTTAGAAATTGTGTGAGCGTGGAAAAGTTGCAGCCGTATTTCAGATTAATAGGCGTATTTCAAGTTAATAAATGACCCCCTATATATCCTTATGGAGCGTGCCAAATCGGTACGAGAAGTCTTATAGGCCAGACAACCCTCCTCTGGAATTATGGATAGGGGGTAAGCAAATGAGCTTTTAGTAAGCTTTGTGTCTAATGTCACCATGCTGGCTTAATTATTATTCAATTTGTGTCTCAAAGCCGGTTTAAAAGGACTAATATCTGTGGTATTAGAGGCAGAGCTTGTTAAGAGCTTGTTTGCATCCCTTCTTCAATGTTGTATATGCCGTGAAAGCATACGTACAAGTGTATTCATTGGATGTCATTAAATAGTATACATTCAAGGCGAGAATATATTTTTCAGCTGTACTTTAAAGTATAGTTGACTATGATTTCAGCATAGTACAATCTCATAAAAAACGTACATGGTGTAGTAGAGGTTTCTTTTGTATTGGGACGACATATGCCATCAGATGGTATGCAGTGGCCTATGTTGTGACTTCCCTTGGCATATGCTTTGAACCTAAAAGGGTTGTCCCCTGTAGACATTTCCATGGTGATATGGGACTAAGGGCTAGCCACAGCGGACTGAGTTACAGAAAGAGCATAGTGGCTTCTCTGTTTCCTTAACTCCCATAGAAGTTTCTAAAATTCTCCATGGCCACCCAAAAGCTGTGCATTGTGTTTCTGTCACAGTTTCATAGCAAAACAACGACAAAACTGCTTTGTGCAATGAACATTTGCAAAAATATGTGCAGGACCTGCAGAAGGACCTTCATAGATATCTGTGTGGGTTCTGTAGCCAGAAAGCAGCAAAGCCAGGAGGTTGATCTGCAAAAAATGGGGATTAGACATGGACCCAAAATAGAGTAATGTACATAAGCCCTTATTGGGGGCAGATGCCTGCTGTGTATATGCAGACACAGTGGCATGGAAGGAAACAATAGTTTGTTCTGAACAGCCAGGAGGTGCAAAAATTGAACCTTATTGAAACAGGCCTTTGGGAAAAAATAGGAGCAATTGGATGCAACAAAAATATACGCTACTGTTGATACACAAAAATATGGTAAATCGTGTACTCATATACAATTGAAAACTTGAAACAGGGTTTTTTTGAAAAAAAAAATACAGGCCCACATACTGACGTACTACGGCCAGGGCCTCGCAGGGTCATGTGATCCTCTGTCTTTATCTTCTTTACCCTGTTTACCTCGCTGGTGAATTCAATTTTACAAGTAAGATGGTGGGCGCAGTTCTGTACAATTTATCCAAATCAAATGGCCAAAACTAGTTATTGGTTTGGGAGAAGAATGTTTGTGAAATTCATGATGAATCTGATTAATTTAGAGTTGATTCACTCATCTCTAATTAAAAAATAAGAGTTTTTTCTGACTCCACCTGTCAACTGGTGGAATATATTAGGCAGCTTTTCTTAAAGTTGATGTGCTGGGAAAAAATGGTCAATCATGAGGATCTGAATGACTTTAACAAGGGTCAAACTTAGTTGGTTAGCTGACTTGGTCAGAGCATTTCCAAAGCAGCAGGTCTTGTGGAGTTCTTAGAAGGAGCATCAGTGAAATGACAACATTGGCACCCAATGATCATTGATACACCTGGAGTATGGAAGCTAGTCCAACTGCTCTGATCTAGTAAACATTTGACTGTACCATGAACTGCTGAAAAATGTACTGCTGGCTCTAATAGGAAAGTATCACAACTTGCCATGTATAGGGCTGCATAGCTGCAGACTGATCAGTGTGCCATACTTACCCATGTCCATTGTCAAAAGTGCCTACAATAGGAACATGAGCATCAGAACTGGGCCATGGAGCAATTAAAATGGTGACCTAGTGTGATAAATCCCATTTATGTTTACATTCATTCATGTGGATTACCATGTATTTGTGCAACACTTATCTAATAAATAAATGGCCCAAGGATGCAATAATGGAAGGGGAGCCGAGTCCATACATTCTAAAACTGTATGGAGACGAATCTCCATACAGTATTATTCAGAAGTTTTGAATTAAGCGACTTTGGATGAAACATCCGAAGCTCACTTCGCTCAACTCTAGTCCTTATATTCATGTGAATGTTAGTTTGGCACATGCACCTACTTAAACATTGCTGTACTCCTTTATGACAGTGTTTCTCTAAAATATTATTTATTTTATTTATTCTTACCTGTGTTAAAGAACATGTGTCAACTGGATCAACCTGATTAAATCCTGCATACTACCTAGTAATTTTGATCCTGTCTTGTGAAACAATTGCAATGTTTCAGAGAAAAAAAAAAAAAGACTTTAATTCTTCTTACCACTTCAAGTGTGCCCATTGACTATAAACGTCCTTGAGCTTTGCCCCCTGTGTGCAGCACCTGTACATAGAAGCTCCATGACTCAGCTGCCTCCTGACAGCCAAGAACATGGAGCTTTAACCTGAGACCTTTTTTCCTGGTCTCCAAGCTTTTGATCACTCTGACAAGCTGTCAAAGCGATCACAAATACTTGTACTATCTCCCTCTCATTACTGCCGATCACAAGCAGTTTACAACCACATATTGGGTGTTTTTGCAAACTTCAGAATCAGGAAAATAAATATTCAGGTTTGATTTGCTGTTTACCCTTGCTATCTTATGGGAAAAATGAATTAAAAATTGAAAATCTGCAAAAAAATATATATATTTTAAATTTCACCTTCCTTCTGTTGTAATTCTTGTGGGAAATGTAAAGGGTTAACAAACTTTGTAAAATCAGCTTTGATTACATTGGGGGCTGTAGTTTCTAAAATATGTTAATTTATGGGAGGTTTCTATTATTTAAGCCCCTCAAAGTCACTTTAGAACTGCAAAGGTCCTTTAAAATTAACTATTGGAAATTTTCATGAAAATCTTAAAAATTACATCTAAAATTTGAAGCTTTCTAAGGTCCTAAAAAAATAAAATTACATTTCCAAAATTATGCCAACATAAAGTGGACATATGGTGAATGTTCATTAATAACAATTTTATTAGATACCCCTATGCAACTTAAAAGCAGAGAAATTCATATTTAAAAAATTGAGATTTTTTTTTCAAAATTTTCAGTAAATTTTGATTTTTTATAAATAAAGGTAAAACATATTGACTCAAATTTAACATTAACATGAAGTACAATGTGTCGAGAGAAAACAATCTCTGAATGGCTTGGATAAGTAAAAGCGTTCCAAAGTTATTACCACATGAAGTGACACATGTCAGATTTGCAAAATTAGGCCTGGTCTTATGAGGGCTTCAATGCAACAGATTTTCACAATATAAGTAATGTAACAAATTTTCACAATATCAATCCTATCAGCCAGCATGTCTGGTTTAATAGGGTTGACCCTGCTGATGGTTGCACTTTAACTCATTTGGATTGTACAGTGTCTTCTGTTGTTACACTACAATATCCCCCTAACAACCTATGTAGATTTTGTGACAAACTTTGACATCCCCTTTCCCCATGATAGCACTATGTCCTCATGTTATCTAACTGTCTAATTTCACACTTGTTGCTTAGCGATACACAGGGGTGGACTGGGAACTTAAAGTGGCCCTGGGAAAAAACCTAATAGTGGCCCCAGGTTGTAAGCGAGTCCAAATTGATAGAAGGAAGTGCAACAGAAGTAGACGGGGTGAGCAATACCATAGCGCGAAATACCGTCCCATCAGAACCATATATCATAGTGCAGCACAATATGTCCCTTTGTGGTGTCCTTCAATAGATGCAATTTTCTGTCCTTTTCCACCAGTTGTCTCTGATTAAGATATGAAGCAGGGATCTAGGGGTTGAGGTGTGGGCCACAGCAGTTGAAGTCAGGAGGGCATATGCAGTCACTGGACAGATATATGAGTACTTCATTCTCCCAGCTTTAATTACCGCTGAGAGCTCATTATGAGAGCCAGCAACAGAGAGGAGGGCTTGAGCTCCACCCCTGGGCATTGGCCCACTGGGAAATTTCCCTGTAAAGCCTATGGCCAATCCGCCCCTGGCAAATTTCCAATCCCATAAACCTTTTTGGTTCAGGTAGCAGTATTTCTCACTGGCATCTTCCTTTCTGATGTCACTATCCAGTTTTGCCCAGGTCTGATAATTACTAGAGATGAGCGAGTAGTGAAATATTCGAAAGTTCGAAATTCGATTCGAATAGACTGCGAAATTCGACTATTCGACCGGATATCGAATCCCATTAAAGTCTATGGGAAAAAAATGCTCGCCACTTGGAAATCTCAATTCGACCACTTGGAGGTCACCAAGTCCACCCTGGAACCTCAGAAAAGGATGCCAACACTGCTGGAATGCAACTGGGACAGCAGGGGAAGCATGTCTGGGTGCATATAACGTGCCCAAGTCGCACTATTACGCCACTATCACAGCCTCTCAACAATACACTCCAAACACAATCTAACCTCTCTGTAAAGTGAGACCATACAAGGAAACCTTCTTTCCTCTACATTGCCA
>ONZH01005477.1:0-21131 GCA_900303285.1 Rhinella marina
TGTGACATGTAATACAGACACACAGTGCACACAGGTATGTCTGGGATGTGACATGTAATACAGACACACAGTGCACACAGGTATGTCTGGGATGTGACATGTAATACAGACACACAGTGCACACAGGTATGTCTGGGATGTGACATGTAATACAGACACACAGTGCACACAGGTATGTCTGGGATGTGACATGTAATACACACACACAGTGCACACAGGTATGTCTGGGATGTGACATGTAATACAGACACACAGTGCACACAGGTATGTCTGGGATGTGACATGTAATACACACACAGTGCACACAGGTATGTCTGGGATGTGACATGTAATACAGACACACAGTGCACACAGGTATGTCTGGGATGTGACATGTAATACACACACACAGTGCACACAGGTATGTCTGGGATGTGACATGTAATACACACACACAGTGCACACAGGTATGTCTGGGATGTGACATGTAATACAGACACACAGTGCACACAGGTATGTCTGGGATGTGACATGTAATACACACACAGTGCACACACTGGGATGACATGTAATACACACACAGTGCACACAGGTATGTCTGGGATGTGACATGTAATACAGACACACAGTGCACACAGGTATGTCTGGGATGTGACATGTAATACAGACACACAGTGCACACAGGTATGTCTGGGATGTGACATGTAATACAGACACACAGTGCACACAGGTATGTCTGGGATGTGACATGTAATACAGACACACAGTGCACACAGGTATGTCTGGGATGTGACATGTAATACAGACACACAGTGCACACAGGTATGTCTGGGATGTGACATGTAATACAGACACACAGTGCACACAGGTATGTCTGGGATGTGACATGTAATACAGACACACAGTGCACACAGGTATATGTCTGGGATGTGACATGTAATACAGACACACAGTGCACACAGGTATGTCTGGGATGTGACATGTAATACACACACAGTGCACACAGGTATGTCTGGGATGTGACATGTAATACAGACACACAGTGCACACAGGTATGTCTGGGATGTGACATGTAATACAGACACACAGTGCACACAGGTATGTCTGGGATGTGACATGTAATACAGACACACAGTGCACACAGGTATGTCTGGGATGTGACATGTAATAATACAGACACACAGTGCACACAGGTATGTCTGGGATGTGACATGTAATACACACACACAGTGCACACAGGTATGTCTGGGATGTGACATGTAATACAGACACACAGTGCACACAGGTATGTCTGGGATGTGACATGTAATACACACACAGTGCACACAGGTATGTCTGGGATGTGACATGTAATACACACACACAGTGCACACAGGTATGTCTGGGATGTGACATGTAATACAGACACACAGTGCACACAGGTATGTCTGGGATGTGACATGTAATACACACACAGTGCACACAGGTATGTCTGGGATGTGACATGTAATACACACACACAGTGCACACAGGTATGTCTGGGATGTGACATGTAATACACACACACAGTGCACACAGGTATGTCTGGGATGTGACATGTAATACAGACACACAGTGCACACAGGTATGTCTGGGATGTGACATGTAATACACACACACAGTGCACACAGGTATGTCTGGGATGTGACATGTAATACACACACACAGTGCACACAGGTATGTCTGGGATGTGACATGTAATACACACACAGTGCACACAGGTATGTCTGGGATGTGACATGTAATACACACACAGTGCACACAGGTATGTCTGGGATGTGACATGTAATACAGACACACAGTGCACACAGGTATGTCTGGGATGTGACATGTAATACAGACACACAGTGCACACAGGTATGTCTGGGATGTGACATGTAATACAGACACACAGTGCACACAGGTATGTCTGGGATGTGACATGTAATACAGACACACAGTGCACACAGGTATGTCTGGGATGTGACATGTAATACAGACACACAGTGCACACAGGTATGTCTGGGATGTGACATGTAATACAGACACACAGTGCACACAGGTATGTCTGGGATGTGACATGTAATACAGACACACAGTGCACACAGGTATGTCTGGGATGTGACATGTAATACACACACACAGTGCACACAGGTATGTCTGGGATGTGACATGTAATACACACACACAGTGCACACAGGTATGTCTGGGATGTGACATGTAATACAGACACACAGTGCACACAGGTATGTCTGGGATGTGACATGTAATACAGACACACAGTGCACACAGGTATGTCTGGGATGTGACATGTAATACACACACAGTGCACACAGGTATGTCTGGGATGTGACATGTAATACACACACACAGTGCACACAGGTATGTCTGGGATGTGACATGTAATACACACACACAGTGCACACAGGTATGTCTGGGATGTGACATGTAATACAGACACACAGTGCACACAGGTATGTCTGGGATGTGACATGTAATACAGACACACAGTGCACACAGGTATGTCTGGGATGTGACATGTAATACAGACACACAGTGCACACAGGTATGTCTGGGATGTGACATGTAATACACACACAGTGCACACACAGGTATGTCTGGGATGTGACATGTAATACACACACAGTGTGCACACAGGTATGTCTGGGATGTGACATGTAATACAGACACACAGTGCACACAGGTATGTCTGGGATGTGACATGTAATACAGACACACAGTGCACACAGGTATGTCTGGGATGTGACATGTAATACAGACACACAGTGCACACAGGTATGTCTGGGATGTGACATGTAATACAGACACACAGTGCACACAGGTATGTCTGGGATGTGACATGTAATACAGACACACAGTGCACACAGGTATGTCTGGGATGTGACATGTAATACAGACACACAGTGCACACAGGTATGTCTGGGATGTGACATGTAATACAGACACACACAGTGCACACAGGTATGTCTGGGATGTGACATGTAATACACACACAGTGCACACAGGTATGTCTGGGATGTGACATGTAATACACACACACAGTGCACACAGGTATGTCTGGGATGTGACATGTAATACAGACACACAGTGCACACAGGTATGTCTGGGATGTGACATGTAATACAGACACACAGTGCACACAGGTATGTCTGGGATGTGTGACATGTAATACACACACAGTGCACACAGGTATGTCTGGGATGTGACATGTAATACAGACACACAGTGCACACAGGTATGTCTGGGATGTGACATGTAATACACACACAGTGCACACAGGTATGTCTGGGATGTGACATGTAATACAGACACACAGTGCACACAGGTATGTCTGGGATGTGACATGTAATACACACACACACAGTGCACACAGGTATGTCTGGGATGTGACATGTAATACAGACACACAGTGCACACAGGTATGTCTGGGATGTGTGACATGTAATACACACACACAGTGCACACAGGTATGTCTGGGATGTGACATGTAATACACACACACAGTGCACACAGGTATGTCTGGGATGTGACATGTAATACACACACACAGTGCACACAGGTATGTCTGGGATGTGACATGTAATACACACACACAGTGCACACAGGTATGTCTGGGATGTGACATGTAATACAGACACACAGTGCACACAGGTATGTCTGGGATGTGACATGTAATACACACACACACAGTGCACACAGGTATATGTCTGGGATGTGACATGTAATACACACACACAGTGCACACAGGTATGTCTGGGATGTGACATGTAATACAGACACACAGTGCACACAGGTATGTCTGGGATGTGACATGTAATACACACACACAGTGCACACAGGTATGTCTGGGATGTGACATGTAATACACACACACAGTGCACACAGGTATGTCTGGGATGTGACATGTAATACAGACACACAGTGCACACAGGTATGTCTGGGATGTGACATGTAATACAGACACACAGTGCACACAGGTATGTCTGGGATGTGACATGTAATACACACACACAGTGCACACAGGTATATGTCTGGGATGTGACATGTAATACACACACAGTGCACACAGGTATGTCTGGGATGTGACATGTAATACACACACAGTGCACACAGGTATGTCTGGGATGTGACATGTAATACAGACACACAGTGCACACAGGTATGTCTGGGATGTGACATGTAATACAGACACACAGTGCACACAGGTATGTCTGGGATGTGACATGTAATACAGACACACAGTGCACACAGGTATGTCTGGGATGTGACATGTAATACACACACAGTGCACACAGGTATGTCTGGGATGTGACATGTAATACAGACACACAGTGCACACAGGTATGTCTGGGATGTGACATGTAATACAGACACACAG
Source organism: Rhinella marina (assembly GCA_900303285.1). Taxonomy (NCBI): domain Eukaryota; kingdom Metazoa; phylum Chordata; class Amphibia; order Anura; family Bufonidae; genus Rhinella; species Rhinella marina. The sequence continues at coordinate 4,376 of ONZH01005477.1, forward strand.
TGCACACAGGTATGTCTGGGATGTGACATGTAATACAGACACACAGTGCACACAGGTATGTCTGGGATGTGACATGTAATACAGACACACAGTGCACACAGGTATGTCTGGGATGTGACATGTAATACACACACAGTGCACACAGGTATGTCTGGGATGTGACATGTAATACAGACACACAGTGCACACAGGTATGTCTGGGATGTGACATGTAATACACACACACAGTGCACACAGGTATGTCTGGGATGTGACATGTAATACAGACACACAGTGCACACAGGTATGTCTGGGATGTGACATGTAATACACACACACAGTGCACACAGGTATGTCTGGGATGTGACATGTAATACAGACACACAGTGCACACAGGTATGTCTGGGATGTGACATGTAATACACACACACAGTGCACACAGGTATGTCTGGGATGTGACATGTAATACACACACACAGTGCACACAGGTATGTCTGGGATGTGACATGTAATACACACACACAGTGCACACAGGTATGTCTGGGATGTGACATGTAATACAGACACACAGTGCACACAGGTATGTCTGGGATGTGACATGTAATACAGACACACAGTGCACACAGGTATGTCTGGGATGTGACATGTAATACACACACAGTGCACACAGGTATGTCTGGGATGTGACATGTAATACAGACACACAGTGCACACAGGTATGTCTGGGGATGTGACATGTAATACACACACAGTGCACACAGGTATGTCTGGGATGTGACATGTAATACACACACAGTGCACACAGGTATGTCTGGGATGTGACATGTAATACAGACACACAGTGCACACAGGTATATGTCTGGGATGTGACATGTAATACAGACACACAGTGCACACACAGGTATGTCTGGGATGTGACATGTAATACAGACACACAGTGCACACAGGTATGTCTGGGATGTGACATGTAATACAGACACACAGTGCACACAGGTATGTCTGGGATGTGACATGTAATACAGACACACAGTGCACACAGGTATGTCTGGGATGTGACATGTAATACACACACAGTGCACACAGGTATGTCTGGGATGTGACATGTAATACAGACACACAGTGCACACAGGTATGTCTGGGATGTGACATGTAATACACACACACAGTGCACACAGGTATGTCTGGGATGTGACATGTAATACAGACACACAGTGCACACAGGTATGTCTGGGATGTGACATGTAATACAGACACACAGTGCACACAGGTATGTCTGGGATGTGACATGTAATACACACACAGTGCACACAGGTATGTCTGGGATGTGACATGTAATACAGACACACAGTGCACACAGGTATGTCTGGATGTGACATGTAATACAGACACACAGTGCACACAGGTATGTCTGGGATGTGACATGTAATACACACACAGTGCACACAGGTATGTCTGGGATGTGACATGTAATACAGACACACAGTGCACACAGGTATGTCTGGGATGTGACATGTAATACAGACACACAGTGCACACAGGTATGTCTGGGATGTGACATGTAATACAGACACACAGTGCACACAGGTATGTCTGGGATATGTGACATGTAATACACACACAGTGCACACAGGTATGTCTGGGATGTGACATGTAATACACACACACAGTGCACACAGGTATGTCTGGGATGTGACATGTAATACACACACAGTGCACACAGGTATGTCTGGGATGTGACATGTAATACAGACACACAGTGCACACAGGTATGTCTGGGATGTGACATGTAATACACACACACAGTGCACACAGGTATGTCTGGGATGTGACATGTAATACAGACACACAGTGCACACAGGTATGTCTGGGATGTGACATGTAATACACACACACAGTGCACACAGGTATGTCTGGGATGTGACATGTAATACACACACACAGTGCACACAGGTATGTCTGGGATGTGACATGTAATACAGACACACAGTGCACACAGGTATGTCTGGGATGTGACATGTAATACACACACACAGTGCACACAGGTATGTCTGGGATGTGACATGTAATACACACACAGTGCACACAGGTATGTCTGGGATGTGACATGTAATACACACACACAGTGCACACAGGTATGTCTGGGATGTGACATGTAATACAGACACACAGTGCACACAGGTATGTCTGGGATGTGACATGTAATACAGACACACAGTGCACACAGGTATATGTCTGGGATGTGACATGTAATACAGACACACAGTGCACACAGGTATGTCTGGGATGTGACATGTAATACACACACAGTGCACACAGGTATGTCTGGGATGTGACATGTAATACAGACACACAGTGCACACAGGTATGTCTGGGATGTGACATGTAATACAGACACACAGTGCACACAGGTATGTCTGGGATGTGACATGTAATACAGACACACAGTGCACACAGGTATGTCTGGGATGTGACATGTAATACAGACACACAGTGCACACAGGTATGTCTGGGATGTGACATGTAATACAGACACACAGTGCACACAGGTATGTCTGGGATGTGACATGTAATACACACACAGTGCACACAGGTATGTCTGGGATGTGACATGTAATACACACACACAGTGCACACAGGTATGTCTGGATGTGATGACATGTAATACACACACAGTGCACACAGGTATGTCTGGGATGTGACATGTAATACAGACACACAGTGCACACAGGTATGTCTGGGATGTGACATGTAATACACACACAGTGCACACAGGTATGTCTGGGATGTGACATGTAATACAGACACACAGTGCACACAGGTATGTCTGGGATGTGACATGTAATACACACACAGTGCACACAGGTATGTCTGGGATGTGACATGTAATACAGACACACAGTGCACACAGGTATATGTCTGGGATGTGACATGTAATACACACACACAGTGCACACAGGTATGTCTGGGATGTGACATGTAATACAGACACACAGTGCACACAGGTATGTCTGGGATGTGACATGTAATACAGACACACAGTGCACACAGGTATGTCTGGGATGTGACATGTAATACAGACACACACAGTGCACACAGGTATGTCTGGGATGTGACATGTAATACACACACACAGTGCACACAGGTATGTCTGGGATGTGACATGTAATACAGACACACAGTGCACACAGGTATGTCTGGGATGTGACATGTAATACACACACAGTGCACACAGGTATGTCTGGGATGTGACATGTAATACACACACACAGTGCACACAGGTATGTCTGGGATGTGACATGTAATACACACACACAGTGCACACAGGTATGTCTGGGATGTGACATGTAATACACACACACAGTGCACACAGGTATGTCTGGGATGTGACATGTAATACACACACACAGTGCACACAGGTATGTCTGGGATGTGACATGTAATACAGACACACAGTGCACACAGGTATGTCTGGGATGTGACATGTAATACACACACACAGTGCACACAGGTATGTCTGGGATGTGACATGTAATACAGACACACAGTGCACACAGGTATGTCTGGGATGTGTGACATGTAATACACACACACAGTGCACACAGGTATGTCTGGGATGTGACATGTAATACAGACACACAGTGCACACAGGTATGTCTGGGATGTGACATGTAATACAGACACACAGTGCACACAGGTATGTCTGGGATGTGACATGTAATACACACACACAGTGCACACAGGTATGTCTGGGATGTGACATGTAATACAGACACACAGTGCACACAGGTATGTCTGGGATGTGACATGTAATACAGACACACAGTGCACACAGGTATGTCTGGGATGTGACATGTAATACAGACACACAGTGCACACAGGTATGTCTGGGATGTGACATGTAATACAGACACACAGTGCACACAGGTATGTCTGGGATGTGACATGTAATACAGACACACACAGTGCACACAGGTATGTCTGGGATGTGACATGTAATACAGACACACAGTGCACACAGGTATGTCTGGGATGTGACATGTAATACAGACACACAGTGCACACAGGTATGTCTGGGATGTGTGACATGTAATACACACACACAGTGCACACAGGTATGTCTGGGATGTGACATGTAATACACACACACAGTGCACACAGTATGTCTGGGATGTGACATGTAATACACCACACAGTGCACACAGGTATGTCTGGGATGTGACATGTAATACAGACACACAGTGCACACAGGTATGTCTGGGATGTGACATGTAATACAGACACACAGTGCACACACAGGTATGTCTGGGATGTGACATGTAATACAGACACACAGTGCACACAGGTATGTCTGGGATGTGACATGTAATACACACACACAGTGCACACAGGTATGTCTGGGATGTGACATGTAATACAGACACACAGTGCACACAGGTATGTCTGGGATGTGACATGTAATACACACACACAGCACACAGGTATGTCTGGGATGTGACATGTAATACACACACAGTGCACACAGGTATGTCTGGGATGTGACATGTAATACACACACAGTGCACACAGGTATGTCTGGGATGTGACATGTAATACACACACACAGTGCACACAGGTATGTCTGGGATGTGACATGTAATACAGACACACAGTGCACACAGGTATGTCTGGGATGTGACATGTAATACACACACACAGTGCACACAGGTATGTCTGGGATGTGACATGTAATACAGACACACAGTGCACACAGGTATGTCTGGGATGTGACATGTAACACACACAGTGCACACAGGTATGTCTGGGATGTGACATGTAATACACACACAGTGCACACAGGTATGTCTGGGATGTGACATGTAATACACACACAGTGCACACAGGTATATCTGGGATGTGTCTGCAATCTCCTGTTGGGCACTGCTGCTAGTTATATAGGTTAAAATGAGGTGACAGACTCCCTTTAAAGTGGCACTGTACTTTCACTAAACATTTGATATGTTATAGGGTGTACTGTAAGGATTGCTCCCTCTGCTTTGGGTGGCAATGACAGACTTCTCATCAAACAGGGGGTCTTCAATCTCAAACAGTGCTTTATTTGTCACACAGCACATCAAACCTCCAAGTTTAGCATCACTTGGCACGATGACCACAGTTCCAGTGTCACACCACAAATATAAACAAACATTGCCCGTCTAGGCTCTCACTAATATACAGCACTTGCCTATCTCACGTATAGGTCACTATTCACATTGGGAAATCCAGCTTCACACAGCCATATGGTACAGCATCCTCCTGGCTGTGGCCAACATGACACATTGGGGTCTCAGTCCTCATGACTCTGAATGTGACCATGCTATACCTTGGAAGGATACAGTCCAACAGTCCTCTCGACTCTGACCCCTTGATGCCCCTCTTCTCCAGACATCACCGGGCCCCATAAACTCAGACTTGTGGTCCCCAACCCTCCTGGCTGGGACCACACAGAGCCTCTGCAGACTTCATTCTCAAATCTCAATTAATCACACACACTGAGGATTGATTTATTCCTCAGTGATTATCGCAGATGTCCTCACCTCGGGCCAGGGGAATACATGTAGTGAACTACGGGTGTGGACTGAGAGACTCCCACTACCACCGATGGTCTCTGTGCTTCTAAGGGTATGTCCCTACTTACTGGTAGTGCTGTGGATTTGGCTGTCTGGACTTGCACACAAAAAATCTGCAGGAAACAAATTTCATCCACATGCTGTAGAAAATTTCCTACAGGAAATTGCCCTGTGCTGTGTTTTTTTTAAATCCAAAGTATGTCTGTTTCTGCTCTGGATCTTGACTAAGAATATCATCCTTTTCATTAAATTTCATTGTGCACATGCCAAGGATTTACAATGAAACCCGCCTCTGGACTTGCTGTCGATTTGTGCATAGACTCAGCCTTTGAGGATGAATGTGAGGTGTGGTCCACACACGAGCACCCAAGGTTGTTGGCTGACACCTCATGTAGTCCATGGTGGCCTGCTCAGCAAGGCATCAGCAGGTCACAGTGAAAGAGTACTCAAACTGTTCTAATAATTTGGTCTTCTAAACCATACTGTCCAGCATAGATATTTTCAATGTGGAGAAACCACTGCCGGATGCCTTCACCTGGAATAAAGGATCATTACGTTGAAGCCCACCATGTCCAATCCTTCTCTTCGACATCTGCTGTAGAGGAGACCACCATATGTATTAGATTGTTAGCCGATCCCATCAGATGGGTACATTGGACAATATCTATCTAAGGTAATTGGGCCCCTAAATACCAAACTAGCCGAAGCATTACAAACAAAACTGGTGCATACATAATCATGCTACATTAATCCAGCTGTTTCCATATATATCGTCCAACTAATTCCCCAGTATTGACCATAACTTGTGCGTAGACCCAGCCTTTGAAGATGAATGTAGACTCAGCTGTGGCCCAAACACAAATGCCCAAGATTGTTGGCTGACACCTCATGTAGTCCATGATGGCCTGCTCAGCAAGGCATTAGCTGGTCACTGTGAATGAGTACTCAACATGTTCTGATAATTTGGTTTTCTAAACAATACTGTCCAGCATAGATATTTTCAATGTGGAGAAGGGAATAAAGCACTGCTAGACCCCTTCACCGGGAACAAAGGATCATTATGTTGAAGTCCACCATGTCCAATCCTTCTCTCCAACATCTGCTGCAGAGGAGACCACAATATGTATTAGATTTTTAGCCGATCCCATCAGATCTGTACGTTGGACAACATCTATCTAAGATAATTGAGTCACTAAATACCAAACTAGCCGAAGCACTACAAGCAAAACTGGTGCACATGCAATCATGCTACATTAATCCAGCCATTTCCATATATAACTTCCAACTAATTCTCCAGTACTGACCACTTTCAGCATAATTTGTGCGTAGACCCAGCCTTTGAGGATGAATGTGCACTCAGGTGTGGTCCAAACACAAACACCAATGGTTGTTGGCGAAGCCTCACGTAGTCTATGATGGCATGCGCAGTAAGTCATCAGGAGCTGGTCACACTGAAAGAGTTCTCAAAATTTTCTGATAATTGGGTCTTCTAAACAATACTGTCCAGCATAGATATTTTCAATGCGGAGAATGGGATAAACCACTGCTAGACCTCTTCACCGGGAACAAAGGATCATTAAGTTGAAGTCCCCCATGTCCAATCCTTCTCTCCGGCATCTGCTGTAGAAGAGACCCCCATATATATTAGATTGTTAGCCGATCCCATCAGATACGTACGTTGGACAATATCTATCTAAGGTAATTGGGCACCTAAATACCAAACTAGCCGAAGCACTACAAGCAAAACTGGTGCACTTGCAATCATGCTACATTAATCCAGCCATTTACATATATCTTCCAACTAATTCTCCAGTACTGACCACTTTTAGCATAATTTCCATGATTTATTAGCTAACATCATACATTGTGGTAGGTGACAATAAGCACATCAATGAGCCTTTATGCGATCTAGACGACCCGGCTTCTTGTCAGCTGCAGTCATTGATTGTGGTAAGATGAAAGGAACATTAGAGATGAGCTATTTTAAGCCATGAAATGTTCTTGAAGTATATGTGAGACAAAGAGGTGTGCGGGGGAAAAAAAAAGATGTTGAATGTATGTCATTCACACAATTCAACACAAGTCACCGAACAATGATAGGTTGAACAATACTATTGCATTTACGCCCGATAAGACTAGTGAAGATGGAAAGATTTGCCACACTCAAGCCCTCATTATCATGAGAATGCATGCAAATTGTGAATCAAGTAATATTCCTAAAGATGAACAGTGGTAAAACCTTGGCACAACCTTGTAAGAATAGATTAATATCAGAAATTATCTTAAAGGGGTTGTCCGCTTTTTACTATTAATGATCTGTCCTCAGGATAGGTCACCAATATCAAATCGACTGGGGTCTGACTCCTGGCACCCCCACGATCAGCTGTTTGAAGAGAAGGCCGCACTCATACAAGCGCTGCCTTCTCTGCTCTGTTTACCTGCCAGTGGTGAGCAGGTGTACTTACAAGTATGGCGTCCCTATTCACTTCTATGGGACATTGCTGTAGTATTCACTTGAACAGACAGAGCCGTCCCATAGAAGTGAATGGGGGCGCCATACTTGTAATTACACCTGCTCACCAGTGCAATTGTTGCAGTGAGCAGGTAAACTGAGCAGAGAAGGCAGTGCTTATATGAGCCCTGCCTTATCTTCAAACAGCTGATTGCCAAGGGGTGCCGGGTGTCAGACCCCTGCCAATCTGATATTGATGACCTATTGTGAGGATAGGTCATCAATAGTAAAAAGCAGACAACCCCTTTAAATCTTGGATCAGGAGATCCTACAGATCTCACTTAAAGGGGTTTTGCTAGACCCAGCAGTTCCCAGAAACCCACCTTAATTACACCTGTAGAAGAAAGTTTGTAATATACTTACTGTTCTAAAGTTGTGCACTACCCCAGAGGAGGGGATATCTGCAAATGGTTTTTCAATTAAATGTTATATTAATATATTGTTGTGTTGTGAATCCATTGTAATGTCTTGTATACTTCCAGCATAGCACTGTATGGTAGAGACAGAGTTAACCAACTCTGGTTCACTCCTTTGCAGGAGGTTGCTAGATGGTGGCTGGCTCTGTCCCTAGCTGAACAGTGTCTTAGGTGAGTTGATAGAGGAAAGAAGCTGTGCTCTTTCTTCTTAGGCCTCAACTTCCAGAGACTAACAGAACTCTGCAAGATCTACAGAGAGAGAGAGAAGGAGAAGAGAGAGGAAGATAAGGGAGAACTTAGAATCTGCATAGCTAAGCATAGGAGCCAGTAAGGTAATGTTGGAGGAAGCTGGATTTTCAGAAGAGGAGCATCGCACAGCTGGGTTCCCGGGAGGCTGATCCACGCAACTTCAGAACGGTAAGTATATAACAGACTTTCTTATATAGACATGTTATGTTTTTAGGACCTGTTGGATGCCAGAAAAATTCTTTAATATGACTGGCTGTCTCTACATGATGTATAACAGGATTAATATTGGCCACAAGATCAGAAGCTACATCTTTTCCTTGAAAAGCAGACTGTCTTCCATATGGAGTGCTGCATCTGGGTCAAACGTATCCAGCAGAGTACAGAGGATCCTGCAGTGAGCTAAGGCTCTGACATAATAATGGGTGCCAAAGGTCCATCAGAGGATAACCTCATTTGGAGGTGACTTTGGAGCTAATCACAGCTCCATATTTCTCCAGACCAACATACACATACACATGCTGATGTTGATGACCTATCCTCAGGACAGGTCATCAATATTAAAGCCCAGAGAACCCCTTTAATGGAGAGAGAGAGTGATAGTCCACTTTCAGATGCCTGAGGTGGCATCTCATCTCCCCAAGAAAAGTATATTGAAACACAACTGCCCCATTCTTCCCTCCCAGAAGAGTCAAGAGGCCCTATACACGTTATATGGTGGGCCGGGCTAATGTGTATGGCCACATTTATTGATGATAAGTCCTGTGTGTACAATGATAACAAAGAATATAATGCAGTCAGGACCGAGAAACCAAAGTTTCATACTGAGCGTCATTTTTTATTGACCATGTTTCTATATACAGTAGGTAGCACTTTAACATCTAGTATATTTTTGCAATATTTTTTTTTTTTTTGCTGTTTTTCAGTTTCTTTTACTTTGTGCATCTGGAGGAGAAATGGAGAAATCTCCTGCTGATACCTGGAAATAGTCAACAATTGCTGTTATTACTTGAAATGTGCAGCAGTGTTTTGTTTTAAGAGGGTTGTGGGCGGATTGACTCATTAACATCTTAGTGTCCAGCTAATTAACACCTGAATACCCAATACAATAATATTGGATGTTCATATGTGTTACCCATTTAAATTTTCATGCGTTAAAGGGCTGAAGTACAAGAGTTAATGTGCAAAAGCTATAGCTGGCATAAAAGCTACAATAATTTACATCACCAACAGTTCTAACACTTGCAATTGGACGAAAAAATACAGTAAGTGAACCCTTTGGTATTACCAGTATTTCTGCACTGATTCATACTAAAATGTGATTGTGGCATTACCAAAAATTATTTCCAGGTCCGATTCAGTCAGATTCAATTCAGTCTGAATAAATTCGAACCGAATCAATAGTGCCTCAAATGCCCTGAAAATCACGTATGACATTCTGGAGTTTTGTAGGACTTTATCCAATCAATTTTCAAGCTTCAGTAATGTCAAAGTGACAGTGACATATATAACTATGGGGAATCAATGGTAGCCGGTGATAACAAATAGCCTGCACTGTCCATTTTATTTTTAAAGTCCAAAAATTAGCCCTTGGATTTCAACATGCCTAATCCATGCCTAAATTCAGAGTAGCCCAGCAAAAGAGGTATCTGGCAATGGTTTACTCCACTCTCCCCATTGAGAACACAAGACAAGGGGGCACGTGTATGGTATGGTTGGGATTGCCCAACCGTCAGCTGTCTAATGTGCATGCGCCAGACACAGGATAATGATGAAAAAGAAGAGAGGAAAGGCTGAGCTCCAGGGATACATAGATATCATCATATAAATCTTTGTTTTTATTGTAATATGAGGCAAAATAAGATCAAATGAATGGAGGAGAGGAAATGAATGTGCATTTTCTATGTTTAGTGTTCCATTAAATTATTTCATTTTGGTTGCCTTCAGAGACCACTAGGGGGAGCTTTGGAGTTTACAGTGTACAATATTTACCATAGGAGGTCATTTATTAACAGAAATACGTCTATGTTAGGTAAATTTCAGGCGACTTGTCCCCCGCTCACACCAGGTCTAAAAAAGTGGACATGGCGTGGGCAGGGAAAGGGACGGGCTGGCAGTCCATCTAATTTACCATTTTCTATATCTGGTTTAGATGTAGAAAATGGTCTAAATGTAAGACAGCTAGGAATCTGTCTTATTTTTAGAAGGGGTTGTGGATCAACTAAAGTTATGTCGAAGCCAGCGCATCCACATAACTTCGGCAGATCCACCGCCAGCGCAGGGGCTTATTAAGACCGGCATCTAAAGCGTTGGTCTCAATAAATGTGCCCCATAGTTTTTCCCTCAAAACTGGAGTGGTGGGGGGGGATGGCAGTGTGTTCAGGGAATGGTGAACACAGTGCTCCTGGCGCTGTCTGTACTCATTGCTCCCTGGTTTTCAGCAGTACTGTGCTGGGTCCTGGAGAAGACCAGGGAGCGGTGAGTGCAGGAAGAGCCTGTGGATCTGCAGAGTGGAGGCATTATCCGGAGCAGAAGAAGTAAGTTTGTTTATTTTATATTTGATGGGGGTCTGATCTGAGGTCTAAATAGGAATGAGTCTGAGTTGGGGGTCTAATCTGAGATCTCATGTGGGTCTGATCTAAGGTCTAATAATGACCAGGGGTCTGATTTGAGTGTCTGATCTGAGGTCTAATGGGGGGGGGGTCTGATGAGGAATAGAGGTCTGATCTGGAATCTGATGAGGAATGTGGTCTGATTTGAGGTCTGATAAAGATTGAGGGTCTAATCTGAGGTCTGATAAAGAATGGTGATCTGATTTGGAGGTCTGATGAAGATTGGGGGTCTGATTTGAAGCTCTGATTAAATTTATTTCTTTTACGTTCTTCTTCTAAATCCTAGGTGCGTCCTGGTGCATCTCATGGAGTGAAAATACGATACTTTGAATTCACTAGTAAAACAGTATACATTAAGCTCCTAAGCTCTAGTGGCATCTGAAGGCAATCCAAATTTTATTAGTTATGTCTATGCGTTGGCCCTGATTTATCATACCTTATCTCCATAATTCTGTCCTCAAAAATTCAAAAATAGGAATTCACTCCAGTTTTGTAATGTGGGTGGAAAGGTGGGTGTGGTTAGCTATGTTAATGAGTTTCACTCCAGATTTATCATTTTCTCAAAAATGTTGCAATCTTACTACAGGAGTATATTTAAAAAAAAATGAACCAGCACAGAATACATGATGTTTAAGGTAGACAAGCACTTTAATGCTAAAAATACACTGCCTTCTGCTCTGCATACTAATTAGTTCAGAAACTGCATCAATAACATTGTACCGCTCACCGTTCACATCAGTCTTGATATAGTTTGATAAACAAATTAATGATCTACTAAGTAGATTTGAATCATCTTCTGCTGAAATCGCAAGAGATTTTTATCTGGAGATTCACCAAGACAAGCAGCTTGTTTAAGCTAACACATGAAGACAATGATGAGACAATGTGTTTCGGCACCCAAGAAGTAGGTGTGAAACCACTCCTATAAAGACATATGGTAGAATGAAAAAGCGTGGCCTAATGACAATACACAGCTCGTATCTAAGACTCTGTCATTCAGTTACATTATATTCAATATGGTTGACAGCACAGAACATTTTCTCTAATGCTGGCCAAACACATTACATAAAAGTTGGTCAGAATGGTCTATTTCGGCCATCTTGGACAACTGTATTTTGAAAAATTAGGGCAAACTCTGCTGGAAAAATCACTTATGAAATCATTGTTAATCATCATGATTAACAGTAATTGCAACGGCAGGTTTGAGGTGGCCCCCAACGGTACGTTGGGTCCCCCGGACACCATCAAGGTGTCACCACATGTTCCTGCCCTCTGGAGGGAATGGTAAGGCACCCCAATTAGAAATAAGTTCAGAGAGTCAGGGTCTGAAGTAAACCAGTGTGCTTCTTTACTGGAGGAACTCACATGAAAAACATTACCGGCAAGGCACTGAGCTGGCTTGTCCAGTCTTCCCCCTGATAGTACAAGGATCAGGAAAGACCTGAGATAACTGTCCCTTTCTTTCATACACGTTTGGTACCCTGGCCAAAGCGCTGTTGGCCCAGTGTCTGTGGCTCAGTTGTCTGGCTGGCTCCATTGTCAAAGGCTGGTGACCCAGGTTCTGTGACTTGGTCATCGGGCAAAGTATCCCCGTCTCAGTATCTTCTTCTGGTCACTCATGCAGTCTGGCAGAGTCCCTCCTACTAAAAAGTGGTCTTTATCTGCAGACAACTGGGGCTCTGACTGCTCTACTTTTATACAGTTTCTAACTGATCTCGAAATTTTTGGTGGGAAGAGTGAAGTTGGAGAATCACAGCCTAACAGAAACAATGTTGCAGTTCAAGGCTGCCATAGACATGTATTGGTTCTCAATACAAGTCAATGGGATTGACCAAGCAGTTTTCAGTTGTAAACAACAGTCTGACACATCCAAAACAAAAGGTCAAAAGTGTCTGGTATTTCCTTCCAAAATTCAGCTCTGTATAATGCCTTATGACTAATGTCAAAAATCACTAGCTTCCCACTGCATAGGCTGGAAGTCTCTCAGTGTGAACTAGCTTTGCATTAACCCTTTCCACGATTCAGTGCAAATGCAGAGTAATAGTGTGAATTAACAGAATACATAATATAAAATGCAATTGAGCAGTATAAAACATTATAAGTACAAACAAAAGCATAAATCACAGTACAAGTTAACCCTTCAAAGTGCACTAGAGTAGTGAGTTGATGGCTTTGCATAGCAACAATTGCAGCAAATGTCGACAATGGTCCAGACTCCAAAGTACCCTTGCTACAGGTCACTATATAATCGCCTCCACCTAATGTTCCCTCTAAATTTAGCATTGTGCATTTGTGTTAAAAAGTTCCAGTTTTGTCTGAATCTGTTCATAAAATACTTTCCCAAAAACGTCAGACATCCAGATAATCTCACGCAAACAAGATCTTATGATGGGTCACACTTTTTTTTACCAGTAGCTCATTATGGTTTCCTCCCTTTGCAACACTATGTTTGGAAAAAAGACACTAAACACCAAAACCTCATATCCACTACAGAAAGATGATGGAGGGAGCATTATGGTTTGGGGCTTGTTTGCCGTGTCAGGGTCTGATGCTGGATTTGTTTTCTCGTTCTGGATTTGTTTTCTACAGTTCTGAAAACCTGATTCTCCAGGAGTTCCTGTGTACAGATGTATTGGTTCTCAATACAAGTCAATGGGATTGACCAAGCAGTTTTCAGTTGTAAACATAGTGACACATCCAAACCAGAAGGTCAAAAGTTCACTGTGTCTGGCATTTCACTCCAAAACTCAGCTCTGCATAATCCCTTATCACAAAAGTAAAAAATCACTAGCTTCTCACTGCATAGGCTGGAAGTCTATCAGTATGAACTGGTTTTACATTAACCTTTTTCTATAATTCAGTGCAAGTACAGGGTAATAATGCGAATGAAGAGAATATATCATATAAAATGCAATTCAGCTGTATAAAACATCATAAGTACAAACAAAGGCATAAATCAAAGTGCAACTTAACCCTTTAAAGTGCACTAGGGTAGTAAGTTGATGGCCTTGTTTAGCAGCACATGTCAACAGTCATCCAGACTACACCTAATGTTCCCTCCAAATATAGCATTGTGCATTTGTGCTAAAAAGTTCCAGTTTTGTCTGAATGTGTTCATAGAATATTTTCCCAAAAATGTCAGACATCCAGGTAATCTCACGCAAACAAGATCTTAAGATGGGTCACCCTTTTTTTATCAGCAGTAGCTCACTATGGTTTGCAACACTATGTTTGAAGGAAAAAAGACACTACACACCAAAACCTCATATCCACTACAGAAACATGGTGGAGGGAGCATTATGGTTTGGGGCTTCTTTGCTGTCTCAGGGTCTGGACACTTTGTGATCACTGATGGGTCAATGCATTCTTGTCACGATAAAGGTAGGAAATAGTGCAGCTCTGAGCTCAAACCCACACCACTGTCCCTAACTACTTGCACAGTCCGCCCTAACCGACGGTGCACAACTGGACGGCGGTCCCTCACTTATCCAACATGCTGGGGATTACAGGGAGGGGAACAACGGGAGAAAATAACAGACAAAAGACAGATCACACAGTTACGAATAAATACCAAGCCGAAGTCTAGAGCCAGGAGGTCACGTCAAATACCAAGGGAAAACACGTCGGCGAACTCAAATACGAGATGGGGTCAGAAGCCAAGAGGTAGCATCAGTACCAGGGGTAACATGAGGACGAGGTCAAATACTAGCCAAGGTCAGGAGCCAAGAGGTCACGTAGTAGAAGGGGAGATACAAGGACGAGGTCAAGTTCAAACCGAGGTCAAAACAGAAGTCGCAGTAGTACATAAATGCTGGTGAATGTAATGAAGACCAATCACAGGCAACCTGTGGCCAGCAGGTTGCCTGTTTAAATAGGCCAACAGGTGGGTCACGTGACGTGGCCATCATCACATGACCCTAGTTAGAAGACTCAATGCAGCTGAGCGCCGGCTTATCAACGCCGGCACTCACATGCCCCCCTGTTCGTTGCCTAGTGGAGGGAGGATGCCGGCCGCGCTGGGAAGGGGGCCCGCCGGGTCCTCCCCAACCCCTGTTAACCATGAAGACGAGGACGCCAGCTGCCTCCTCGCTCCAACATACCAGTGGGAGACCAGCCACGCTGCAGGGAGGGAGCGCGCCACCGGCTCCCCGTTACAATTCTAAGGTGTATGAAAGCATTTTACAGGAGAATGTAAGGGCTCCATATGAGACCTCCTGCTAAAGAGACATTGAGTGATGCAACAGGAGAATGACTCTTATCATGCAAATAAATTAATTAAAGAATTGTTACAAAAGAAAATGTGTCGCAAAATAAATCCAGCACCAGAAACAGTCCAATAAAATCCATGCTTTATTTCTTGAAAAAATAGAAAAAGACCACATACAGGAGTCCACATTTTAGCCAAAACACATAGACTAGGGAGTGGGCTCCTACATGCAGACCTTTCATATTTTTTCAATAAACCTACTGTGGACTTTATTTGACTGTTTCTCTTGTTGGATTTGTTTTCTACAGTTCTGAAAACCTGATTCTCCAGGTGTTCCTGTGTACAGATACTGTGAACAAAACTGGGTGAACTGGATTTGTGTTTCTAAAAGATTTTTGACTTGGAATGGCCAAGACAGTTTATATCTTAACCCTATCGAGATGCTGAAGCTTGACCTGAAGAGGGCTGTGCTTGCAAGACATCCCAGAAATATTGATGGACTGAAACACATTTATAGGGAGGAAAGATTTAGAATCCCTACTCCATGTTGTACAAGTCTTATTTGCAGCTGCAGAAAATGTTTGCTGGAGGTGATTGCTGCTAAAGTGGGATCTACAGTTTATTAATTTAATTTAAGGGTTCACTTACTTTTTCTCCATGCATTGTGGATGTGTGCTCAAGACATGAATTGTACAAGTGCTTGTGTATTATTAGTTTAGCTAGATTGTACTTGATCCATGACTGTGACTTAGATAAAAATTAGAGCACATTTTACTAGTAATCAATATAGAAATCTAGGTCATACCAAAGGGTTCAGTTACTTTTCCTTGTAGCTATATATACTATTTGAAAGACAATCACAAATTGATATATGAGGTATCCTTACTGTTTTATTTGACTCTTTGGCAATCACCTGATCGTTGTTTCTGTTGTTTTGTGGTGAGTCTGTGAAGGGCTTCTGCACATATACAGCAGCCAATCTGAACATGTCGATCTGCAGTACAAAATATGGGGGGTGGAATAAAATCAGCACTAGATACTGTATATACAGATGCGTCCACACTTAACTGATCTCCAAACTCAGAGTGGTGACAGTTTTGTCCTGATAGCAAAACAACATGATATCGCGAGATTGTAACTAAACTCTAAAAAACTGCAATACACGTCACAACCACTGG
>ONZH01005478.1:0-37878 GCA_900303285.1 Rhinella marina
AGAACACACAGACCATTGTGGAGAGAGCGGCACAGCTCGCCATCAAAGGTGAGGAACCCCAACGCCACGACTGGGCGGCAGAGAGATAACCCAATAAATATCTCTGTGGTTATTTTTGCTAATAAAGTTAAATAAACCCCCAAAAAAAATTCATCTGTTAATGTGCCTGATCCACCCAAGTTGAATCTGTCCCCATCATGAGAAATTCCCCACCCCCAAGGAGTCCCCACTGTAACTTGCTTCCCATACAACTACCTCACCCCCCGACACCTGTGTCTCGCATTGTCCACCACCTCCTCAGACAACACTGGTAAATCCACACTGTCAGCAACACGGAAACAGCAAAAGGTCTTGCGAATTGGGGCAGAGAATGTTCTGGGCTAGCACATCAGAGAAGGGGGTGGACTTATTTGGGGTTCCAGGGAGTACGTGACCACATGCAATCTCCATCTAAAAAGTCATGCCACACTTGATCAATCTCATAATTTACGGACTTGTACCGGTTGATGCTAAATTTTTTAAGTTGGGGTCCTGCGTCGTCATTCTAACTCCATCCGGCTGTTGTCACCACCACACACGCTAGCCCAGGGGCACTCCTCTGGCTCTTCCAGCGAAACCTCCTTGCCCCACCCTGCCCCCCACCTACAGGCCCACTCTCCAAACAATTGACGTCTTTTTCCTATCTTTCTCTCTCTCCAAACTATTTTTCCGGATAGCTGCCATATACGGTATTAAACGGAGAAGAATACAGAGAACACATGCTACACTTGATCAAGTTCATAATTTACGACTGTACCGGTTGATGCAACAGTTTTCAAAAAATCCATTCTGGCTGTTGTCACCACCACACACGCTAGCCCAGGGGGCACTCCTCTGGCTCTTCCAGCGAAACCTCCTTCCCCCCAGCCCTGCCCCCCACCTACAGGCCCTCTCTCCAAACAATTGACGTCTTTTTCCTATCTTTCTCTCTCTCCAAACTATTTTTCCGGATAGCTGCCATATACGGTATTAAACTGAGAAGAATACAGATGCTACACTTGATCAAGTTCATAATTTACGACTGTACCGGTTGATGCAACAGTTTTCAAAAATCCATTCTGGCTGTTGTCACCACCACACACGCTAGCCCAGGGGGCACTCCTCTGGCTCTTCCAGCGAAACCTCCTTCCCCCCAGCCTGCCCCCCCCCCCACCTACAGGCCCACTCTAACAATTCAAACAATTTAGCCGGATAGGGGACGTATCAGAAGTTGTACTCATGTTTGTTTTGTTCTTCTTTTATCTGCCTCCTGACCTGTGATAGGCAGAGCATGGACATGTCCCCTTAGCTGCAGTGGGAAAAACACTCCCCTGGCCAGAGCAAGCTCTTTTTCCGTTTTCCGTGTTCGAAAAATTCATTAAATATAGGGTCCCAAGATAGGGGACGTATACGGTATTAAACTGAGAAGAATCCATACCATACGGGTTAAAGCAACAGTTTTTCCAAATCCAATCTGGCTGTTGTCACCACCACACACGCTAGCCCAGGGGGCACTCCTCTGGCTCTTCCAGCGAAACCTCCTTGCCCCAGCCTGCCCCCCCCACCTACAGGCCCACTCTACAAACAATTTAGCCGGATAGGGGACGTATCAGAAGTTGCACTCATGTTTGTTTTTGTTCTTCTTTTATCTGCCTCCTGACCTGTGATAGGCAGAGCATGGACACATCCCCTTAGCTGCAGCGTTTTCCGTGTTTGAAAAATCCATTAAATATAGGGTCCCAAGATAGGGGACGTATACGGTATTAAACAGAGAAGAATCGATACCATACGGGTTAAAGCAACAGTTTTCCCAAATCCAGTCCGGCTGTTGTCACCACCACACACGCTAGCCCAGGGGACACTCCTCTGGCTCTTCCAGCGAAACCTCCTTCCCCCCACCTACAGGCCCTCTCTCCAAACAATTTTCCCGGGTAGGGGGACGTATTAGATATTGTACTGATTTTGAATTGCCTCCTGCGATAGACGGGAATCAAACCCGGATCAACTGCTTGGGAAGTAGCTATGCTCACCACTATACCACCAGCAGGCACAGCAACTGATAAGAACAGATACTAAACTTGATTTCAGCTGCAGTGCCAGCATGAGCAGTGGTGTCACCTGCAGACGGTGATGGACCTTCGTTGCACCTAGTTGGGTGCTTCCCTAACATGTGATGGGTATTTGCCTCGCCTTTCTTGGTCTGGGTGAGCACAATTGCCATGAGGGTAACCACCAGGCTGTTGCCTGAGAATTTGGGGTAATGGTGGGATTAGGCAGCCTCAGAGGCATCCATGCATGCTGCCCCTGCTGTTTCCTGTCCATTTCCGTGGTGTTTCCATCATTTTCTGAGGTTTCCAGGTTTTCACCCAGCCTTCCCTAGGCAGAGCCTTGGTCCCCCGCAAAAATGCTCGAGTCTCCCATTGACTTCAATGGGGTTCGTTATTCGAAACGAGCACCTGAGCATCGGGAAAAGTTCGACTCGAATAACGAGCACCCGAGCATTTTAGTGCTCGCTCATCTCTACTCAAGATGTGTTAAACTGCAGGAGAATTATTTCAAAATCCTAACGAGATGGCACTATACCCCATCTCGCTTGGCAAAAATATTTCCAAATTGTTCGAATATATGTTGGAGGTGCGATTCGGCACCCGGCACCTGTCTCCATATCTGGTGGCATTGTCCTTCCGTTGTTGGATTTTGGAAACAAATCTCAATTGAACTGAATAAGATAATTGGTAACACCGTCTCTCCCACCCCTCAGATGTGTCTTCTTCATCTGTTTTCTGACCTACACTTACCAAAAAGGATCACCTCACTTATGCATTCACTATTGGCAGCAGCAAAAATTCTCCTAGCACAATTCTGGAAATCTGCAGATATACCTACGCTTACCCATTGGCGAGCAAAACTGGATAAAATATATAGATTTGAACAACTGATTGCATGGGAAACCCATTCCACCAAAAAATTTGCATCCATATGGGGGCCATGGGCTACATACAGGGGTTTCCACCCCCCCTCCCCATAAGAATGCTTATTTGATCTGTCTCCTCCCCCCCCCCCCCCAAACTCCGGAGGGATTTCTCCTATATTTTTTCCTTTCCCTACGGCTTTTCCTTCCTTGTCCCCTCTTCTTCTATTGTTTTATGTTATGGTTGTATAATGTTATTTTGCTTGTGAGTTTGACACATAGGGACTTAGTATATGTGGTTCACAAAGTCCTCTCCTCCTCTGTATCTTTGCACTATATCATGAGCACTATATTGAAGATTCTATGTGGAATATCACGTCGTTACTTATGTGATACCCCAATATGCTTCTCCTTATGTCAATGTACTGCTTTTTCACTGTCATATGCCTTAAAACTCAAATAAAATGTTTTACAAAAAAAAAAAAAAAGAATACTGCTTCTAGATTTCAAGTACTCCAGTTACCAGGTGGAGTTACAACACACTCAACTCTGTCCACTTAGTCGCTTGGGCAAAGAAGAGGAGAGAAAAAAAAGCATTGGTTCAAATATGAAGAGCCTCTACATGGTCTTCTCCATGCATCTTTACAAAACAATACAAGTTTGATGTATCTGGTGCTTGCGATTCCTTTGACAGACAAATGATTATTAAGGCTACAATTTGGACCCCTTGTTTAATGCTTTACAAATCCCTTTGTGTTGTGCTGCCTGAAGGACGATAAGGAAGGAATGTCTAAATTTGCTTACCGAAATTTATCTTTCCTTGAGTCTAAAGGCAGCACAAGTATCCCTCCCTGAAAAAGACATTGCTTGGTAAAAACACATCTACCTAGTGGGTGTGCATTCCTTTATAGGGGGGTTAATGAGTCTGATTATCTTCTGTCCTAAATGGGAGGAGCAAGACATTAAGCCTTTGTGTTGTGCTGCCTTTGGACTCAAGAAAAGATACATTTCGGTAAGCAAATTTAGACAATGTCTACTTTATGTGTTGGCATCATTTTGTAGATGTAATTTTATTTATATTTAGGACTTTGTGGGGCTTACACAGTGGAAACCACCCATAAATGACCCCATTTTGGAAACTACACCCCTCAAGGTTTTCAAAACTGATTTTACAAACTTTGTTAACCCTTTATGTATTCCACAAGAATTACAGGAAAAAAATGGATTAAAATAGAAAATCTGCCAAAAAAAGTGAAATTTATATATGTCATCCTCATTTTCCTTTAACACATCAAGGGTTAACAGCCAAACAAAGCTCAAAACCTATTACCCTGAGTCTGTGATTTACAGAAACACCCCACATGTGGTGGTAACCTGCTGTATGGGCACATGGCAGGGCACAGAAGAAAAGATGCGCCAGATGGTTTTTGGAGGGCAAATTTTGCTGGACTGGTTTTTAGACACTAAGTCCCATTTGAAGCCCCTCTGATGCACCCCTACAGTAGAAACAACCAAAAAGTGCCCGGATTTTGGAAACTAAGGGATAAGGTGACAGTTTTATTGATATTATTTTGGGTTACATATGATTTTTGATTGCTTTATATTATGCTTTTTGTTAGGCAAGGTAACCAAAAATGGATGTTCTGGCAAATGTTTTTTACAGTGTTCATCTGACAGGTTAGATCATGTGCTATTTTTATAGAGCAGATTGTTACGGACGCGATGAAATCAAATAGGTCTGCTTTGTTTGTTTCAGTTTTACATAATAAAGCATTTTTGAAAAATCATGTTTTTGTGTCTCCATTTTATGAAATACATATTTTTTCTATTTTTCTGCCGATCGTATTGTGTAGGGGCTCATTTTTTGCAGGAAGAGTTGACATTTTCATTGGTCCCAATTTTGGGTGCATAATATTTTTTGATCATTCAATATTACAGTTTATTGGGCAAATAGACCAATAAAATTGATTGTTTTGGCACAGTTTTTATTTATTTATTTATTTTTTATAGCATTCACCTTAGGAGTTAGATAATGTGATATTTGTATAGAGGAGGTCGTTACGGAGCAGCGATACCTAATATGTCTATTTTTTTATTTTTATTTTACACAATAAAAGCATTTTAGAAAAAAACATTTTTCTGTGTCTACATTTTCTGAAAGCCATATTTTTTTATTCTTTGGGCGATTGTCTTAGGTAGGGTCTTATTTTTTGCAGGAGAGCTATATTTTTTTTGGCCAGGATGAGATAACAGGTTGATTGGGACTATTTTGGGGTACATACGACTTTTTGATAATTTTTAATACCTTTTTTTTGGAAGTGAGGTGGGCAAAATTTCAATTCCATCATAGTTTTTTCCATCACTCTTTTTTTTATGGCGTTCACTGTGCGGGGAAAGTAACGTGATTTTATAGATCAAGTCGCTTCGGACACGATGATACCAAACATGTGTAGTGTATTTTATTTTTTTTAATTATAAAATTTTCAATTATAAATGTGTGGCTATAAGAAGAAATTTGATTTTTTTTTTTTACTTTTTTCACTTTTTTTTTAAAGCGTCTGGTTGCCATGGTAACCATCAGGACACTGCCACAACAGCGCAGACTTCCCTCCCTCTGTTAACCCATCAAGTTAACACCGATGACGGCCGTTTCAAGCAGAGTGTGAGCTGTATATTATATGGTGTTCCTCATGCAGTAAATATGATATGATAATTTTGTTCTGTGGGTTGATACTGTTATAATAATACCAAATGTATATAGTTTTTTATGTTTTACTACTTTTTCAGCATAAAATCACTTTTGTATTTAAAATAAATTATATTTTGAACTAGCTGAAGGACCCGGCTTCGCCCAGGTATATTTAATCTGTTTTATTTAAGGTTTGTGTGTGTCGTTAAAAGATATTGAGAGTGACCTCTACAGTGCCTGCCCCTTTAACAGTGACCTCCAAAACAGCCCGCCCCTTAACAGAAACATCCACAGCGCCCTTCCCTTTAACTGTGACCTCCACAGCAGCTAGGGTGGCCGCTGTCTTCAGCCCAGAAAGCTGGACCTAACCGGCCATTCCCCCAAACGTGAAGCTGCGCCCCCGGTCCCCATGAAGCCACACCACGCCCCCTGGCTCTGTGAAGACACGGAGGAGAAGCTGTCTGAGCGTGAGCTACTGAAAGGGTGGACATCCCTACGTCCATCCAGGCACTGTGCCGGACAGAGGACAGGGAGCCAGAAAACCGGACTGTCCAGCCTAAAGCCGGACATCTGGCCACCCTAACATCAGCCTGCCCCTAGGGTGGCCAGAGGTCCAGTTTTATGCTGGACAGTCTGGCTTTCAGACTCCCTGTCCACTGTCCGGCACAGTGCCTGGACAGACACAGGGATGTCCACCCTTTCAGTAGCTCACGCTCAGACAGCTTCTCCTCTGTGTCTTCATGGAGCCAGGGGTCGTGGCCTCGTGTTTAGGGGTGTGGCTTCACGTTGGGGGAAGGCTGGACATTCTGGCTTTCAGACTCCCTGTCCTCTGTCATGCGCAGGGCCTGGATGGACACACGGATGTCCTTTTGAACAGCTCACTCTCAGACAGCAGCACTGTGCAGTCTGAGCATGAGCTGCAGGGAGAAAGTCACCCTCCTCCCTCCCCTGCAGCTGACAGAAGTTGATTTTTACCTTCATTTTTTCAATCCCGGTCAGATGCGGAGTGGAAGGGGCATGGCCTGACTGAGTCGGGGGCGTGACTTAGTGGGACCTGGAGGTGGGGCTTTTAAGTCCTTCCATAGTAATTTCGGAGGAAAGAAAACATCTTTTATTACTACTGAACGGTTAATATATGGAATTTACATTATATGAGGTAATGATTGATGATGAGTTAGTCTAAAACGTAAGTTATATTTATGGTAACCGGAATACCCCTGTAACAGTGTTATCCACAGCGCTCTGCCCCTTTAAAGCAGACCTACAGCAGTGAACTGGCTAGGTTGTTATAGAAACCTGGTGTGTGCGGAGATTAACTGCCTGTGAGCTTCTATTGGCTGATAAGGGTCATGTGACCAGCCTTCTATTGGCTAATGCATTTTTGGGGAATATCTCAGGAACGGTACGTCCTGGAGAGCTGAGACCCGTTCTAAAACCTTCCCGGACACCTGATGAACCTGTGTGCCAAATTCCGTAATTGTAGCTGCGACGGTGCGGATTCCTTTAGCGGACATACACACACACACACACACACACATACACTCACATACTAACATCCATAACATTTTTATTTTTCACCAATGTAGCTGTGTGCGGGCTTGTTTTTTGCAGAACAGTCTGTAGTTTTTTTATTATTTGGGATGCATATGACTATTTGATCACTTTTTTATTTTTTGTGTGAAGGTGAGGTGACAAAACCAGCAATTATGTCATTTTTTTTCTACGGCGTTCGCAGTGCGGGATCAGTTTGTTACGGACGTGGCGATACTAGTTATGTGTACTTTAATTTTATTTTTTAATCAATTCTAAATGTGTAGATATGGGAAAAGACTATTTATTTTATTTTTTTTCTTTACATTTTTGGTAATTTTTTTTGTTTTATTTTTTTTTACACTTTTGTATTTTAACAAGATCTTGTAGATCTTGTAAATCTTGTTACAGCTGACACTATGCTGATGGTGGTGGCTCAGGAACAGAGCCACCGCCACGACATACTGGGTAAGACAGCAGCGCATCAAGGGGCAGTTACTGATTGAGTTTAACCATCAAACTACAACTGTGACTCAACAGTTAAAATCCATCAGTAGTGCTACAAAATGTTGCAGTGTAGGCCAGACCTAAAGGTCAACTGTCATTTCATAACTGAAGGGTTCAGTGGCTCTCGACTGCCCATTGTTTCGATTGGTCCCTGATCAGGTCTCCTTGGAGAGCCAAGTTAGTGGTGTACTGCTCATAGACTTTCTGTGAGTATGTATACTACCTCTCTACTGTCCAAATAGAGCCGTGTTGGCCAGCACCTTTTAGGTTTAGTGATTGGTGGGGGTCTCAGAGCCCAGACCATCACCAATAAAAACTTATGACATGTCGAAAATTTTATGAACTGACAATCCTATTCCGCTTGCACTATTAGGTCAGATAATTCTATTTTTAAAAACATTTTTGTCCATCACAGAAAATATATATGCTATCTCTTTCTGATCAGTGGAAGTTTGACTGACAAGGCCCCCAGTAATCCTGAGAATGAAGGGCCAAAACCCTGGTTTAATGCTGTGGCCCCTTGAAAGTATCTGCAACTTCAATACACATCCTGTAATGTGCCATGAGAGAGAAGCGGTAGCTTAAAGGGGTTATCTGATATCTAAAATATCCCCCGCCCAATGCCCGTATGCATTATACTTACCTGCTCCCCGGCACCCGCATCGCTCCGGATCCATGCACAGCCGCCGTTATATCTCCCCATTGCTTGGATCAAAACATCCGGCAAGTGGGAGGAGCAGCCAATAGCAGGCCGTGACAGTGACAATCCTCAAGGGGAGATGCAGCGGCGGATGTGCAGGGGATCAGGAGCGACGCGGGTGCCAGGGAGCAGTTAAGTATAATCCATACAAGGGGCCCAGGCATTAAGGGAGGATATTTTAGAGATCAGAAAACACCTTTAAAAGTTACCTTGTTTGCCTTGCTTGTATTATCGTAATCTTATTTTCTGTGTGACTATATATAAATAAAAACGTTTGATTTACCCTAAAAGTTATGGAGACATTGGTTGCCATGATTGCCATATTATGAGTCATGTTAGTAGTTAACAAATGCTAGCATGATCTTTGTGAGAAATGAAGGTTGTGGTTGATTAAAGTTACTGATCTCTGACATCATATATAAAGTGACATATTGAGATACACAGGGAAAAAGGGGACATAGAAACATAGAAGAGCACACAGACTGTGACAGACGGAAAACCAGGACACACAAAAGAAAAGAAAAGTAGGAAGGAATACAACAGAAAAATAAAAGAACACAACAACATAGGTAGTTAAACATATGTAAAAGTTGTGTAACTCATATAAGGCTGTGTTCACATCATGTTTTGTCTCATGTCTAACATGTACATATGATATACATTAAACGAATGCCTTAGACTGATGTCATAAAGTGACATCTATCACCCTAGGCTTCCATTAAAAATAAAAAAAGTTCCATTAATATATACGTTTTTTGCTGGACTCTGCAGGATGGAAAAGCATAGTGTACTACACTTTTGCATCCTTTTTTCCCCAATGTATATGTAAAATGTAAAACAAAAATGTGATGTGAACAGCCAGTCAGAATCTAGTAAAAAAGGATTTATTTTTTTTAATTTGTATTATATGGTAGGATAATATCTAACTAGAGTCCAGCAAGTACAAAATAGGCTGTAACATCCCAGTAAACCTAAGGAAACAGTGCCCATCAATGCTTACTATTAACATATGGCTTTTTATCTTGCATAAGAAATTAGTCTTTGGTATTCTGGAATGATGGTTAAAGCACTGCCTGTAAAAGTCCTTCCTCTGCCCAGCTGAGGGCACTCTCTTCAAGCTGCTGGTAAGCCTACTGAATTATTCACTTGAGAGTATCCTAAGAACATGAAAATAAAGTAAGCTGTGACAGAGGCCCTGAGATATAGTATCTGCTGAGCAGCCAGCCTTTGAGAAAACAATACCAGCTCAAGTGAGCTAGTCTGTGTGAGATGTATTGTGTGTCAGACAAAAGAGGCTTATTTATTAATATCCATAGAATATTAATTAGCATGCATAGGTCTGAGGTCTTTTCTACAGCCAAAAACGTAATAAATGCTGCAAGTATCATATGCATCTGGTCAGAAGAACAACCATAAACATACAAATTTATGTTTGGATCACTGTTTGATGCATAATTATAAAAAGAAATGGTATCCACGGATGCCAAGAAAAAGCAGAAAGATATGAAGTGGAAAATTAACTAATCAAATACACTAAAGACACATACTGTGTTGTAATAACATATTTTGCCCATAGAAGCTTAGAAGTTCAGTTTTTTTCATGTAGTTTTTGAAAATAAAACCATGAGTGATTTCTTTATACTTTCTGTCCATCCATGATCCAGATCTGATTTTGGCTTACAAAACTGCATAAAAAAAACCCTGAACTTGTGGCCATACCCTCATAATTACCAAGAGTCAGGCCGATTTATCAATATTGAACGTTCATAAAAACATTCATTCCATATAACTGGCCAGTGTAAAGGTGCTACTTATCACCAGACAAATGATGAGCAAAATGCTTGTTTGTTGGGTGATTATGTATTTCATGTGGCACCTAAAATCTTTGTCAGAAGCACATTTCCCTATGTAAATGGGATATACTATATATTTTCTTTTTTCCTCTGTAAAGGTGGAGGGGTGAACTTCCATCACTTTCCTCAATTTCTCCTTCTGAGAGATATTGAGATCCCACTTCACATTCTGACTCAAAATTTAGATTCTTTCTAGGTCTTTTAGCATGAGGAGGCAAAGATTTCATAGTGGAAATGGAAGTCTGTAATTCTTCACGGATCATGCCTCTTATTTCTGTGTTGTTCCTCCTTTACCACCTTCATAATATACCCCGCACAGAGCTGTTTCTTATAGTGGTCTGGTAGACACTTAGAGCAGGTTGCACATTTTTTTTATTCTCTTTTTAACCACAAAATGGAATAATTGATTGGCACTCTTCTATCTTTCACACAGCCAGGTAAAAAATGAAAAATTGTTATAACGATCGTTTCTCTTCTGAGGATATGGATTTCAGCAATTAGCAATCAGAGAAACAATGCATATTGAGGAGATTACACAGAGCAAATCTATTCAAGATGAAATGTATGGAGGCCTTTGTGCAAAAAGAAGAAAATTAATTCCAGTAAACTCGAACCTCAGAGAATTAATTATGGATGAATGGGAAGAGGCAGGAAAAAAAAGCTAGGAATTCAGAAACTGCTTACTGTTTATTCCAGAAGATACTAAACTATGGGAGGAGATACCAAATAAGGATGCTCCTGTACCAAGTGGTCAGGAAAACAACCATTCCTTTGAGGATTCTTCTCAACTTAAAGGGAGCCTGTCACCTGTTTTTCACCAATATAACTAAGAGCACTGCCCCACAGAAGATTGCATACACATCCCAAGCATACCTGTGTGTACTATGTGTCTGTAGTCCATGTCCAGGAAAAGCACTTTTATTCTGCTGGAAAACAGCTCCTAAGTGACCAGCTCTGCTGCTGCAAGTGCCCAAAGCAAACCAGACTGAAGGGGGGGCTGCTTTAGCTGCTCATATCTAAGGATTGGTACCAGCTAGAAATAGGTCCTGACCTTGTTTGAAAGCTGGCATTTCAAGCTTTCGAATGATACCAGAATCACTGCATTATATCCACTATATCAGAAGATATACCGAGTCAGGAGTGAAAGCTGTTTTTACTTTCACTTTCAGCTGGGCACTTGGGAGCTGTTTTCCAGCAGAATAAAAGTGTTTTTCCTGGACATGGAATAAATGCACAAAGTGCACACAGGTATGTCTGGGATGTGTCTGTAGTCTTCTGTGGGGCAGTGCTCTTAGTTATATTGGTGAAAATTAGGTGACAGACTCCCTTTAAAAATTCTATGGATAAACAAAAGCAGGTACGATGTTAAAGTAGAACTCCAAGCATTATGTTTATTCTCTGACCTGCTAGAAAGTGATGTCATATGACCGACTCTCTGGTCTCCAACTGACACAGGACAGGAAGTCAGTTATGTCTCTATTCATTCCTATGAGACTGACATTGAGGCTCCCAAAAGAATACATAGTGAAACTGACTTCCTGTCCACACATAAGATACTGTGTCAGTTGGTGAGTCTGATTGCTGGTCACATGACACAGGTGAGAAGCATAAGGGAGGGATAACTCACAAATACAGCCATTGGTAAGAAAATTACATTCACTACAGATTACATCACGTACCTTTCTAACAGGTCAAAGAGTAATTTTTTTGTCAGGGGTTCTACTTTAAAGGAGAACATGGTAATCCATTTCTGCTATTTTTCCACCAACGTAGCAGCAACATCTGAGGCCAGATCTATGTTCTTTTGGCTTAACCAGCTATAAAGTCACCTGAAAATGAGGACCTCAAGAGAAGATATTCTGGACTTTTTGACAGTTTTAAAAATTGCTACAGCCTTTTTGGCAGATGCTTCACCCAAAACGGTGAGATTTACAGGAAGGAATGAGGCCTTATCCAACGCCACAAGAAGAGCACTGTCGTCTGGTGACATTTCATGAAAAAACAAACTGTGCTCCGTTCCATTTACGGGATCCTGTATCTTTGGACTGGTTCTGGATAAGATCTACAAAGAGTTGCAGATAAGAATAAAGGCTTTCAGGACGAAAAGCGGAAAGAATCTCAGCATTTTCGTTAACCCAGAACTCCTAAGACAAAGGGAAAACTGGAAGAAGGAGTTACTCCAAAGGAGGCAAATATAGGAGGGAAGAAAGACTGGGGTTTCTATCAGCCTGGTCCAGAATTACAGAAACCCCATGGAAACTACAGGTTGTAGAAGAAGGTTAAAAGATGGAATTCAAGTCTCCTCCTCCAGAGAAATGTATTTTGACACAACCAAAGTCATTGGACACACAGTTTTCTGCCACAGGATATAAAAAAAAAAACTCATGCACCTGGGAGCCATAACTCCAGTTCCTCAGTCCCCAAAATTGAGTCCCTATTCCAGACTATTCTTAATAAAGAAAACAAATGGCTCCAACAAAACAATAAATCTAAAAAATTTGAACAAATGGATCAAGGGATGTGGATATCATCTGCTCCACACCTTTTCACAAAGTCAATAGTTTTTAAAAGACAAAGGGAAATCGTCATATTACCATATCTACGGATTATCTTAGAGCTTCTCTCATATCTGGGTTGGGTAGTAAATGTAGAAAAATCTGATTTTTTGCCAGAAACCAGTAAAGTATTTCTGGGTATCCTAGTGGACTCCAAGTCCAAACAATCCTTCCTACTGATGAAAAAACAAATGTCAATCAGAAAGACAATATGCCCTTTTCAAAAGAAGAACATGTGTTCCCTAATGGACGCCATTAGTATATTATGTCTTCAGTCCTTATGCTTAAATATAGTTTCAAGGAGCTAGTATCACTCTCATTCCCTTCAGAAGTTAATACTGACCTTCTAGGACCACAGATCTCTGAAGCATAAAATTCCTCTACCATCATCGGTAAAACAGTCCTTAGAATGGTGGACATCACCAGAAAACTTAAAGAGGAAGTTTCTTGGAATCTGATCCCTTACATTCTGATATGCATAAATGCTAGCAAACAGGGGTTGGGAGCCCAGATCCAGGACCATTACCTTCAGGGAGTATGGTCACAGAAAATAGCAGGAAGCTCATCGAACTTCCAGAAGCTTTAGGCCATATGGGAAATCCTAAAACAAGGAGAATCAATTGCTAGAGGTCACCATCTGAAAATTGTGTCAGACAACATAATTACAGTGGCCCTTCTGAAGCATCAGGAAGGTAGAAGATATCTTCTTAGCAGACAAGATCTTTGCCTGGGCAGTGAATTTGGTTGCTTCAATCTCAGCAGTTCACCTTAAGGAAAGAGAAAAATCAGACTGTGGATTATCTGAGCAGACATCAGATAAGATTGGGAGAATAGACTCTGAAAAAATAAGTTTTCAAAGAGCTGGTATAGAAATGTGGGTCAACCACAAGTAGACCCATTTTCATCAAGACAGTGAGCCCAGACAGACTGTTTCTTCTTACTAGATCCTACAGAAAATCTGACAGCGATGGATGTCTTCTAACAACATTAGAACATGGATCTAGCATACGCTTTTTCACCATTTCCCCTTATTCCAGTGGTGTTTTAAAAATTCAGAAATAAACCAGCCTGGTCAAAAGAAAAGCTGGTTTCCAGTCCTAAAATCGTTGTCTCAGAAACAACCAATACTTCCCTTGTGACTAGGTCTGCTTATACAGGGACCCTTGAGACATTCAGAGGTGGAAAGACTGAAGCTGCCAGCATGGATCCTGAAAAGAAAATTCTGAATTTCAATTGCTTTCACTTGGGTTTTTATTCACCTCCCACATGCCACAGATTGGAGTTAAATAAAAAAAATTTGAACTTCTAGTTCTGGCTCACACATGTGCAGCAGGGAGAACTCTGTGATCTCCAGCCATATACCCGGGGATCCCACCACTTATCATGGGGAATACCCCCACAATATCTACCGCTGAAGTGGGGACATCCATGTATACGTTTTAGTGAGGATAGGATCCCCAATATTGGACTCCCCACGCCTTCAGTGAGATGGCAGGCAGTTAAGAGGCAAGATGGCGGCAGCAGACAGACCCCACAGAATAACAAGATCCTCATCCCAGCCTCCTCCATGTCTACCGGAGCCTCTGCCTACTGGAGAAGAGGATGATGAACCCCATTAAATACCAGTGCTAACGCTCCCCTGTAGAGGGCTGGCAGTCGAGGTTGCATAATTACTAGCGCCAGACATTAAATCAACACTGGAAGCCATGGTACCCTCCACGCTGTCGCGATTACAGGCAGAGATGGCAGACACTCCTCCCAGCTTTTGGAGATGGCACAACGGATCAGCATTGTGTGGGATGAACTGAAGAGGGCCCAGACAAAGATACGTCATGTGCTCTGTGCTAATTAAGCTTTCCAGGTGAAGGACCTGGAAATTCGCTCCAGGAGGAGCAATTTGAGAATAGTGGGTCTCCCGGAATCCATACCTCCTTCCCAGTTGGCTCAAATCCCACAAGCCCTGGGTCTCCAGGGACTCTATATGGTCGAAAGAGCCCACAAATTAGGTCCTCCAAGAGACTCACAGGTAGACGGAGGCTCCTCACGACTGAGGCTGGCCATTGTTAAATTATGCCAAAAAGGAAGCCATATTGAGCAAGTACAGGTGGGATACACAGCCAGCGTAGGTCCAAGGGCATAGACTTTTCCGAGGCCTTCTTCACTGTTTGCATGCTGCTTGTCAAACAAAAAGTCAAATTTGCACTTATCCAGTCCAAGGGGGAGTTATTGATACTTATCTCTCACTGAGAGATGCGATGACCGCCATGGATCTGGACCTTCAGACATCAGCTGTCCAGGCAACCCCACAATCTCAAAAGGAGGTTGTCTCAACTAGAGAAGGCCATACTCCTGGCCCATAAACAGTCTCGTGAATCCCCGTCTACTCAAGTTGGATAAGAGGAAACCCAGGACCGGAAGTCAGACTGCTGACAGCACAAGGGGAGTGTCTTTTCTGCTGCAGCTAAGGGGCCATGTCCATTAAATTACATGCAATTACAAAAGTATTGAGATCCAGGCACTGGTTTGAAAACTAGAATATTTTTCGTTAGACAAACCCTTTAAGAATGAGCACCTACTATTATCCACAATTTGACAGCAGTGAGCTGCTGACTTCTATTTGTTTTATAAAGTCTGTAAGTAAATAAGTCTGAAAGGGCGCAAAGGGTTGTAAAACCCCTCGTTCTTCATAATACCCCAGATGGTGGGGATAGACTTTCCCAAGGAGAACACCAGGTCGCTACCTCTTGAGGAGAATGGGCACACAAGACAGCTGGACGCACCAGGAGGAACCTGAGCGAGGTACCAGAGGTACAGAGGTAGTCAGAAGGCCAAGTCATAACCTAAAGCAAGAATGCAGGACCAAAGGATGAGGCAGAGGCGAAGTCAGACAGGCAATGGGTCAGGGCAGGCGTCACAGGTACAGGTCAGGCAATCCGGGTCGGCAACAGGAGAGTCTATGCAAGCAGGCAGGGATCAAGCAGGTAGCGGGGATAATAGCAAGCTAAGCAGGACACAAGGACCTTGACACTGAGGCATCTGGGAAGGGGCTGAGCCACTTATATATGCAAGAGGGCTAGGATTGGTCAACGAAGTCACATGATCCAACCCATAAAGCACAGGATTTGATGCATGCTGGCCCTAAGGGAGTGATGCAGGGAACAAGCATGTTGTGGCCAGGGCTGAATGGAAACTGTGGAGCGGATCCCAGAACAACAGTACTACACAGACAGAGCCCAGGACTGCAGCGGTGAATGGGAAGCACAGCCAGCAGATAGCCTCTGTTACACTAGGGATCTACGATGGGGCTGAGAATGGAAGGTAAGGTAAGGTAAGAGAACCCCTTTAAGTGTTTGTAATGTTTTTTCATCCACCCAGTCAGAGTTTGCTTTTAACAGTTCAGGAGGAAATAATTATACTGTAGTCATTGTTAGGCCTAGTTCACAGTTCAGTGATTCGATCAGTGATTTCAATCAGTGACTGTGAGCCAACACTAGAAGTGAAGCCTACTTAGTGATCAAAACTTGGTTGTGGTTCACAACCACTGATGGAAATCACTAATGTGTGAACTAGGCCTTATCTAGTGTTTCAGGAACAGTGATATTCCCAACAAGGTCTGCATTGTTAGAAATTACAAGATCCAAAAAAGCATCGCTCCTAATGGGATCCTCTATAAACTGTCCCATAAAGTGATCCTGCAGTAAATTGAGGAATTTTCTACTCTTTTCAGTTGAATCAGAACCATGACCTCAGTCTATATCTGGGAAGTTAAAATTTCCCATTATTACCACTGTACCAGCCTGTGTAGCGGGCTCTATTTGGTTACAACTAGAGATGAGCGAATCCTAAAAGATTCGGGGATTCGGAATTCGGCCCGAATCTTCCGCGGGATTCGTGGGTTCGAGCCGAATCACGAATCCCATTAAAGTCTATGGGAGACCCGAATATTTTTGCAGGGGCCAAAGGTTCTGCACAGTCAAGTTTGCCCCAACATGTGAAAACCTCAGAAAAAGATGGAAACACCTTGGAAATGGATAGGAAACACCAGGGGCAGCATGTAGGGATGCCTCTGAGGCTCCCTAATTGCACCATTTTTTCTAAATCTGGCCAATAGTCTGGTGATGACCCCAAGGCAATTTTCAGGGACATGGTAATGGTGACCCACTTAAAAATGCTGCCTGACAACCTGGCGGTGAACCCCTGATTGTCTGTCTTTCAATAAGATTGCAGTGTAAAGCATGGTGGTGAGCCTCAGTATGACTTTTTGGATGGAGATTGCATGTAGTCACGTACTCCCTGGAACCCCATAGTCACCCCTTCTCTGATGTGCTACCCCAGAACATTCTCTGCCCCAATTCGCAAGACCTTTTGCAGTCTCAGTGTGCTGACAGTGGGGATTTACCAGTGTTGTCTGAGGAGGTGGTGGACAATGGCGAGATATAGGTGTCGGGGGGTGAGGTAGTTGAAAGTAGTGTTGCACGATATATCGAAAACTCGGTACGGTTTCGGTACCTAGTGATGTCACTGTACAGGGATAATAACCGTGTCCCTTCCCACCCTGGTAGTGCCAGGCTGCTGCTGGTTGTATCTGGCTGGTGAAGGAAAAAAGGGGGGGACCCCACGCCATTTTTTTTCAAAAATAATTAAATAATTTAAAAAAAAATGGCGTGGGGTTCCCCCCCTTTTTCCTTCGCCAGCCAGATACAACCAGCAGCGGCAACCTGGCACTACCAGGGTGGGAAGGGACACGGTTATTGGCCCTTCCCAGCCTAATGGTACCAGCCTGCAGCCGCCCCAGAGCCAGACCCTCAATTTAGAAGGTCCGGTTGTCACGCGAGGTCGGCGTCGCGCTCCCTCTGCACGACATAGTCGGACCTCTCCGCCCCCCTAGAGACGAGCAATAGGGAATTGAAGTGCTGGTCTTGTCAGCCAGCACTTCATGAGTTAATTCTCTGTTTGGGTTTAGCCATGTGGTGCTGATCACACCACATGGCTACTTTGCATATTGTTTGGACAGCTTGCTCCGCCTCAGGTCATGTGATGCTGGCCACATCACATGATCCTGGGTGGGCTATTTAAAGATGGCAACTGCCTCACTCAGATGCCTGTGATTAGTTTATACTTTTGATCAGTGCTTGTGCGACCTTGTGTTTTGGATTTGCTATTTGGACTCTGACTTTGGACTTGGACTTGGACCTCTCTTCTCTTGACCCCTGGTATTTACGCTATCTCCTGTGTTTGACCCGGCTTGCTGACTACTCAATCATTGTGTTTGTTCCGTCTGTGTTTTGTCTCCCCCGTGACAGAATCACAGGCCGTATCATATGGAGCAATTGCGGGTGCTCACGGACCAGGTTCAGGGTATGGCGCAGATGATCCAGGACCTGGCCGAGAGGCTCCTACATCAGGAGCAGCTACAACCTGCACTAGTAGCGGCTCCCTCCACATCTAACCCCATTGTGGAACCTCATGTTAAATTGCCGGATCGGTTTTTGGGGAACCGGAAAACTTTCCGTTCCTTTAAGGAGAGCGTAAAATTGTATTTTCGCTTACGTCCTCACTCCTCGGGTGCCGAGCAGCAGCGGGTAGGAATAATTATTTCCTTGCTGCAAGGTGATCCGCAGGAATGGGCCTTTTCTTTACCGCCTGACTCCCCAAGCTTGCAGTCTGTGGAAGCATTTTTTCAGGCCTTAGGCCTATTATATGAGGAGCCTGACTTGACTTCTGTAGCTGAGACTCAGCTCAGAGACATTTGGCAGGGTAACCGTCCAGTAGAGGATTACTGTGCTGAGTTTAGAAAGTGGTGTGTTTCCTCTGGATGGAATGACCCTGCTTTGAGAAGCCAGTTTAGGGTGGGGCTGTCTGACCATCTTAAGGACTTACTTGTCAGTTACCCTACTCCTGACACCCTAGAGGCGGCCATGACACTAGCCATTAAACTGGATCGTCGAGTGAGGGAGAGACGGAGGGAACGTTCAGATATTCCTCAGGGTGTCGTCCTGCCTGAATCCCCTCTTCTGAGTCCACCTTCTACCAGGGTCCCGGAGGAGTCCATACAGTGGGGAGGAACTTTGAGAGATCAGAGACGCTTGAATGGAACCTGTTTCTACTGCGGTGAGACGAACCACTGGCTCCAGCAATGCCCGAAACTTCTGCCCTCTAGAGAGCTTTCTGCCGGAAGTAAGGTAACCCCAGCGGTGGTAAGGAGGAAAGTATTATTACCTATCTCCATTGCGTACAACCAACTCAGGGGGTCCGGTAAGGCTTTTGTTGATTCTGGTTCTGCCATTAATTTTATTGATTTTGATTTTATACAATCTGTGGGGATTCCGCTAGTTCCTTTAAGGAAGGTGATTGAAAT
Organism: Rhinella marina; assembly: GCA_900303285.1. Taxonomy (NCBI): domain Eukaryota; kingdom Metazoa; phylum Chordata; class Amphibia; order Anura; family Bufonidae; genus Rhinella; species Rhinella marina. The sequence continues at coordinate 19,122 of ONZH01005478.1, forward strand.
TATCGCACTGGATTCCACTCCATTGAATAATGGGAGAGTGGAGTTTTGTACTCCTGAGGTTGTATTAACTGTAGGAATTACCCATACCGAGACTTGTTCCTTCCTTGTATTAAAGGATTTACCTGCCGACCTTGTTTTAGGTCTGCCATGGTTACAGGACCACAACCCTGTGATCAACTGGTCGGTAGGTGAATTGGAAAAATGGGGAATGAATTGTGACAAATGTTGTAAATCAGTATTGCTGTTTGGAGGTACCACTGAGTCTCTTTCCTTGCCCAAGTATATCGGCGATTTTTCGGACGTTTTTTCCATGTCCGAGACTGAGTTCCTCCCTCCTCACCGGCAATATGATTGCGCCATCGACCTTATTGAGGGATCCAAATATCCCAAAGGTCGCATTTATAATCTCTCTACTCCTGAACGTCAGTCCATGAGGGATTATCTCAAGGAGAGTCTGGCCAAGGGTCACATCCGGCCTTCAGTTTCTCCCATGGGGGCAGGTTTTTTCTTTGTTGGTAAAAAGGATGGAGGATTGAGGCCCTGTATCGATTACAGGGAGCTCAATAAAATCACTGTTAAAAACAGATACCCGTTGCCCCTTATTCCTGACTTGCTGAATCAGGTCCAGGGGGCCTGTTGGTTCACCAAGCTGGATTTGAAGGGGGCATACAACCTAATCAGGATTCGTGAGGGGGACGAATGGAAAACTGCTTTTAATACCCCGGAAGGTCATTATGAGTACTTGGTAATGCCTTTTGGGTTAAGTAACGCTCCGGCAATTTTCCAAAACTTTGTCAATGACATTTTTAGACCATTTATTGGGAAATTTGTAATTGTCTATATTGATGACATCCTGATTTTTTCTGCAGACTGGGAAAGTCACGTATCTCACACCAGGCAAGTGCTGGAGGTGTTGCGTGAAAACAAGTTGTTCGTTAAAGGGGAGAAGTGTACCTTTGGTGTTCAGGAAGTGGCCTTTTTGGGATACATTCTCACCCCTTTTTCTTTCAAAATGGACCCAGTTAAAGTACAGGCCATTGTGGATTGGGTGCGACCTTCCTCTTTGAAGGCGCTCCAGCGATTTCTGGGGTTTGCTAATTTTTATCGTAAATTTGTCAAAAATTTTTCTGTGGTAGCCAAACCCATTACGGATTTGACTCGCAAGGGGGCTGATCTGGTCAATTGGCCCCCTGCAGCTATTGAGGCCTTTGAAAGGTTAAAGCAGTGTTTTATTAATGCTCCTGTGTTGGTCCAGCCTGATCAAAGTAAGCCTTTTGTAGTTGAGGTGGATGCGTCTGAGGATGGTGTGGGGGCTGTACTGTCCCAGGGGTCTTCCACCTTAACTAATCTTATGCCATGCGCCTTCTTCTCCCGCAAGTTCTCTCCTGCCGAGAGGAATTATGACATTGGTAATAGGGAGTTACTTGCAATCAAGTGGGCATTTGAGGAATGGCGTCATTTTTTAGAAGGGGCAGTTCACCGCATTACGGTCCTCACGGATCATAAGAATTTAATGTTTTTAGAATCGGCTAAGCGATTGAATCCTAGACAGGCGAGGTGGGCTTTATTCTTTACTCGTTTTGATTTTTGTGTTACCTTCAGACCCGGGAGCAAGAACGTTAAGGCCGATGCCTTATCCCGAAGTTTCAAGGCGTATCAGCCTCCTGACGTCCCTCCTGAGCCCATCCTGCCAGCTGATATCATCGTGGCCGCTACCTCATCTGACCTCGCTTCTGAAATCTCGGCAGGACAACATCTTGCTCCCATTGGTACCCCCAATGACAAATTGTTTGTGCCGGCTCATTTGCGATTGCAACTGCTGGGTGAGTGCCATAATTCTGTTTTGTGTGGACATCCTGGCATGAATGCCACCAAGGAGTTGGTCTCTAGGCAGTATTGGTGGCCGTCAATCTCCAGAGATGTTCAGGCTTTTGTAACTGCGTGTAACACTTGTGCCAGGTCCAAGAATACCAAGACACGACCTATGGGTGAGTTACATCCTTTACCCATACCTAGTAGACCTTGGTCACATCTGTCCATGGACTTTATCACGGACTTGCCGTGCTCTGAGGGTAAAACCGTGATATTTGTGGTGGTTGACAGATTCAGCAAAATGTGTCATTTTATTCCTTTGTGTAAATTACCCTCTGCAAAGGTCTTGGCGTCCGTGTTCATGGATAATATTGTCAAACTGCATGGTGTTCCTGAGAATATCGTTTCTGATAGGGGAGTACAGTTTGTGTCTAGGTTCTGGAGGGCGTTCTGTAATAAGATTGGTATCTCTTTGTCCTTTTCATCAGCCTTTCATCCGGAGACCAATGGTCAGACTGAACGTCTTAACCAATCCGTTGAGCAATATCTCAGATGTTATGTTTCTGATAACCAACATGTGTGGGCCAGATTCCTGTCTCTGGCTGAATTTGCAATTAATAATCGTGTTAATTCATCCTCTGGGATGTCGCCGTTTTTCTGCAATATGGGTTTTCATCCACGCTTTGGCTCCTGTTCCCCATCTGCGTCGGTTGTCCCAGAGGTCAATGATTTTTCTCAAGAACTGTGCACAGTTTGGGCACAGGTTCAGTCGAACCTGGAAAAGGCCCAAGGAGTTCAAAAAGCTAAGGCTGATAGAAAACGTTCTAAGGGTGTGAATTTTAAGGTTGGGGATAAGGTATGGTTATCGACTAAAAATCTCAACATGAGGGTACCATCCTACAAGTTTGCACCTCGCTTCATTGGTCCTTACAGGATCACCAAGGTGATCAATCCAGTTTCTTTTAGGTTATGTTTACCCGACTCCCTTCGTGTTCATAATGTTTTTCATGTGTCTTTGCTCAAACGTTATGTTGCTCCCGTTGGTCCTGAGGAACAGTCTCCTCCTCCGGTTGAGGTAGCAGGACAAATGGAGCATGAGATTGCCAGAATTGTGGATGTGAGAAGGGTCCGGAATTCCTTCCAGTACCTCGTACATTGGAAGGGGTTCGGTCCTGAGGACAGGTCTTGGGTACCGTTGACCAGGATGCATGCAGACTCGCTCATCCAAAAGTTCCATCTGCAGCATCCCGATAAGCCTGCTCCCGCTGGTAAGGGTCCGGTGGCCCCTCGTGAAGGGGGGGGTACTGTCACGCGAGGTCGGCGTCGCGCTCCCTCTGCACGACATAGTCGGACCTCTCCGCCCCCCTAGAGACGAGCAATAGGGAATTGAAGTGCTGGTCTTGTCAGCCAGCACTTCATGAGTTAATTCTCTGTTTGGGTTTAGCCATGTGGTGCTGATCACACCACATGGCTACTTTGCATATTGTTTGGACAGCTTGCTCCGCCTCAGGTCATGTGATGCTGGCCACATCACATGATCCTGGGTGGGCTATTTAAAGATGGCAACTGCCTCACTCAGATGCCTGTTATTAGTTTATACTTTTGATCAGTGCTTGTGCGACCTTGTGTTTTGGATTTACTATTTGGACTCTGACTTTGGACTTGGACTTGGACCTCTCTTCTCTTGACCCCTGGTATTTACGCTATCTCCTGTGTTTGACCCGGCTTGCTGACTACTCAATCATTGTGTTTGTTCCGTCTGTGTTTTGTCTCTCCCTGTGTTCCCTTTCCCTCCCTCTGCACTTACCCAGTATAGGGAACGTCTTCGTGGTTGTCCGCGGCCGCCTAGGGCCGTTTGAGGCAAGTAGGTAGGGAAAGAAGGGGGGTTTCAAGTACAGGGCACACCTTCCCTTGTCTCCCCCGTGACACCGGTCCTGCGGGTACCCGGCTCTTCCCGGCACCCCTGGTGGCGGTGGGTGCCAAGGTAATAGATGTTGGGGTTAGTGCTGGCCTGCCATACCGGCATGGACTAAGCCCAATATTAGTAATCAGGGCCGTCTATAGATAGCCATAATTACTAAAACTGTAGTATTGTAAAAAAAAATACACACACACAAGTATAAAACATTTTATTGAAATAAACACTCCCCCAGACCCCTGTTTGACCATTTTATTAAAAAAAAAAAAAAAAAAAGCTGGTCCGACGTAGTCCACCGAATCCGACGTAGTCCTCTGCATTCACGACCCTGAAAAATAGAAAACAAACACACAAACACAGACCACTTACCTCTTCCTGCACTGGGATAATACACACAGCGATGTCACTGTACAGGGATAATAAACACAGTGATGTCACTGTACAGGGATAATAAACACTGTGATGTCACAGTACAGAGATAATAAACAGTGATGTCACAGTACAGAGATAATAAACACAGTGATGTCACTGTACAGGGATAATAAACACAGTGATGTCACAGTACAGAGATAATAAACACAGTGATGTCACTGTACAGGGATAATAAACACAGTGATGTCACAGTACAGGGATCGGCGTCTCGTGCCCCCATCAGACCTCAGGTCGGCGTCTCGTGCCCCCATCAGACCTCAGGTCGGCGTCTCGTGCCCCCATCAGACCTCAGGTCGGCGTCTCGTGCCCCCATCAGACCTCAGGTCGGCGTCTTGTGCCCCCATCAGACCTCAGGTCGGCGTCTCGTGCCCCCATCACATCATCCTCCGGTCCTCTGGTGGGCCAGTCCGACACTGTGCAGGTCCCTACCTTATATAAATTTAGGTCACATGTCACTGCCAGCCAATCACTGCTGGGGAGGTATAGCGGCTGTTACATCACAGCAGGCGTTCCCACAGGCTTCCCTTTGATGCTGATTGGCTGAAAAAACCGGGCATTTCAAACTTACAGTGACGCACGAATAATCACGAGTCCGCGCTGCCTCGGGATGCCAAGCCAAGCCGTAGCGGGCAATATTCGTGCGAATCACGAATATTGCCGCTTCGATTTGCTCATCACTAGTTACAACTGAACCAGGGAGTTTAAAAAAATGTTCTGGTGTAGTGAAAGCTCTCAAGAGCACAGTAACCTCTATAATTCCATAAAGTTCCTGTACTCTCAAGATTGCTCCAATAGAATATCGTTTTATTTTCCACATGTGGGTGTAAGTGCGTTTTCGGCAAAGCCTTCGTCAGATTGCTGTAATAAAATGTAGATACAGTACATTGGTAAAGTGCAATCAAAATAACACATAGTAAATGATGAAACAAAGTGAGAAGAGAAAGCTACCACTGCCACTTTACACAAGCTTACTCTAAGGCAGACGATCCACGTTCCCTGCGGTCACTACAGGTATTACCATTCAGTATGTTCATAGTTGTATCTGCATGGATATGATTTCCCACTTGCCCCTGACGTCCATTTTCATTGTCATCACTATTTTCCTTAATCCAGCTCATCCAGTACATCTAGGGATACACATTTGCACTTGTTATCAACATTCATTTAATTTCTTGCCAATATGAATTAGTTTGTTATCTAACGTGATTACGTACCCACCTAGTTTTTTGAAATTTTGCATTTTCTTTCTTCTATTTTTCTTTTCACTTTGTTTTATCATTTACTGTGTGTTATTTTGATTGCACTTCACCAATGTACTGTATCTACATGTTATTACAGCAATCTGACGAAGGCTTTGCCAAAAACGTTTATACAAGCTGTACTTACACCCGCATGTGGAAAATAAAACGATATTCTATTGAAGCAATCTTGAGAGTACAGGAACTTTAGAACCTAATGGTCACTCTGACTGAGCTCCAAAGATCCTGTGTGCACATGGGAGTTCACACTTCAGTTATTTGGTCAGTTACAAGCACAACCAAATGCAAGATACAGTACCTTGCAAAACTATTCGGCCCCCTGGAACTTTTCAACCTTTTGCCACATTTCAGGCTTCAAAGAAAAAGATATAACATTTTAAATTTTTGATGAAGAATCAACAACAAGTGGGTCACAATTGTGAAGTGGAACGAAATTTAATGGATCATTTAAACTTTTTTGTAATAATAAAACTGAAAAGTTGGGTGTGCAAAATTATTCGGCCCCCTTGCATTAATACTTTGTTGCGCCACCTTTTGCTGCGATTAAAGCTGCAAGTCGCTTGGGGTATGTCTCTATCAGTTTAGTCTAGAGACTGAAATTCTTGCCCATTCTTCCTTGCAAAACAGCTCGAGCACTTTGAGGTTGGATGGAGAGCATTATTCTCAATTGGATTCGGGTTTGGACTTTGACTTGGCCATTCTAAGACCTGGATATGTTTATTTTTGAACCATTCCATTGTAGATTTTGCTTTATGTTTGGGATCATTGTCTTGTTGGAAGATAAATCTTCGTCCTAGTCTCAGGTCTTTTGCAGACTCCTACATGTTTTCATCCAGAATGGTCCTGTATTTGGCTCCATCCATCTTCCCATCAATTTTAACCATATTCCCTTCCCTGCTGATGAAAAGCAGGCCCAAACCATGGTGCTGCCACCACCATGTCTGACAGTGGGTATGGTGTGTTGCAGGGTGATGAGCTGTGTTGCATTTATGCCAAACATATCGTTTTGCATTTTTTCCAAAAAGTTCGATTTTGGTTTCATCTGACCAGAGCACCTTCTTCCACATGTTTGGTGTGTCTCCCAGGTGGCTTGTGGCAAACTGTAAACGAGACTTTTTATAGATATCTTTGAGAAATGGCTTTCTTCTTGCCACTCTTCCATAAAGGCCATATTTGTGAAGTGTTCGACTGATTGTTGTCCTATGGACAGACTCTCCCACCTCAGCTGTAGATCTCTGCAGTTCATCCAGAGTGATCCTGGGCCTCTTGGCTACATCTCTGATCAGTCTTCTCCTTGAGATGAAAGTTTAGAGAGATAGCCGGGTCCTGGTAGATTTGCAGTGGTCTGATACTCCTTCTATTTCAATATGATCGCCTGCACGGTGCTCCTTGGGATGTTTAAAGCTTGGGAAATCTTTTGGTATTCAAATCCGGCTTTAAACTTCTCCACAACAGTATCACAGACCTGCCTAGTGTGTTCCTTGGTCTTCATGATGCTCTCTGTGCTTTAAACAGAACCCTGAGACTATCACAGAGCAGGTGCATTTATACGGAGACTTGATTACACAAAGGTGGATTCTATTTATCTTCATCAGTCATTTAGGACAACATTGGATCATTCAGAGATCCTCAATGAACTTCTGGAGTGAGTTTTCTGAACTGAAAGTAAATGGGCCAAATAATTTTGCACGCCCCACTTTTCAGTTTTATTATTACAAAAAAAGTTTAAATAATCCAATAAATTTCGTTCCACTTCACAATTGTGACCCACTTGTTGTTGATTCTTCACCAAAAATTTAAAATGTTATATCTTTTTGTTTGAAGCCTGAAATGTGGCAAAAGGTTGAAAAGTTCCGGGTGGCCAAATACTTTCGCAAGTCACTGTAGGCATCTGGGAAGAGGGCCAAGCCACTTAAATAGGGCCAGGGTTGGTCAACGAGGTCACATGATCTAACATGGTCACATGATCAAACCACATCATCTAACATGGTCACATGATCAAACCTGATCTGGCCCAGAGGGAGTGATGCAAGGAACAAGGATATTGTAGCCAGGGCTGAATGGAAACTCTGGAGCGGATCACAGAGCAACAGCACTTACACAGACAGAGCCCAGGACTGCAGCGGTGAACGGGAAACACACGCAGCAGATCACCGTTGAACACGACGCCCAGGACGGCGGCGGAAAGCAGGGGAATAGTGGCACACAGCTGCTGTTCCAGTACCCCCCCCCCCTTACGCCCCCTCTTCTTGAGGCCAAAGCGAGAGAGAAACTTTTTCACCAGGTTCGGAGCATGAATGTTCTCTGGTTCCCACGACCTCTCTTCAGGACCAAAGTCCTTCCAGTCCACAAGATAATAGGTCTTCTTGCCACGCTTCTTGATGTCCAGGATGTCTTTGACCTCAAAAACCCTGTCAGCATCTCCAGACAACAGAGTACGAGTAGAAGAAGCCATCGAGAAGCGATTAAGAACCCCAGGACGGCGGCGGTAAGCAGGGGAACAGCAGCGCACAGCAGCTGCTGTTACAGAAGGAAACAAGTATATACAAGTGCATCTCAATAAATTAGAATATCATCAAAAAGTTGTTTTTTTTTCAGTAATTCAATTCAAAAAGTGAAACACATATATTATATACAGTCTGCTGGAAAATAAAAATTCCATCTCCAAAAAGATTGTCGACAGAGGGAAGCATGAAGTGCTCTAAAATTTCCTGGTAGATGGCTGCACTGACTTTGGTCTTGATAAAACACAGTGGACCTACACCGCCAGATGACATGGCTCCCCAAACCATCACTGATTGTGGAAACTTCACACTAGACCTCAAGCAGCTTGGATTGAGTGCCTCTCCACTCTTACTCCAGACCCTGGGACCTAGATTTCCAAATGAAATGTAAAATTTACTTTCATCTGAGAACACCTTTGACCACTGAGCAACAGTCCAGTTCTTTTTCTCCTTGGCCCAGGTAAGACTCTTCTGGCGTTGTCTATTGGTCATGAGTGGCTTGACACATGGAATCCAACACTTGTAGCCCATGTCCTGGATACGTCTGTGTGTGGTGGCTCTTGAAGCACTGACTCCAGCAGCAGTCCACTCCTTGTGAATCTCCCCCAAATTTAAGAAAGGCCTTTTCTTAACAATCTTAGGCTACTTTCACATTAGCGTTTTCTTTTTCCGGTATTGAGTTTCGTCGGGCTATGGATTTAGAATAGGATAAAAGCTCCTGTAGGTGAAATTAGGGTGGAGAGCCAAGACGGACCTTCAGGTCTTCACATACTTTTCTGTTCTCTTTTGTCAGCAACGAGGGTCATGGTTTATAGCGGGATGTGGCCTATAATGTCTGGCTTTTGAGGGGTGAAGCAAGTGACGACACTAGGTGCAATGTGTAGGTTTCCCAATACTTCTTAACATACAGATCAGGGGTCAGCAACCTTTGGCATGCCAGCTGTTGTGAAACTACAATTCCCAGAATGCTCCATTCATTTATATAGAAGTTGTAGTTTTACAACAGCTGGAATACCAGAGGTTGCTAGAATAGCAACCTCTTAATAGAGTTATTACTTCACAAAGTTTTATGAGACTTTGAGTAATAACTTTAAAAAATAATTTCTACTGTTAAAAACATTATTTTACCAGGACTTTTAAAACGCTGTGCACCAATATTTTGCAGATGGGGGGGTGTTAGGTGTGGCAATAACCTGTTTTCCAATTTGTCCATAAATATATCATCTGAAACTACAAGTCATACAAACATCAGTCTTCACTATTGTGGGAGATTTATCAAAACTACTAGAGAGGAAAACTGGCTTAGTTACCCATAGCAACCAATCAGTTTCCACCTTTCATTTTCAGAGTTCCTTTGGAAAATAAAAGGTGAAATCTGATTGGTTGCTAGGGGCAACTAAGCCAGATGGTGTTATAGAAAAAGACTGTGTCAAGTCAGAACGTATAGACCTATGCTATCTGAACCTATGTATTAAATATTTACTGACGGACGCACGCACTACCCTCAGGCCAACCCTACACAAGCGCTTTGTAGCTGCCCCTCAGCCTTCTTTGTACTGCACTGGGTGCGCGCGCTTTACGTCACGGCTCAGGCCCCGCCCCTCAGCACTTTTGACCGTGCACTGGCTCATGCGCGGGTTTTCATTGTGTGTCGTCATACCTCGTGTGCGCGCTTGTGGGAGCGAGCGAAGCAAAATGGCGGCGGCCACAAGAGAGGAAAGCTGAGGTGAGAGCGAAGGAAATGTCTCGTGTTTCATTGACCTCGGGCTACGTTGCGGCTACGTGCTGTGGACACTTGGTCTTACGTCCACGTTTACGTTGTAGACGTATGTACAGGTGTAGTGAGGGGGGGCGAGGTGCTCTGTGTGTGGTGAAGCCTGTAACAATAAGATGGTCACATCCACTATGGATGCTTTGTAAGAGTACAATAGCGGATATAGAAATCTGGGCCAGCCCAGGGTTGTGCAATGCTTTCAGACAGTAGGTGCAGGCCAGTAGGTAGGTGCTTACGTAAGGCCCTCAGCCTAAGAGAAACACCATGGAAATTACATGAAGCAGTTATCAGGCACCTGAAGATGATTGGGGTACAATTGTATGTTCTTGTCAGGTGTATATAGCACACATAGATAGTGACGTATAAAGAAATGGTGTGATTCTCATTTTGCTGCTGCCGGGGGAGTTAGGTACCTTGTAGACAAGTCTATGGTGTTGGCCTTAATGTCAAAATGATCATAAACCCAACCGACCCTTAGTAAAGTCATTGCCAGTATGGAGCTGTCGTGACTTCCATTATAAGTAGAGGCAATGATGTGGAATATGGTGGTGCTATGTAAATATTATTATTAGACTGTCTGATATTTGGGCAGGACAGGCACCGATGGGCAGTAAACCCATCCACTGTCTATTATTCAGGCTGATGTAAAGTACATGTGGGAGGAATGATCACTACCACAGTCGTTCCTCCCTCATTCAGTACTATTGATTATGTGCAGTACACTCCTGAATATCAATAATGTGGCATCTTTCCTTAGCCGACACATGAGCCTTTGCTTGGTCATCGGCTGCAGGATTTTACGTCCAGTTTTCGGGAACGGGCGTTCCTATGAAGGCCCAATAAGTGGTCTGAAAGTGATTGGTTGTAATAGGGCCCTTAAGAGCGGGTGCTACTCAGCACTGCACCCATTCTGACCTACGTAGCACTGATAGGATCACATAGCATTATATTCATTTGTGATACTATGTAACCCTTACAGTTCTGGAAATGTATTGGATAACACTGACCGCATTATGTCAGTGTTATCCAATATGTCCTATGTGTCCTAGAACGTGCTATTCTTGTCTGCAGGAGAAAAAATGGTGTCGGGCTCTCGGCCGGTATCCGTTTTTGCTGACTAAAAAACGGATACGGTTGTGTGCTGAAGTCTTAAGGGTACAAGAGCACAGCTGGGTAACCATTGTGTGGATACGTGACTACTGTAAATAGTGGGCCCACCCCGTTATAAAGAATATTGTAATCTCTTTTTCAGGTATTGCACGACTGTAGCAGTAGACTTTTTCCGCAATGCAAACTTCCATTTGGCGCAGTGGTATGATTCTGAAAATTCATGATGACAATGTATGCGATTTGAGAGCTTATTCAAGCGAAGGCATGAAGAAAGGTACTGTATGGACGCATCTTTAATGTCTTATGCTGCTTATTTGTGAAGCTTCTGATTTGATGGCATTTTCTCCTTCCATAGTGAACCTGAAGATGGTCACCAGCCAGCCCAAGTATGATCTAATAAAGGAAGTGGGCCGCGGCAGCTATGGAGTGGTATATGAGGCACTGGTTCGCCGAACCTGTCAACGCGTGGCAGTAAAAAAGATTCGCTGCCAGGCGCCAGAAAATGTTGAATTAGCGTTACGTGAATTTTGGGCACTAAGCAGTATCCAGGGTCAACACCCTAATGTAATCCACCTGGAGGAGTGTGTCTTACAGAGAGATGGCACAGTACAACGCATGCTACATGGATCCAGCTCTGGACTGTATCTACCGGTGAGGAGGAGGCATGAGGCCAATGAAGAGTGTGACAAAAATGTTATTCAATTTGACCGCTATGTTTTCATGAAAGGGGGAATTTATGAAGCCCCACACTCCAGAATCCTGGCTTCAAAAAGTCTCAGAATATGGCTTTATTTGCACCATATTTATCAAATGTGCATCTTTAAATATGTCCAAAGGTGTTATGCGGGGTTTTATGCATCTTCACCCTCTTTAGTGAGGATTGCGATATTGTGCTACTTATTTCTTAAATATGGCATACACTTCATTAAAATGGCTATGTTTCAAAAGTGATGGGAGCAGCTTAAAGGGGTGTTCTGGTTTCAGGTAGCAGTGGGGCAGGCTAATTACAGCTCAAGTGAACGTGTCGAAAGCTGTATTTACTCTGCACTGCAACTACCATAGAGACAGCCTGAAAGTAATCATTGAGAATGACGCCGGACCTTCGGTGGGAGTGCCAGGAGTCGGACCCCCAGGATCTGATGTCCTAGTCATCAATGTGTGGAAACCGAAAACCACTGTTTTGAAACTTATTAAAGCCAGAATTCAGGATTGCAGGGCTTGATATATTCTAATTTTTGTATTTAGTGTTATAGAAAATCATATTGTCATCCAACAGTTGTTGGATTTACAGGTACGCACTCACCGTTATTAACATCTCACCAGTCACTACGGTAAATTCACCATTAAAAGGGGGCGTATAATAATACTTTTCTCAGTGTTCATGTGCATATTTGGAGTCATAAATTAATTCTGAATTCTATCCAACATCACATTTAAAGGGGTCGGCCACTGTGTGGTTTCTGGTTGATCAATGTGTATGTAGGATGGTTATATGGCACTCACTAATATAACCTTTGTTGATACTCTGCGCCACTTTCTATATTTCATAAGATATGCCCCATATTGGCCTGGTCGTTTGTGCTGTCCACACAATGGTCTTGGCCATAAAATGGCTACTGATGTGGAGGGTCACGTGACCGGGCAAATCATTCAATCTTCTCTATTCTAATACACTGATCATGTCATCTGCACTTGCACTTTGGGGAGTTTACTACAGATACAGTGTGTTTGAGACTGAGTGATGTGTCTGGTCACATGACCACCCAATCACCAGCCATCTTATGGACAGCATAGAAGATCTGCCCAACAAGGGGACATGGCTTATGCCAGCTTTAATAGGGTTGATTGTGCTGACAGAGGCTCTTTAATAGTAACCAGAAAGTGACCAACCCCTTTAAGCATTACGTCTGATTAAAATATGTCAGTAGGGTTACTGTTAATCTTCTTAGTTTTCCTCATTTCTCAATTCTATTTTTTTCTTAGCTGGTGGAAACCTCTTTGAAAGGCGAGATTGCAATTTGACCCCCGCAGCACTTACTGTCTTTGGTTTGTCATGACTTCTGTGATGGAGGTGACATGAATGAATACATTTTAACCCGAGGCCGAGTCGTCGAACCAACACCAGCTTTATGCTTCAGCCTAAGCAGCGCTCTTGCGTTCCTGCACAGAACCAGATAATACATCGGGATCTGAAACCTGACAACATTCTGGTGTGCAAAGCTCGTGATGGCATGGATGAACCCACTTTGAAAGTAGCTGGATTTTGGGTTAAGTAAAGTATGCTCCAGTTCAGGGCTGAATCCAGAAGAACCAGCAGTGTCAACAAGAGCTTCTTATCTACAGCTTGTGGAACGGATTTCTACATGGCCCCTGAGGTGTGGGAGGGTCATTACACAGCGAAAGCAGACATTTTTGGCGCTTGGCGTTTATCCTATGGGCCATGCTGGAGCGTATAACTATCTTGGACACTCACACCAAGAAAATACTTCTTGGTGGCTACGTGCAGAGGGGCGCTCAAGTGGTTCCTGTTGGAGAGGCATTGCTGGAAAACCCTAAAATGGAACTCCCTCTTCCTTTAAGAAAAAGTCTATGAATCGACGCATGAAACAGCTGCTTCAACAGATGCTGTCCGCGAACCCTCAGGAGCGCCCAGATGCCTTTCAGCTTGAACTTCGCCTGATTCAGATTGCTTTCAGAGACTACACATGGGAAACGTGAAATGTTACAATCTGGAGTTGCCAGGCATTTTGAAAATGGATGTAAATTTCTAGGTATGTTTAATTGCATTGCAGGCCTAATGACCCTATACAGTACTTGTACCTGTAGAGCGATAACAGTTGTAATGTTATTTGACTCACTCTTGTTTTACCTCTGTGTGTCCTGCCTTAATGAGCACATGACAGATTTTCTGTTTGCAAACCTTGCAAGAACTTAAAGAAAACCATGTAATATACAGTACTTAAAGGGTTTTTTTTTTTTGGCAGGATTCTGATATAGATGGCCTATCATCAGGATAGGTCATCTATATCAGACCAGTGGGGGGTCCAACTTCTGGCATACTCGCCGATCAGCTGCTTGAAGAGGCCAGTGATGTCACATAGGTTGGTCTCATGGCTTAGGCACAGCTCAGTCCCATTCAAGTGAAAGGGCCTGAACAGCCATACCAAGCACAGCCACTGTCCATTGTATAGCGCTGTGCGGACAAGCCATCAATATCAAAATCCCGGGTAACCCCTTAAAAAGTTATCAAAGGAAACCCTTTTTTTTTTTTTTTTTTGCGTACAAATCCAGTTGCCAGGGCAGTAGACTCCCATGGATTAAGATAGGAGATAAATGCTAGATTTGGTTGGGGTACAACCACTGGGACCCTCACTGATCTCTAAAACAGAGGACCTCATTTCACCCAGCCACATGACTCTGTGGCTTGGAGCATGGAGTCCTACACAATAGGAGCTGCTCACAGGGCAGCTCTGTCAGGTCTCATTAGTGGGGGTGTCATGATTGTGGACCCCCTCTGAGATCCACATGCTGTAATTGGGCTATATGTGGACTATAGTTATGTTCATGTTCTTGCTAAATATTGGGTAGTTGACCTTATTACCGACATGAGGAAAAGAGAGCGGAGTTTAATTTTACCATTGCACATTCCACTGGGACGCTGAGCTCCAGAGAATGTATGTGACTAGCTGCTGCTGTGTGAGTGGAGCGTGAGATTGCATGAATCACTCTGAATGTGTATTTATTAATGCAGGCCATACGTGTTCATTGTCACAGGTGACTTTCCTTCTTTCTTTGATTCGGCTTGGTGGCAGTTTGATTGCCAGCCTGATCTTCTGAACATCTGACAACTGGTTGACTTAAAAGGGTTTTCTGAGATTTTCTTACTGATGACCTATCCATCAGTATCTGATCGGTGGGGGTGTGACACTCGGCAACCCTACCGATCAGCTGTTTTGAGAAGGCACAAATGAACAACGTCGCTCACAGGAGCACCACTGCCTTCTGCGGCGGGTGTCTCGAATGTGTTGGACCCCACCAAACAGATACTGATGACTTATATCCTGAAGATAAAAATCTTGGAAAATCCTTTTAAGCCTTTATGTGGTGTGTAGGACCCTGTGTTATGGCAGAGACAGGAACCCTGAAGTTTTTTTGTTTTTTTAATTACATTACACAGTGTAAAGTAGAAAACCATGTAACTCTAAATATAATGTGTTTTAAAGCTTCTTCAGAAGCATACTACCTAATAGTCGTTCCTGCCTCCTGCTTAGAGCAATCATTGTTCCACCACAGGGCCTCAAAGCTCATTTCCAAAAAAAGCACTGTTTTGCATGGGGAAAAATGACACCCTACCTCCCAGATTAAAAAAAAAAATATTCTCACATACTGGGTTTACTTTGAGTTGTTTTACACATTTGATTCATCGACATTGTATTTTTTTATGTTTTTTATTGTTTAGACATTGAAAATTCTTTTGAAACCTTGAAGGGAAAAAAAACATAATTTATTGTGATTTATTTTTTTTCTGTTAATAAATTGTGAAAAGAAACCTTGTCTCCTGGCTGTTGTTTTCTTGGTAGGTAGTAAACCGCTTGGAGTTACGTAACTCCTTTCTATTTTCCCGATCTACTTGACAGTTGAGCGTAGCTTTTTTTTTAAAGTACAAAATGTAAAAGTTTCAAAATTGGCGGAGTAACGCCCTTTTTCCTGTTCGTACTCGAGCGTGACAACACAGACTTTGTACTGAGATAACAGCTTCTCTCTGCATGACAAACAGAACTCCTGAGATTACCTAATGCTGCTTAAAAGAGCCCGTGCTATAGAAATTGGATAAGGGCTAGAAAAATTTGAAGTTTTTTTTTTTTTTTTTTTGCTAATTCTAATTTGGGAAGGAACAAACTTGCGCTGCCCCCGGGGGAGGGAAGGGTGGAACATGTTTATACAACTAACCAGTTGCAGCTCAGTCTGTCACTGCTCTGTTCTGGGTGCCGGTTGTGATATAGAGCTCAGTGCACAAGCTTTAGGCAGGTGCAAAGTAAGAATGCTTTCAACATAGAAGTGTTAATAGTTATTTTTTTTTTCCTATCAATTAACCTAAAGTAAAGTGAATGCTCAAAAGAGAAATCAAATCAATATGTTGCCTTCAAAATAGCATCAATTCTAGGTACACTAAACTGCACTAGTCTCTAGAATAGTAGAGTGCAATGAGATAAAAGTAACACAAACATTTCTCATATAATAATAGACATAAATTCACGTGCCCGAGTCTCTAAGGCTACTATAAAGAAAGATGAAAAGCAAAGTAAAACATGTCACAGTGCTGCTGCAGAAAGAATGTCAGCATAGGTGGTTTCCCCCCAATCCCTCCTTCACATCTAGGTTTGTAGCCTAGCTTGGAGATCCGGCTCATAAATTAGCTCATGTTGCATAAGGGTTTCGACCGGGGTACGGGTCTGTTTCCAACTCCTAGCGTCCATATCCACCTATATCGATGCAGAATTTCTGAGACATCCATGCCCAAGATTGCCAAAGCAGAGGAAGAACCAGAAGGATATCTGTCAACTGAGATAGCAGATTAGAGAGACATGACCACAGTGGCGCACCCAAAGAGAGAGTACCACCACATATGTGCTGCTGTACCTTGCATTCAACAGACTCTCTAACAGAGTGAGGAATACTCTCTGTATTGCTTTTTCCCCACCTATCTAGTGTGAAAGATTCCCCCAGCAACTTTTCCTGTGCCAGCATAAAGGAGGGCTTGTTATGCAAGTCCTTCTACGTAATCCCAGACAAACTCAATGATGTTGAGATCTGGGGTCTGTATGAATTTGGGGACTGATTAGGGGTTTGTATAAATTTGGGGTTTGTATAAATTGGGGCTTATGTGGGAACTATGAATTTGTGGACTGATCTTGGATCGGTATTAATTTTAGGGGTTTGATCTGGAGGACTTTAATATTGTGGTCTGTGTTAATTTTTGGGTCTGTCTAGAGCTTTGTATTTTGTTCTAAACATTTTAAAAAATTTTGGGGTCTCATCTGCAGTCTGTATTGAGAAGGGGTTATCCAGCCATGTACATTTATTTTTGTAAACAGTTTAGCGTGTTTGAGCTGCAGACAGCATGTTATAGAGCAGGGGGAGCTGAGCAGACTGGTATATACAGTGGGGAAAAAGTATTTAGTCAGCCACCAATTGTGCAAGTTCTCCCACTTAAAAAGATGAGACGCCTGTAATTGACATCATAGGTAGACCTCAACTATGAAAGACAAAATGAGAAAACAAATCCAGAAAATCACAGTCTGATTTTTAAAGAATTTATTTTCAAATTATGGTGGAAAATAAGTATTTGGTCAATAACAAAAGTTCATCTCAATACTTTGTTATATATCCTTTGTTGGTAATGACAGAGGTCAAGCGTTTTCTGTAGTCTTCAAAAGGTTGGCGCACACTGTTGCTGGTATGTTGGCCCATTCCTCCATGCAGATCTCCTCTAGAGCAGTGATGTTTTGGGGCTGTCGCTGGGCAACAAGGACTTTCAACTCCCTCCAAAGGTTTTCTATAGGGTTGAGATCTGGAGACTGGTTATGCCACTCCAGGACCTTGAAATGCTTCTTACGAAGCCACTCCTTTGTTGCCCTGGCGGTGTGCTTGGGATCATTGTCATGCTGAAAGACCTAGCCACATTTCATCTTCAATGCCCTTGCTGATGGAAGGAGGTTTGCACTCAAAATCTCACTATACATGGCCCCATTCATTCTTTCATGTACACGGATCAGTTGTCCTGGTCCCTTTGCAGAGAAACAGCCCCAAAGCATGATGTTGCCACCCCCATGCTTCACAGTAGGTATGGTGTTCTTCAGATGCAACTTGGCATTCACTCTCCTCCAAACACGACGAGTTGTGTTTCTACCAAACAGTTCTACTTTGGTTTCGTCTGACCATATGACATTCTCCCCAATACTCTTCTGGAACATCCAAATGCTCTCTAGCAAACTTCAGACAGGCCTGGCAGGGGGACACGTCTGGCACTGCAGGATCTGAGTCCCTGGCGGAGTAGTGTGTTACTGACGGTAACCTTTGCTATGTTGGTCCCAGCTTTCTGCAGGTCATTCACTAGGTGTCTGAGCTGCACATCCCTAATTCACTGCCTGCAAGGTTGTTGCACCCTGATCACAACACATATAGGTGAGCAGCTCTTTCGCTAGGCCTCTATGCCTTCATTTACGGTCCTCTCTATTTTGTATGTATAGAAATGTATGGAACAGCTGTGCGCATGCCTGACTGGCTACTCTGTTCATTTCAGGGGGCTCCACAGGGTTACGGGGTGCCCGTTATCGAAATCGGTGGGGGTCCCAGTGGTAGGACACCCTATAGTTATTCCCTATGCTGTGAATAGGGGATAACTTCATATAACCAGAATACCCCTTGAAGAACTATCTTCAGCATAAAGAAGAACAAGAAATCCTGAAAGTGGCCCCAACAGACCCCCAAGCTCAACATCGAGTCTGCCTGCGATTAAAGAGGACCTTTCACGACTTGCCTGTATTAATAGCCTCATGAATTCCCCAATGTAATAACAATTCTGGAGCATCTATTCTTATGTCTCAATGTTGTGCCATTCCTTTATTATAACTACTAGAAGTTATGAATGAATTGCTGTTAGCTTCCAGTAAGGGTACACAGGGGGGATAAGCAGTTGAGGGTGTGTACCTGCACAGTCTGAACATGGCAGCACTGATTGGATAGAGCAAGTCTGTGCAGATACATGCCCTCAACTGGTTACCTCCCCTCTGTACCCTTACTGAAGGCTAATAGCAATTAATTCATAACTTTTAGTAGAAATCATAAAGGAATGGTACAACATAGAGACATAAGAATATATGCTCCAGAATTATTACACGGGGAATGCTTGAAGCTATTAAAATAGCCATGTCAGGGGTGGTCAAAG
>ONZH01005480.1:0-103540 GCA_900303285.1 Rhinella marina
GTCAACAAAAGCCATTTCACTGCATTCTCAGTCGGACAAAGTCATTGGTGGTGTAACCGCCATGCTGTGTCAGGCTAAATTTTTGGGTGCTTCACCAGCTACCGCATACTAACTCAGTCACTCTGTTGTCACCGCCGCCATACAGGGCCACGAAAAATGTTTATGTGGTTCGCCTGCTACCGCAGTGTCACTCGCTCACTCTTTTGTCACCACTATAGTTGCTTGCACTATAGCAGCCCAAGTCTGCATATTCCCCTTTTTATCTCCAAGTGATCTATACTGCACATCACGTAAAAAAATAGGTTCTTTTGCTCTCAGTGATTCAAATCCATTTCATAAAATCCTTTCTTTCTCTTTAACTGATCTATACTGAATGTCACTTTTAAAAATACGTCTTTTTCCTCTCTTTCTCTCTCTCCAAACTATTTTTCCGGATAGGTGCCATATACGGTATTAAACTGAGAAGAATGCATACAACACATGCCCCACTTGACAAATTTCAGAGTTGACAACCGTACTGGTTGATGCTAAATTTTTAAGTTGGGGTCCTGCGTCGTCATTCGAACTCCATCCGGCTGTTGTCACCACCACACACGCTAGCCAAGGTGGCACTCCTCTGGCTCTATCAGCTCAACCTCCTTCCCCCCAGCCTGCCCCCCCACCTACAGGCCATCTCTCCTAACAATTTACCCGGATAGGGGACGTATTAGATTTTGAACTGATTTTTTTGGTTGTTCTTTTAATTGGCTCCTGACCTGTGATAGGCAGAGCATGGACATGTCCCCTTAGCTGCAGTAGAAAAGACGTATACGATTTTAAACTGAGAAGAATCGATACCACACATGCCCCACTAGTTCAAGCTCAATGTTGACAGCCGTACCAGTTGATGCTATATTTTTAAGTGGGGGTTTCACCACTACCAACCTAACCACCACCAGCATGTGCAGGTATACGAGTGCTAAACACTATGGAACCAAGGCTGTCCGTTCCCCTCATGCGGGTCCCACCACTGCTCCTTCCCCTGTGTCACTCGCTGCCTCTGCGAGTCAACCCCCAGCCCAGGACCCCAGCACGAGAGCCTCCCACCAGATAACCACCCCTTCGCCTCCATGATCCTCTACACTGTCCACCAATGTGTCCCTGCGCAACGTTCAGCTGTCATTACAGCAGACGTTGGAGCGCAAGTAAAAAAAAGTTCAGCCCACCTACATGCACAAGCCCTCAATGTCCACATACAGGGCCACGCTAAATTTTTTATGTGCTCTACCTACTACCGTCGTGTAGCTCGGTCACTCTGATCGAGTCTGACCCTGGGGCCTCTCATGTACTGCCCACTTGGAGGATTGCGGGGCCTACCTCGGTCACGGTTTCTCAGACTTACTATGCCTCTTCCTCCAACCCCTCGTCCTCCTTCAAATTACCATCCGTGCTTCACCTCCTGCTACCTCAGTCTAGCTCGGTCACTCTGTGGTCACCGCCATGCTACGTCAGGCTAAATTTTTGGGTGGCTCACCTGCTACCTCATCTAACTTGGTTACTTGTTGGTGTCACCGCCATGCTGTGTCAAGCTTATGCCTGCATCGTGTGGCTGGGGATAGGAGAGCAGTGCCAGCATGGGCATGGGTGATGGACCTTCGTTGCACCTAGTTGGGTGCTTCCCTAACATGTGATGGGCATGTGCCTCACCTTTCTAGGTCTGGGTGAGCACAATTGCCATGAGGGTAACCACCAGGCTGTTGCAGGAGAATTTGGGGTAATGGTGGGATTAGGCAGCCTCAGAGGCATCCATGCATGCTGCCCCTGCTGTTTCCTGTCCATTTCCGTGGTGTTTCCATCATTTTCTGAGGTTTCCAGGTTTTCACCCAGCTTTCCCTAGGCAGAGCCTTGGTCCCCTGCAAAAAATGCTCGAGTCTCCCATTGACTTCAATGGGGTTCGTTACTCGAAACGAGCACCCGAGCATCGGGAAAAGTTTGTCTCGAATAACGAGCACCCGAGCATTTTAGTGCTCGCTTATCTCTATTCTTTAATAAAAATCCTTCTTTTTGGTGTAACCAATTTGGTGAAAGGAGTTTTTCATCTCAGATCTTTAGACTTGCTTTATGGCATATGGACATCATAGAGTGGGAATGTCTGCTTGTGGCACCCCTCATCCCTTCATTTGCAAAAGCAGAGATTTACTGCAATAAGCACCCAGTGAATTGCCAAACTTTTCCTGAACATGTATTACATGGGCGTCTATTGACCTTAGTGGGTGTTATTAAACTAAACAACTGAACCAAAATTTGCCTTTTATGTGACTAGACGGAATATGCAGCTTCACATGTAGAATTCCCTAGCAACAACAGTGCATCACCATGGATTCCTACATGGAAGCTCCAGCAAATAGCCACCTTTTGGGGTCTCTATCATAAAAGAGAATGCTTTCTTAAGGGCCCTTTACACGGGCCAAGAATCCCACAGATTATCGCTTATAAGCATTCGTAGTCAAGCTTGTTAGCGAAGATTGGGCGGTGTAAATGTACCGCCGATCGTAATCCAATGATTAGTGCACACGCAAAAATGATTGTTTACCAGCAGCAGATTGTGCTGTGTAAACACGATCTGCTGTTGGAAAACGAGTCAGTATAAGGAACAGCGATGGCATTAACGATCACTCCTCCTCATACTCTGGAGTTGATCGCTGCATGTAAATACATGGTCTCCTCCACCAGCGAGCAGCAGATTGTCGGGAAGAAGCATTACCTTCCCAACAATCTACTGTAATATTGTCCCATGTAAAAGGACCTTGTCTGTAGTGGCCGTGTAGTGTAATTAGAAGCACTTGCTCCATTCAAGCCAAAGGATCAAATTATTTTCATTACACTGCACTAATGAACAGGAGTCAGTTTTTGCATGGTGCACCGCCTCTTCTTCAAACAGTTGATAACAGGAGATCCCGGGTGTCGGACCCCGGCCAATCTGATATTGACAACATATCCTGATGATAGGTCATCAATATATGTGGCCAGACAATTCCTTTAAAAGCCAATGAAAAAAATATTTATGATAATTTTTATCACATCATGTGTCTAATATGTCACATATGTCTATCTAATCCAAATGTTATTTTACCTTTCTCTTTTCCTAATTAAAATTGTTAATAGTGGTCAAAAAGTATGACAAGTAAAAATATCAAACTAATATGCAACTTCTGTGATTGATTACAAATCAGAGTGATGAAGAAAGAAAGAAAGAAAGAAAGAAAGAAAGAAAGAAAGAAAGAAAGAAAGAAAGAAAGAAAGAAAGAAAGAAAGAAAGAAAGAAAGAAAGAAAGAAAGAAAGAAAGAAAGAAAGAAAGAATCAGATTTTGGAGTGATATGGATTTTTATCTCATATTGGGATTTTCTCAGGACTCTTTGGACAGAGAGATAGATAGATAGATAGATAGATAGATAGATAGATAGATAGATAGATAGATAGATAGATAGATAGATAGATAGATAGATTAGATTGATAAGTTGGTAGGTAGTCGAGTGATCTAAAAATACAAGTCAAAGAAACATCAATTTTTTTTAGCAATTTGCTCTTTTTTCAAAATGGGTCATAACAATATCTTAGAATGTTATGCAATATGACACATAGAAGACATATAATTATCAGGTAATGCTTAGTCTCTGCTATCACAAGTTTCTAGGGAATATATTGTATTAGTTTATTCAATTCCTAGTAATCTCATAACATATTCACACATGTGGGAGAAATATAATTGTGAATATAAATTGAGTAAAATCACAGCTAGAAAAAAAACGTGAACTAATAATCCGCCACCCATTAAAATATAGTTCCACTAGGGAATAATGGTATACTTTTGCTTAATGCTAGGGAAATTGTTTATATGGCAATACAAAATACCATTGAAATTCTATGAATTTACAGCCAATACCTGATATAGAACCTCAAAGATTACTGACCAATGGCTACATATCAGGGTAGCCTACAAGGAAATTGCCTTATAAACAGTTTTCCATGTATTAACTATGGGCAGTCTTAATTACCCCTGCACTGGTGGTGGATATGCCGCAGTTTCAAACATTTTCTATGCCAAAAACAGGGGTAGAAATTGATAAATGAGATGGGCCTGCCAGCCCGCCTCCCTTCCACTACCAACACCACATCCCCTTTTTTAAACCTGGCATAAGCAGGTAAAAGTTGCAGATTGCGGCGGACAACCTCTTTAAGCTACATTATATTCTAAAATGTTGCATAATAAAAAATGATTAGTAATATAAAAAATAATAATATAATAAATATTCTCAATTGTCTTCTTCCTTATGTCTATATTTAGCCATAAAGTCAGCTCTTCAATCCTAGCTAGTTACCTTTGCTTGCTTGCCCTGCAATTTATGGTTTCATATAACAATAAAACAAATGGCTGTAGCAGGTATGTTGAAGATTCAAAATAGTAGCCAAAAAGCGGGCTTTTTTGGAAACAACTTGTAACGGCGCTGTCAGCTTGGATTGTCGGTATATTAAGACGGAAAGATAATAAAATGAAGGTTCCTCTTTATTTAGACAAATAAAGAGGAACCTTCATTTTATTATCTTTCCGTCTTAATATACCGACAATCCAAGCTGACAGCGCCGTTACAAGTTGTTTCCAAAAAAGCCCGCTTTTTGGCTACTATTTTGAATCCTGAACAATCCACACATCCCCTGGGAGGTGAAGGAGGAAACCGAGGCAGCAGTACAGCAAACCCTAATGCTGGGGGGCAGAGTACCAGCAAGGCACGCATAGTTGTTGTGACTACTCACAACAACATCTGGTAAGCAGATTTTACTACATTATCTATCTAACACCCAGGTGATATCACACTAGAGGCGCTGTTTTTTTCTTCTTTTCTTTTTTTCTTTTCATATATGCATCCAGGTATGTTGAAGAGGCATGGCTAGTCATTTAGAGCTGCTCTGTTGGCTAGAAGCCCAGCAGACTGCAAGGATTCTTAGTGCTACCAATAAGGAAAAGGGTTATCTTGCCAAATATCTACAGTACCTACTTCTAACGCATGCTGACATACTTTAAAGAAATAGTGCAAAGTTCTTAGCATTATATCTTTAATATATTGGAAAGGAAGAAGATTAAGTTATTAGGTAAAACTGCAAAGGTTTACTGCACTATTAAAAGATGACAAATTTAAGTAGGTCAGGAACAGACACTGAGAATACATCATAATGTTCACAAAAATAAAATAAAGCATCCTGTCTATATGGAACTTCTAGGCAGTATAGAAAGTATACCTAACTTTCTTTTTCTCACTAACATATGTAGAGCTTCATGTCAATAAAGTAGAATATAGAACTACCATAATTGTACTCGGAAAACTGCCAAATCTTTCCACTCATAATGACTCCTACCTGTCAGTGGAAACACTTTAAATTGCATCTCCACAATTAGGAAATGCTTCAGTGATTAGAAATCATGCATATTTAAGGGTATGCAAAACTGAACATTTGAAGAAGGTTTCAAAGTAACTGTATTGAGCCAAGCTGGGAATAAAACCTGAGTTCAGGTAATTCAGTTCTACCTATATTTAGATTAGTTTCCAGTCATATTTCAAAATTATATACAGTGCATTCAGAAAGTCTTCAGACTCTTTCAAGTTTTTCACATTTTGTTATATTGTGGCCTTCTGCTTAAATAAAAAAAAAAGTTCACCCCCCTCCCCTTCATTATTCTGCACTCAACACCCCATAATCAGAAATTGAAAACAGCATTTTAGAAATCGTGGCTAATTTATTGAAAAGGAAAAACTAAAATATTGCATTTACATACGGTACATATTCAGACCCTTTACTCCACTCTTCAGTCTTCTTGGGTATGATGCCACAAGGTTTACACGCTTGGATTTGGGGATTTTCTGCCATTCTTGCCCTAAGTTACTCCTGTGTTGCCTTGGCTGTATGATTAGGGTCATTTTCTTGTTGAAAGATAAACCTTCTGTCAGGTCTGGTCATCAGAGAACATAGGTTCTATGTTTTGCTTGGTTTTCTGAGTTTTTGTGTGTTTCTGTTTAGTGCCTATGCCTTGCCTTGAACCACGTTCACACTGTGGGTTGTTTTGGAGCCAACACCCAGCTTCTTGTTTGGTTTGTCTACTCAGGGTTAATACTCAGGTGCTGGCTGAGTGGCTTCTCTGAATCTGGTCCATTCAGAACCTGGGGGTGGGATTTCTTCCTGCATATATACCTACCTTCCTCTCTGCTCCTTTCTGGTTTTTGCAATTCCTTGCTATTCCTGCTTGCGTTGTATTGTGTATCCTGACTGCTGATTTGACCCTTGGCTTGTATCTGACTACTCTACCGTCTTCCGATTTTGTACTTTGTTATTCCTCGTTTTTACGCGGCTTCCTGACTATCCATTTGGTGTTTTGTCTGTCTTGTTTGTTGTTCCCTGTTCCCTGCACCTTATACAGTGTATTTCTCAGTCCTCGTGGTTGTCGCCCCACGGTTTAGCGTGGGTGAGGCAATAGGCAGGGACAGAGGGTTGGGTAAGCTCAGGGCACACGCTCCTCTGTTGTCTGTTTATCCCAACCTTGACAGAAAAACCAGCCAGAAAATACCTGTAACCTGTATACTGCCAGCTACATTTATTCCACCTATGGAGCAAATGTCAGTGGTGGTAGCTCAGGTCCAGGCCTTGACCAATTTGATTCAGGATCTTGCTATACGCCTTCAGGTTCAGGAAAACATGCAGGCCTCGGCTCCTGTGTCTGCACCCCAGGTTCCCTCACCTGCACCTGAACCTAAGGTCCCCCTTCCTGATTTTTTTTATGGTGACCATAAGAAATTTTTTCTGTTTCGGGAAGGATGTATTTTGTATTTTTCTTTACGACCTTGGTCGTTTGTAACTGAAGCGCAAAAGGTGGGTTTGGTTATGTCTCTCCTGCGCGGAGACCCCCAAACCTGGGCCTTTTCTTTACCCACTGCCTCTCCTTTGCGCTCATACCTTGACGAGTTTTTTGTTGCGCTGGGTCAGATATATGATGAGCCAGATCGCCCAGCGTTAACTGTATCCCAGTTATTGTCTCTACGTCAGGGTGGACAGATGGCAGAAAATTACTGTGCTAGTTTTAGACAATATGTGACCGATTCCGGGTGGAATGATAGGGCTTTGAAAGACCTTTTCATGACTGGACTGTCTGACCGTGTGAAGGATTTGTTGTTAGCCCATGCTGAACCTAAAACACTTGACGAAGCTATGACCCTGGCCGTCCGGGCAGATAGACGTCTAAGATCCAGGCGACCTCCTCGGGTGTCTCCTGCTCCTCAGCCGATCCTCAATCCGGTCTCCAGCCAATCCGGACCGGAACCGATGGAACTCGGCAGTATTACGCCTAAGCAGAGAAGGGAACATCGTACGAGGAATCATTTGTGCTTCTACTGCGGGAGTCCGGATCATCTGCTGAAGTCCTGTCCGAAGAAAACCTCAGCAGGAAAACTTCTGCTCCTAGACAGTTATCGGGAGGACTGTCTAGGAGCTCAGGTACCCTCTAATGTTTCTAGAGTATTTTTGCCCTGCACCGTCTCTTTCCAGTCAGCCTCACGTGTTGGACAGGCTTTCTTGGATTCTGGTTCAGCCGCCAACTTCATTGATTTTGAATTTGTTTCCCAAATATTGCCTTCTTTGATTCCCCTGTCCCCTCCTATCCAGGTGTCTAGTGTCGATATGACCCCTCTGCAAGCTGGTTTGGTCAAATTCCGTACTCCTGAAATAAGACTGGTGGTGGGTGCACTACATATTGAATATTGTTCTTTCCTTGTAATGAAAGATTTGTCTGTGGACATTATTCTGGGTCTTCCTTGGCTTCAGCTGCACAATCCGGTTATTGATTGGGTGAGTCAGGAATTAGTTCACTGGGGCCCTCAGTGTAAGGCCCATATGTCTCAAGTTTCCCTTTGTTCTAACAATGTATGTGATTCTGAGATCCCGGAGTTTATTTCAGATTTTGCAGACGTTTTTTCGAAACCTCTGTCTCAAGTCTTGCCTCCACACAGAGACTTTGATTGTAAGATTGATCTATTACCTCATGCCAAGTTACCTAAGGGTCGGATTTATAATCTGTCAGTGCCAGAAAGAGAGTCTCTAAAACAATACATCGATGAGAGTTTGGCTATAGGACACATTTAGCCTTCCGAATCTCCTACGGGGGCTGGTTTCTTTTTTGTTGAGAAAAAAGATGGGGGTTTGAGACCATGTATTGACTACCGTGAACTTAATAAAATCACTATTAAAAACTCTGGACCGCTTCCCCTCATCCCGGACCTCCTGAATCAGGTTCCGGGGGCCAACTGGTTCTCCAAATTAGATCTACGGGGAGCTTATAACCTGATTCGGATCCGGGAGGGGGATGAGTGGAAGACAGCTTTTAATACGCCTCTGGGACATTTTGAGTATCTGGTTATGCCTTTTGGTTTAAGCAATGCCCCAGCTGTATTCCAAGGTTTTATGAATCATATCTTTCATGACTGTATTGGGGTTTTTATGGTGGTCTATCTGGATGATATCCTGATATTTTCTTCTGATCTGGATTCACACCGTAAACATCTTCGTCTGGTGTTATCCCGTCTGCGTAATCATTCTCTGTTTGGTAAACTAGAAAAATGCATTTTTTGTGTACAAAAAGTTTCATTCTTGGGTTATGTGGTCACTCCTTCCGAGGTTCAGATGGATCCATGTAAGGTTCAGGCAATCACGGATTGGGTTCGGCCCACGGATTTAAAATCCCTTCAACGTTTTCTTGGTTTCGCCAATTATTACAGGAATTTTATCAAGAACTTTTCCGTAATTGCCAAGCCGCTCACGGATCTTACCCGCAAGGGGGCTGATCCCAGTAACTGGTCTCCTGCTGCGTACTCTGCGTTTGAGGAACTCAAGAAAGCGTTCTCCTCTGCGCCTGTGTTAATTCAACCTGATCTCTCTCAGCCATTCATTGTTGAGGTAGATGCTTCTGAGGTCGGTGTAGGGGCAGTTTTATCTCAAGGGTCAGCTGCTCTCACTAACCTCAGACCATGTGCATTCTTTTCAAGAAATTTTCGTCTTGTGAAAGGAATTATGATATTGGGAATCGCGAGCTCCTTGCCATCAAATGGGCGTTTGAAGTGTGGCGCCATTTCCTGGAAGGAGCTCTTCACCCAGTGACAGTGATCACAGATCACAAAAATCTTGTGTACTTGGATAATGCAAAACGTCTCAATGCCCGTCAAGCTAGATGGGCGTTGTTTTTCTCTCGTTTTAATTTTGTGGTCACTTTCCGACCTGGTACCAAGAATGTCAGGGCTGACGCCTTGTCTCGGAGTTTTGGTATCCCTGAGGGTCCTGAGTCGGAACCCGGTAACATCTTACCTGCTGGTACTGTTTTGGCAGCCATCTCCTCTCACCTCTCAGATCAAATTCGCTCCAAACAAAATTCTGCCCCAAGAGACCTTCTGGAAGGCAAAATGTTTGTTCCCTTG
Source organism: Rhinella marina (assembly GCA_900303285.1). Taxonomy (NCBI): domain Eukaryota; kingdom Metazoa; phylum Chordata; class Amphibia; order Anura; family Bufonidae; genus Rhinella; species Rhinella marina. The sequence continues at coordinate 9,490 of ONZH01005480.1, forward strand.
TCCCTTCGATTGAGAGTGTTAGAGGAGACACACTGTTCCGTGCTAGCAGGTCATCCAGGTGTTCGGGGAACACTAGATCTACTGAAAAGAAACTACTGGTGGCCACATATGAATACTGACGTTTATGCATTTGTTCTAGCTTGTCAGGTCTGTGCGCGAGGAAAGGTCCCCAGGAGACGTCCTGAGGGACCTCTTCTCCCGCTCCCAGTGCCAGACAGGCCTTGGTCTAACGTGTCTATGGATTTTGTTACCGATCTGCCACTCTCTCAAGGGTTCTCTGTTATATGGGTGGTGGTGGATCGTTTCTCTAAGATGGGCCATTTTGTTCCGCTAAAGAAGCTGCCTTCAGCAGAGGAATTGGCAGATCTATTTATTCAACATATTGTGCGTCTCCACGGTATTCCTGATGAGGTTGTGTCTGACAGGGGGGTACAATTTGTGGCTAAGTTTTGGTGAGCTTTCTGTTCTAAGCTTGAGGTAAAATTGTCCTTTTCCTCTGCCTTCCATCCCGAAACTAATGGGCAGACGGAGAGGATGAATCAAGAGCTCATACAGTACCTTCGTCTTTTTGTTTCTGACTGTCAACATCTGTGGGTCTCATATCTTCCGTTAGCAGAGTTTGCCATCAACAATCACACTAGTTCATCCACACTCACATCTCCTTTCTTCTGTAATTATGGATTCCATCCCAGGTTTTCCTTCTCGTCATCGTCAGTTTCGGATACCCCTCGTGCTGAGTCCATAACTAACCAACTGTGCACAGTGTGGTCGCAAGTTCAGCAGAACTTGAAAAGAGCACAAAGTTTAATGGTCCATTCATCCAGAAGTAGGCGTACTGTCTCTGAAACTTTTGTTGTGGGTGACAAGGTCCTATTGTCTACTAAGAACCTTAAGTTGAAAGTTCCGTCTCTGAAATTGGCTCCTAGGTTCATTGGTCCATTTACCGTAACTCATGTTATTAATCCGGTATCGTTCAAGGTGGTGTTGCCCTCTGACTGGAGGGTTCACAATACGTTTCACAAGAGTCTGTTGAAACGCTATGTGGATCCTGTGGTACCCTTCCCTGACCCTCCCTCGCCATCTGTGGTGGAGGGTGATCTCGAGTATGAGGTAGAGAGGATTGTCGATTCCAGACTGGTCAGGAACTCTCTTCAATACCTCATTCATTGGAAGGGTTTCGGTCCTGAGGATAGATCCTGGGTCCCTGCTAGGGATGTTCATGCTCCACGATTGGTTAAATCTTTTCATCGGGACTATCCGTCTAAACCATCCTTAGGGTCTAAGGGTCCGGAGGCCCCTCGTGGAGGGGGGGTACTGTCAGGTCTGGTCATCAGAGAACATAGGTTCTATGTTTTGCTTGGTTTTCTGAGTTTTTGTGTGTTTCTGTTTAGTGCCTACGCCTTGCCTTGAACCACGTTCACACTGTGGGTTGTTTTGGAGCCAACGCCCAGCTTCTTGTTTGGTTTGTCTACTCAGGGTTAATACTCAGGTGCTGGCTGAGTGGCTTCTCTGAATCTGGTCCATTCAGAACCTGGAGGTGGGATTTCTTCCTGCATATATACCTACCTTCCTCTCTGCTCCTTGCTGGTTTTTGCAATTCCTTGCTATTCCTGCTTGCGTTGTTTTGTGTATACTGACTGCTGATTTGACCCTTGGCTTGTATCTGACTACTCTACCGTCTTCCGATTTTGTACTTTGTTATTCCTGGTTTTGACGCGGCTTCCTGACTATCCATTTGGTGTTTTGTCTGTCTTGTTTGTTGTTCCCTGTTCCCTGCACCTTATACAGTGTATTTCGCAGTCCTCGTGGTTGTCGCCCCACGGTTTAGCGTGGGTGAGGCAATAGGCAGGAACAGAGGGTTGGGTAAGCTCAGGGCACACGCTCCTCTGTTGTCTGTTTATCCCAACCTTGACACCTTCAGCCCAGTCTGAGGTCCAGGCACTCTGGATGATGTTTTTATTAAGAATATATACTGTATGTACTTTGCTCCATTCAGCTTTCCCTCAACTCTAACTAATTTCTGCTAAAAAAATGCTTCCTCTGAAAAACACTCCCACAGCATGATGCTGTCACCATAGGCAGATGATGAGTAATGCCTGGTTTCCTCCAAACATGATGCTTATAATTGAAGCCAAAAAGTTCAATCATAATTTCATAACACCAGAAAATCTTATTTCACACAGTCTTTAGTGACTTTATTGCACACTTTCATGTGTCTTTTACTGAGACTAAATCCTAGATTCTTAAAATACTGCAGTGATGGTTGACACTCTTAAAGTTTCTTCCATCTACACAGACTTTTTGGAACTCAGTCAGAGTGGCCCTTTTCCTCCTATTACTTAGTGCTGTGAAAAAGTATTTGCCCTTTACAGATTTCTTTTGTTTTTAAACACTTGCCACACTTAAATGTTTCCGATTATCAAATAAATTTGAATATCAAAGATAATCTGAGCAAACACAATGATTTAATTTATTAAGCACAAAACGATATCCCAAACAACCTGTCTCTATGTGAAAAAATAAGTGCCACCCCCCATTAATTAAATGTGATTAAGTTTTTGGAAAGCTGAGTTCAATTTCACTAGCCACACCCAGGCATGGTTACTGCCAGACCTGTAGAATTAAGAAATTACTTAAATAGAACCTGTCTAACAACATGAAGTTGGCTAAAATATCTCAAAAAGCAACACATCATGCCCAGATCTGAAGAAATTCAACAACAGATGAGAAAGAAAGTCATTGACATTTATCAGTTTGGAAAATGTTACAAATCCATTTCTAAGGCTTTAGGATTTCAGTGAACCACAATGAGAGCTGTTATTCACAAAAAGAGAAAACATGGAGCAGTGGTTAACCTTTCCAGGAGTGGCCTGCCTACCAAAATTACTTCAAGAGCACATCAGTGACTCATCTAGGAGGTCACAAAAGAACCCAGAAAAACATCTAAAGCACTGAAGGCCTCACTTGCCTCAGTTCATGTCTGCATTCATGATTCAACAATAAGAAAGAGACTAGGAAAAAATGCTACCGATGGTAGAGTTCCAAGGTAAAAACCACTGATGACCAAAAAGAACACATAGGCCCATATCACATTTGCCAATTTTTTATTTTTTTTTTAAATCCCCAAGTCTTTTGGGAAAATATACCTGATATATATTGATGAGACAAACAAGTTTTATACCATATGTAATGGGACACACACCTTCCACAAAGTGAAACTTTTTGGAAGGTTTGTGTCCTGTTACATATGGTGTAAAACTTACACAGCATTTCAGAAAAAGAACATCGGTGACAGTGAAACATGGTGATGGTAGTGTGTAGGCCTAAGGCTGCTTTGCTGCTTAGATACCTGGACGACTTGCTGTAATTGATGGAATCATGACTTCTACTCGCAACCTTAAAGGGGGCTGCTTAGATACCTGGATGACTTGCTGTAATTGATGGAATCATGACTTCTACTCGCAACCTTAAAGGGGTTATCCAAGACCCATAATGTCCCACATATGCCCAGGCCCCTCACACAGATAGTATTTACCTCACTCCTGGGACTCATCGCTGCTGATGCCAGCACAGAAAAACATCCAGCGTTGGAGATGCAGGTATTAAGAGGCCAAAATAGGGATGAGCCTCCCTAGCATTGCGAGTGACACTAGGGAGGCTCGTTCCTGTCATGGCCTGCTATTGGCTGACACCCACCCTCCCTGACACCGGATGGTTTCATCCACATGAAGGGGAGATGCAACGGCGGCAGTGTTGTCATCAAAAGCTAATCGGATGCCAGGGAGTGAGGTAAGCACTATCTGTGTTAGGGGCCCGGGCATATGCAGAGGTATTATAGGTTCTGGATAACCCCTTTAAGCTCAAGCATACTTGTGTTCTGAACCAGGACAGTGATCCGAAGCACACCAGCAAATCCTGCACTGATTGGCTGAAATGAAACAAAATTAAGGTTTTGGAGTGGCCTAATCAAAGTCCAGACTTAAATCCTGTTGAGATGCTGTGGCATGACCTTAAACAGGCTGTACATACTCAAACTATTCTGCAAAGAAGTGTGGACCAACATTCCTTTACATAGAACTGAAAGACTCATTGCCAAATGCTTGAATTCAGTTATTGCCATCAAAGGTGGCACAACCAGTTTTTAGGTTTAAGGGGCACATAGGGCCAGGTTGGTTTGGGATAGCTTTTATCACTTAATAAGTGAAATCATCGTTTAAACACTGTATTTTTGTATTTAATCAGGTTATCTTTGTCTAATATTCAAATATGTTTGATAAACTGAAACATTTAAGTGTGACAAATGTGCAAAACAAATAATATTTATATTTTTTAAGAATATATAGTACATATATAATATAATACAACAACAACTTATGTTTGTTTAAATAAATAATGAGATGAACAAATCAAAGTCTGTTAGCATAAAAAAGTATTTCTGTTCCAAATTTGAAAGACACAACATCAATTGGTTTGACTACTGAAGACACCATTTTGTCCTTCTGTATAGGTCAGCACTCGGCATCTGCTTGAGGGACTGTTAACGTTTGAACAATTGTCAGTAAGCATTTAACAAAGGGAATATAATTCCAGATGCTTCACTGCAAATGTAAAAGCACAAAAAAAATGGAGCAATGATTACTTCTGAAATAGTTTTTATGGTTTCTTTCTTCGTCTGCTTTGGTTAGCAAGGAAAAGCTGATAAATGTTTAAAGACGAGACAGTGTACATCTGTTAGCAGTTCTAGCACGGTAAGAAAAGAAACAAGCAAGACTCTATATGTCAATATAGAACAATGAGAAACTTTTTATGTTGTCTCTTTATGTTGTTTTGTGTATGTCAACTAATTTTTTTGTATTTTTAAGACATGTTCATATATTAAATATCACTGCTTTCAAAATTTTGTTTCTTAAGGGTAGAGCTACAAGAAGTAGCCATGCTGTGATTGGGATGTGGCAACCTTGCAGCTAAGTAACGTGCAACCATCCACTAATTAGAACCATATTATTTATTCAGCTTTCATTGGTAATAGTCACACAGTTTTGCAGGTTACTTTGCACCGATTAACACTGAAGACTGAACAAACAATGTGCTTCTAATTAGTTCATATTATACTACTGTTGTTCCTATGGACATGCAGTACTCAGCTGCAAGGTGGACGCATCCCTACTGGAGTATGGCTGCTCCAGTGTCCGTACCCTAAAAGATTTTTCCCAACATAGACACTTATGGCAGTGAATGTCTAATAATTGGTTGTTCACCTTTAGGACCTGACCAATTAGGAGAACAGGGGTGCCCTGATTAGTTGTGGTTGCTACTGCTTCCTTGCAGAGATTGAATTAATTGATGGTTATGGAGAGGTACTTTCTAGCCATGGTAATGGTAGCTACTGAAACACATGAGTAATCTGATGCATGTATTCTGTCACATCATAGTTTCAGTAAATTATCAAAGCCTCTAATTGTTGCATTATTTTAAATGAGATTCTATGAAATCTCAATCCTGCAAAGTGATCAAATATCACACATTTTTCATATTTAGTTTTTTGAAAATTGCAACATGCTCTTTTTGTGGGGTATTGTGGCACTTTTGGGAGTTTAATTAAGCCTGACCTTTATTAATATTTCTATATATGTATCTTATTTACTAATGATCCTTGTGAAACAGGAACGTTGTGTATGTTCACACTACCAATACAGAAAAAAAAAACTTAATTTGAACCCCCTTTCTTTATGGTGACAATACCAGTTTCCTTGGAAACCACTATGGTATGTCCTTGAACATGGCCATAAACATCTGCATATTCTCTATTTAGACAAGTAGATTCAGCATGAAGGTCATTCTAATCAACACCATTCTTTTAGTTAATACTGAATACTTGTTAGACCACAGTTGTCACCTGAAAGCAATGAACATATGCTAATATATGAGTTAAGGGTGAGTTACCAGAGGGTTTTGTTTATGAACACAACCACTAGGAGAGGTCTTAATATAAAAACAAAATGAGATTAATAGGGTTGCAAGTATCAGTAGTTGAACTGCAGAATAGAGAATTAACAAAAATTATTACATAGCAATTCTTTGTGATCATTTGGGTGTTCCACTGAAATGAAAGTGTGAATACTATAGAATGATACAAAAGGAGCTATGACTAAGGTTTAATGTAACCTGAAACATGTCAGAGTAAAATATGTGTTTACCTACTGTCAATAACGTTATTCTGAGCAATGTATGGAATCTACATATTTTGAGTACTACAATAAGCCATACAAACGGTTTACTGGTTGTATAATTAAAGGGTAACTAAACTTTTTGAACAATCTTAAGGCCTTTAATTAATTTCTGTATAAACTTTATTTTTTAAAATGGATTCCACTGTACTGCGGGCATAGGGACTGCAGTGAGTGCTTTGTCTGCATTTGTGAGCTTGACTCAGCCAAAGCCTGCAATGACACCTACAGCATCTTCTATACTGATGAGATATGTCATGCTTCAGCTGAGGGGAGCAGCCATAGGCAGGAGGAGGGAGCATTTTGCCATCAGAGGAAATCCCCTCCCTCTAAATAATCTCAGATATTGTGGTCACAATTGACCTTGGAATCTAAGGGGTTAGATGTCCATTATCATATTGCCTCCAATCACAGACAGCCTGTAGGTTCCCACTGTATATCATAGCAGTCACCTACCTGCAATGGCACCATACTCAAAATATTAACCATATATGCACTGCGAATTTCAGGAAGTGGTTAAATGCTTTGTCCAAGTTACAAAATATATAGCCATATACGCTAGGTATCCTAATATAAAAGTAATCCTTTATGATCCTCATCTTCTGGCTGGGCTGTAGAATGGTCACAATAAGTGTTTCTTGCTCAGGAGGACCTGTTCTTTGCTGCATTACACAGGCATCCCATAAATGGGCACTGTAATGATTCATCTCCCCTGTGCTGGTGCTGTAGGAGAGCTGAACATTTGCTACTAGTGTTCCTCATAGTTTTATCACACTGATCACCGTTTGGAAACTCTGTGATCAGCTTATTGTCAAAGGAGTCTTCTAATAAGTAGGGATTGTTCAAGGTTAACAACCCCTTTAAAAAATAGCATAGTTAAAAGAACATGATTTTTTTTTTACCAGATTTCTGGTTTTATGCTTGCTAATTTATTGTTGCATATTCTTTGAAAGAAAATCAATCACACTGGAAAAATGCTAATGCCAAATGTTCTCTTTACTTCTAATATTCAATCATATATGAAAGCCATACAAAGATGTATTACTAGAGATGGGCGAGCACTAAAATGCTTGGGTGCTCGTTATTTGAGTCAAATTTTTCCCGATGCTCGGGTGCTCGTTTCGAATAACGAACCCCATTGAAGTCAATGGAAGACTCGAGCATTTTTTGCAGGGGACCAAAGCTCTGCACAGGGAAGGTTGCGTGAAAACCTGGAAACCTCAGAAAATGATGGAAACACCACGGAAATGGACAGGAAAAAGCAGGGGCAGCATGCATGGATGCCACTGAGGCTGCCTAATCGTACCAATACGACAAATTCTGGGCAACAGCCTGGTGGTGACCCTCAAGACAATTGTGCTGACCCAGATCAAGATGGGCAAGGCACATGCCCATCACATGTTAGTAAAGCACCCAACTAGGTGCAACGAAGGTCCATCACCGCCTGTGGGTGACACCACTGCTCATGCTGGCACTGCTGTCCTATCCCCCACCCCAGGACGCAGGCATAAGCGTCTCCCTCTCTGCACCCACCCAGTAGTCCACAGCGTACACAAAGTTCTCCCAGCACAGTGCCCAGCTCAACCCATTCCAGACGGGCAAACATGCACACTGAGATTGCAGTTTACAGCATGGGGGTGAACCCCAGGATGACTTGTTAAGACTGAGATTGCAGTTTTCAGCTTGGCGGTGAACCCCAGAGTGGCTTGGCTAGACTAACATAGCAGCTGAACCCCCAAAAAATTTAGCCTGACACAGCATGGCGGTGACTACAGTTCAGTGAACAATTCTGTGGTGTGCGGTACAGTAGCCGCAGTCTAGAAAAAATGTTTTTTTCTATCACTTTTATATATACTACAGTCCAGTGAAAAATTGTGTGGTGTGCGTTACAGTAGCCGGATACCATACAGTGCAGTGAAAAATTCTGTCGTGTGCTGCACACTAGCCGGAGTCTAGAAAATATGTTTTTTCTCTCAGTCATACTACAGTGCAGTGAAAAATTCTGTTGTATGCTGCACAATAGCCAGAGACTACAAAATATACGTTTTTTCTCTCATTCATATATCCTACAGTGCAGTGCAAAATTCTGTTGTGTGCTGCACACTAGCCGGAGTCTAGAAAATATACCTTTTTTCTCTCAGTCATATATCCTACAGTGCAGTGAAAAATTGTGTGGTGTGCGGTACACTAGCCGGAGTATAGAAAATATAAGTTTTTTCTATCAGTTATATATACTACAGTGCAGTGCAAAATTCTGTTGTGTGCTGCACACTAGCCGGAGTCTACAAAATATACGTTTTTTCTCTCAGTGATATATCCTACAGTGCAGTGAAAAATTCTGTCGTGTGCTGCACACTAGCCAGAGTCTACCAAATATACGTTTTTTTCTCTCAGTCATATATCATACAGTGCAGTGAAAAATTGAGTGGTTTGCAGTACAATAGCCGCCATCTAAGGACTACGTTTTTTCTCTCAGTTATATATCATACAATGCAGTGAAAAATTCTGTTGTGTGCTGCACACTAGCCAGAGTCTAGAAAATATAAGTTTTTACTCTCAGTCATATATCCTACAGTGCAGTGAAAAATTCAGTTGTGTGCTGCACACTAGCCAGAGTCTAGAAAATATACCTTTTTTCTCTCAGTCATATATCCTACAGTGCAGTGAAAAATTGTGTGGTGTGCGGTACACTAGCGGAGTCTACAAAATATACGTTTTTTTCTCTCAGTCATATATTCTACAGTGCAGTGAAAAATTGAGTAGTTTGTGGCCCAATAGCCGCCGTCTAAAAACTAAGTTTTTTCTCAGTTATATATCATACAGTGCAGTGAAAAATTCTGTCGTGTGCTGCACACTAGCCGGAGTGTAGAAAATATACGTTTTTTCTCTCAGTCATATATCCTACAGTGCAGTGAACGATTTAGTGGTATACTGTACAATAGCCACAGTCTAGAAAATACGTTTTTTCTCTCAGTTATATATTATACAGTGCAGTGCAAAATTCTGTCGTGTGCTGCACACTAGCCGGAGTCTACAAAATATACCGTTTTTCTCTCATTCATATATTCTACAGTGCAGTGAAAAATTGTGTGGTGTGCGGTACACTAACGGTAGTCTAGAGAATACGTTTTTTTCTCTCAGATACATTTAATACAGTCCAGTGAAAAATTCTGTGGTGTGTAGTACACTAGCCACAGTCTAGAGAATGTTTTTGGCCTCAGATATTAATTCTACAATTTAGTGATTACACAAAATGTTGAACCCAAGGGCTAAGGGTCGAGGACGTGGGCGTCCAAGTGATGTAGGGGGGCAGAGGCCATGGTCCTGGGCAGGGTGACACAGTACCTACTGATGAGGGAGCAGAGTTTCGGTCCATAGCTTTATCTTGCAACTTACAGGGTCACGTGGTACACCACTATTGAAACCACAACAGTGCGAACCGGTGATGACATGGATAGCGGATAATGCTTCCAGTAATTTATCCACCACCCAGTCTTCCACGCAGTCCACCCACGCTAGCCAAGGGATTAGACCTCTGGCACCTCCAGCTCAACCTCCTTCCCCCCAGCCTGCCCCTTGTTGGAATGGAAAATATGGATTCAGATCCAGCATACTCACAGGAAGTCTTTTCAGGACCCTACCCAGAGATACAAACCACTGCTCAACAGCAACCTGAGCAATTGCTCTGTCCTGATGCCCAAAATGTAGAACTTTTGCAGTCTGTGGGTGATGAGAGTGTGGACTTAGTGCAAGTAGTGCGTCAAGAGGTGTCGGATGATGATGAGACACAGTTGTCAGACATTCACGTTGTTGTCAGGGCAGTAAGTCCCAGGGGGGAGCAGAGTGAGGAATCGGAGGAAGAGCAGGTGGATGATGAGGTGACTGACCCGAGCTGGGTTGGTAAGCCTAGTCAAGAGAGTGCTTCTGAGGGGGAGGCAAGTGCAGCACCAGAACAGGTTGGAAGAGGCAGTGGGGTGGCCAGAGGGAGAAGCAGGGCCTGAGCAAGTAGATCAGCAACTGTTTCACGGAGTGAAGCTCCCATGCCGGGGCCTAGATGTTCGCAAGTCTGGAGGTTCTTTAAAGAAAGTGAGGATGACCGACGGACGGTGGTGTGCAACTTGTGCCACACCAGGATCAGCAGGGGAGCCACCACTACCAGCCTAACCACTACCAGCATGCGCAGGCATATGAGTGCTAAACACCCGACTCAATGGAACCAAGGCTGTTCACCTCCTGCGGATCACACCACTGCTCCTTCCCCTGTGTCACATGCTGGCTTTGCGAGTCAACCCCCTGCCCAGGACCCCGGCACAAGCGCCTCCCACCCTACAACCACCTCTTCACCTCCACGATCCTCCACACCCTACACAAATGTGACAAGAGGCACACCGCCCAGGAGCTGGTACAGGGCATCACGGCGCAGACCGATCTTTTGCTGGTCCGCTGAAACTCAAACCAGGCATGGTTGTGTGTGACAACGGGCGTAACCTGGTGGTGGCTCTGCAACTCGGCAGGCTCACACATGTGCCATTATACACCAATACTATTTCCCAAAGTAACAACAACCCATATAAGCACTGCATATAAAACCTGCCTGGCCCACGTGTTCAATCTTGTGGTTCAGCGGTTCCTCAAGACCTACCCCAATTTGTCTGATTTGCTCACCAAGGTGCGACGCATCTGGGCGCTTTTCTGCAAGTCAATCACAGATGCTGCCACTCTCAGGGCAGTGCAACGGCTCTTACAACTGACTGCTCACCGACTGTTGTGCGACGTGCCCACGTGATGGAATTCCACATTACACATTTTAGCCATGGTTTACAAGCAGCGCAGAGCGATTGTAGACTGCCAGATGACAACTTCCACGAGAACTGGTTGTCAGGTTAGTCAGCTTCTTCAAGTCTACAATGAGGAGTGGACGTGGATGTCTGATATCTGTCAGGTGTTAAGCAACTTTGAGGAGTCAACACAGATGGTCAGCGGCATTATCAGCGTCACCATCCCGCTGCTTTGTCTGCTGAAAAACTCACTGCTCAGCATGAAGTCAGAGGCTTTGCGCTTGTCACAGGAGATGGGGGAAGAAGATACATTGCTTGATAGCTAGAGCACCCTGAGGTCTGTTTCTCAGCGCGTATTGGAGGAGGAGGAGGATGTGGAGAAGGAGGAGGAAGAGAAGGAGACTGTTGGCGAGACTGAAAAGGGTACCTATTCTCATTCCTTCTGTTGAGCGTGTATGGGCTGAAGAGGAGGAGCTGGAGGAGGAGGAAATGGAGAGTCAGCCTATTGAGGAAAGGGAATTCTTGCGTGTTGGGACTCTTGCGCACATGGCTGACTTCATGTTAGGCTGCCTTTCCCGTGACCCTCGCGTTAGAAGCATTTTTGACAACACCGATTACTGGGTGTTCACCCTCCTGGACCCCAGGTACAAGCAGAACTTTTCCACTCTCATTCCTGTAGAGGAAAGGAGTATGAGAGTGAATCAATATCAACAGTCCCTAGTGCACAAGCTGAAACTATCCTTCCCATCTGACACCGCTAGCAGCAGAGGACGTAGTTCTGTGGGCCAACTAGCGGGGGGGAGAGGAGGGGAGCAGGCAGCTTGTCAAGCACTGACAGGGGAACACTCTCCAAGGCCTTTGCAAGTTTTATGGCACCCCAGCAAGACTATGTCACCCGTCCCCCAGTACGGGGGAGCTGCTCAGAAAGATGGTGAGGGAGTACCTAGCTGACCATACCAACGTCCTGCGTGATCACTCTGCTCCATACAACTACTGGGTTGTAAGCGTACACGCCTGTCAACTGACAGCGCTGACAGGCTGACGATTATTGAAATGAATAAAGCCTGGATTTCACCGGAATGCAAATCTCCACCGGGGAAAAGCAGCTCAACATGAAAATTCTTTATGTATCCTCTCCTCTCCTCCTCCTCCTCTTCGCACACAAATGCTGAGCCAACAGGCAATGTTTCTGAGGGCCAACTGGAGCTCTTTACAAACAATGTTTACGGAGGGCCACCTACAGGCCCTCTCTCCAATAAATTTTTTAGGAACGTCAACTACAGACACTAAAAAACAATTTTACCGGAGGGTCAACTACAGACACTCCAAAACAATTTAACAAGAGGGTCAACTACAGACACTCCAAAACAATTTTTTAGGAGGGTCAACTTCAGACACTCCAAAACAAATTTTTGGGAGGCTCACCTACAGCCATTTGACTGCAATCTCAGTCTGACCAAGGCATTGGTGGTGTCACCGCCATGCTGTATCAGTGTAAAATTTTATGTGCTTCACCTGCTACCTGAGTGTAACTTGGTCACTCTGGGTTCACCGCCATGTTGTGTCAGTGTAAAAATGTATGTGCTTCACCTGCTACCTGAGTGTAACTTGGTTACTCTGGGTTCACTGCCATGCTGTGTCAGTGTAAAATTTTATGTGCTTCACCTGCTACCTGAGTGCAACTTGGTCACTCTGGGTTCACCACCATGCTGTATCAGTGTAAAATTTTATGTGCTTCACCTGCTACCTCAACTAACTTGGTCACTTGTTGGTGTCAACACTAGAGTGCGGCTACTATACCGCACACGACAGAATTGTTCACTGCACTGTAGTATATATATAACTGAGACTGTTGTACATATAACTGAGAAAAAACATAGTCTTAAAATGGCGGCTATGTTACCGCAAACCACTAAATTTTTCACTGGACTGTAGTACATATAACTGAGAAAAAACGTATTTCATAGACGCTACTGTACAGCACACTACAGAATTGTTCACTGGACTGTAGTACATATAAATGAGAAAAAAAGTAGTCTTTAAATGGTGGCAATTTTACCGCAAACCACTACATTTTTCACTGGACTGTAGTATATATAAATGAGAAAAAAAACGTAGTCTTTAAATGGCGGCTATTTTACCGCAAACCACTACATTTTTCACTGGACTGTAGTACAAATAACTGAGAAAAACATAGTCTTTAAATGGCGGCTATTTTACCGCAAACCACTCCATTTTTCACTGGACTGTAGTACATATAACTGAGAAAATACGTATTTTATAGACTGACGCTGCTGTACAGCACTCTACAGAATTGTTCACTGGACTGTAGTATATATAATTGAGAAAAAAAACGTAGTCTTTAAATGGCGGCTATTTTACTGCAAACCACCCCATTTTTCACTGGACTGTAGTACATATAACTAAGAAAAAAATGTAGTCTTTAAATGGCGACTATTGTACTGCAAACCACTCCATTTTTCACTGGACTATAGTACATATAACTGAGATAAAATATGTATTTTATAGACTGACACTACTGTACAGCACACTACATAATTGTTCACTGCACTGTAGTATACATAACTGAGAGAAAAAACATATTCTCCAGACTGATGCTACTGTACAACACACTAAATAATTGTTTACTGGACTGTAGTATATATAACTGAGAGAAAAACGTATTCCCTAGACTGACGCTACTGTACAGTACACTATATAATTGTTCACTGGACTGTAGTGTATAGAAATGAAAGAAAAAACGTATTCCCTAGACTGCACTACAAATCCCAGCAAGCCAAGGTACAGCAGCAGCAGCAAAAATTAGTACTTAGAGGACTTTGGGCAATTTCTTTTGGGTCTGTGTGGACCACGTGCTGTCCCTTCTGCCACCAGTCGCTGTGCACAGTGAGGGTAGCTGCACTACAAGTCCCAGCCAGCAGCCAGGAGGAGACAAAAAAAAGGTGCTTGTAGCCCTTAGAAGGGCTGTTGGGTTCTTTGAGCATGATTCCTGCCTAACCAACATCTAAATTCAGGCCCTAACACTCTCCCTGACAGACAGCAGCTCTATCCCTAATCTCATGCAGGCTGCATCTGACGCGAGCAGCGCGGGACCAGATTCTTATATTCCCAGGTCATCTGATCTGGTTAGCCTATCTGTCACGAGTGGGCTTGCGTCTGATATCAGACGTTCTGCGCGGCTTTCAAGAGTGACATAATTTGACATGCTTTTCCCTTGGTTTGGTTACCATACCCCTTCCCCTCAGCTGTTGCCGCTGTGGTAGTTATATTTCTCCTATTTCTCTTCCTCTCCCAGTATCCCTTGCATTTTATACTTTCTGCCTACTTAGTAGTGTGTGTTGTGGATCTCGGCTGAGATCCGGTTGCTGCGATATCTGCTTAAAGATAAGTGACTTTTTCCCTTTTGTGGTTTTCCTTTTGGAGTCTCCTGTTCGTCCTTACTCTTGGAGGAACGGGTTTACTCTTTCTTGTCACTAGCTGCAGGGTTCTTTAGGGTGCACTTATTATTAGGTTCCTGTGTATGAACTCTCCTACCACCCAGGATTGTTCATACTGGTAGTCAGTCAGGGCCTAGTTTCAGGGTTCCCTGCAGGAGGTGACCGTTTCCCTGGTTTTGGTCTATTCCCTTCCCTCGTACGCTTGGTGTGGCTATTCCCTCCACATCAGAGCGTGACACAATCCCTGTTATCGACTTGTAGGGGCCCCACGTGATGCTAGGAGGTACCAAAGACTCTCCTGCATGTTGATTGGCTGAGAAAAGGTGCCTAACATGCAGGAAGAGGAAGATGCCATTTCCTCGAGGATCGCAATATGCTCGTCCGAGTAGCGAGCATATGCGAATACCCTAATGCTCGGACGAGCATATTTGCTCATCTCTATGTATTACCTATAAAAGAAAATGCTGAACAATATTTACTGACCCAATAAAAAAGAAACAAGTTTATAAAAATGAAAAAAAGATTCTGATTCAGAATTCTAAGCTTGTTCATAGAAAGTTAGAGAAAAGGTTAGTAAAGGCTTGTAACATTTAAACTGCATTCACTGAGATAAGCCTGAAAGCAGGTATGATAATTACATTGCTCACTGCAAGTTCATGAATATGAATCATTTATTTCTTCACTGAAACTTACTTGGAATTTTTCCAAATTAAGATGATGAATATGACATTCAACTAATCATTCGAAACAACAAATATATCTGCATTACACTTTTGAACTTTCCGACAGTAAAAACATTAAAAAAAAAAGTTGTTTCCCTTCCCTCAAATATAGCTTGTCATTCATTTCCTAAAACAGAAAATGGAGCAATGGGATTTCCTTGGTGTGATGTATCATCATTTTATACTCTACAAATGAAAACAGGCGCCAAAGTATGTACAGCTCCACTCATTTTCCTTTATGGATACCAATTGAAGCTTATCTTTTCTTTACATAATTACTTAGTTACAATTACAGTTGAAAAAATACATAAGTCCATCAAGTTCAACCAAAGAATGATGGAAATGGGAATTTTAGTAAAGAGTGAGAACCAGACCACACATTTAAATATTCATAAATGTTGTATAATTTTAAGAATTCATCTAAGTCTCTTAAAACCGTTAACTGTTTCTGCAGTTATCACACTCTGAGGTAGACGGTTCCACAGATTCATAGTTCTTACAGTAAAGAAGCTTTGTTGCATCTGGAGACTGAGCTTCTTCTCCAGACAGAGGCAGTCCTTCTTGTCTTTTGAGGGGATTTTACATGGGATAGCTCCCCTCTTCAGTCTGGTTTGCTTTGAGCACTTGCAGCAGCAGAGCTGGGCACTTGGGAGCTGTTTTCCAGCAGAATAAAAGTGCTTTTTCTGAACATGTAATACAGACACACAATGCACACAGGTATGTCTGGGATGTGTTTGCGATCTTCTGTGGGGCAGTGCTGTTAGTTATATAGGTGAAAATGAGGTGACAGGCTCCCTTTAAATCTTTGTACGCTTTGTACGTTTTGTCCTTCTCTATGAGTTACTTTCCAAATTTTGCCCCCCTCCCCGATCATATGATCAATGTAATTTATTACTACCCAGATGCATAACAATACATTTATCCACATTCAATTCTATTTGCCTATTGGATGCTCAGCTTATAAATCAGTTTATAGTTTGTGGAAATTTTCCATAGACTGCACAGTACTACATAGCTTGGTGTTATCGGCAAAAACAGAAACAGTGCTATTAATAGGGGACCCAGCACTTGAACCATGGGGTACACCACTTATAACCAGTGTCCATTAAGAACAGGAATCATTGATCACACTCTCTAGACATGGTCCTTCAGACAGTTTTCAATCCAATTACAAACTATAATTTCTATACCTATAGACCTTATTTTACCTATTAAACGTCTATGAGAGAAAGCCTTTGCAAAATCCAAAAACGCTACATCCACAGCCCCACCTCTTCTACTCACCTCAGGTTAGTCTGACAACTTCTGTCCTTGATAAACCCATGCTGGTTATCACTTATATTATTAACAGTCCCATACTCCTGTATTTAGTCCCTTAAAGGGAGTCTGTCACCTCATTTTCACCCTATAACTAACAGCACTGCCCCACAGAGTATTGCATACACATCTCAGACATACCTGTGTGCACTGTGTGTCTGTATTACATGTCAAGAAAAAGCACTTTTATTCTGCAGGAAAACAGCTCCCAAGTGCCCGGCTGAAAGTGAAACTAAAAACAGCTTTCTCTCCTGACTCGATTTCTAACAGCTATATCTTCTGATATACTGGATATAATGCTGTGATTTCGGTATTTTGCGGTATCATTTTAAAGCTTGGAATGTCAGCTTTCAAAGAAGGTCAGAACCATTGTTCTATCTGCTACTAATCCCAAGATATGAGCAGCTAAAGCTGCCCTCCCCCCTCCAGTCTGGTTTGCAACAGCCACAGAGCCGGGCACTTGGGAGCTGTTTTCCTACAGAATAAAAGTGCTTTTTCTGAACGAGGAATACACACACACACAGTGCACACAGGTATGTCTGAGATGTGTATGCAATCATCTGTGGGGCACTGCTGTTAGGTATATAGGTGAAAATGAGGTGACAGACTCCCTTTAAGAGTTCTTCAAACATTTTTCCCACAACAGAAATTAAAGGGTTTCTCCAGGAACTAAGAAAATGAAAATTCTTAAATATTACTTTATAATAAATATATTCTCAATTACCTTTCATTATTTATAATGGTTAATTTTATCTGGGGAGCAATCATCAGGGGAATAAAATGGTCGCTGTCCTATTAGTACACACAAAACTTGTCCTAATCACACAGGGGGACAAGTTACTTTCCAACACAGAGGTAAATAGCCTTATCCTCCTCTCTGTTCTACTTGTCAGGGATTATGATCCCGAATACAGCTGATAAGAACTTTAGCTGAATCTCTGTAGGAATGGAGTTCATGAGGAGACATGAAGTACAGAGAGGATGGACAGACAGACTGTGGTAATGTGGAGCTGTGGTAATGGAGACTGTATACAAGTGCTGCTGCTCATTATCCACATCACCACCCTCCTCCTATATCTCCTCATCTTCTCCATTGCCGCAGAGATTCAGCTGTATTCAGGATCATGATTTCTGACACGCAGAGCAATGAGGAGGATGAAGCAGCTCTATAGCTCAGTGTTCTGAAGTAACTTGTCCTCCTGTGGGATTAGGACAGATTTTGTGTGTACTAATAGGATGGTGGCCATTTTATTTCTCCTAATGACTGCTCCTCAGACAAAGCAAGCCATTCTAAGTAATGAAAGGTATTTGTGAATATATTTATTATAAAATAATAT
Organism: Rhinella marina; assembly: GCA_900303285.1. Taxonomy (NCBI): domain Eukaryota; kingdom Metazoa; phylum Chordata; class Amphibia; order Anura; family Bufonidae; genus Rhinella; species Rhinella marina. The sequence goes on from ONZH01005480.1 coordinate 27,329, forward strand.
TTAAGTTTTTTCATTTTTTTTATTCCTGGAGAACTTCTTTAAGCTTATTGGTCTATAATTTCCTGGGAAATATCTGGAGCCCTTTTTAAATATCAGCATCACATTTGCCTTGCACCAATCACTTGGCACTGTACTAAAATTATGAACAGGGGCACAGCAATAGCAAAAGTGAGTTCTTTAAGAACTCCTGGGTGTAATCCATCTGGACTCAGAGCCTTGTTCACATTTACCTAATTTAACTTAGCTTGCACCATATGTATGTATACAAAAAACAAAACAAAACAATTAGTATCTCTGTCTTTTCCTGATCCTCAGTAGCCATTTTCCCATTATTATTGCTTGGTATTATTAATGCAGCAGGATCATTGGTTGGATTAGAATGACCCTTGCATTAGCAGAAAGCCATAGCACAATGTATCTAGTATTTTAATGCAAAGTACTTCATATTACCCACATTGAGTAATGTAGTTCTATATTAAGTCAACCGAGTTTGTAAATAAATTGTAATCATGATATTTCATGAATGAAAATATATCATATTGCAAATATAGACATTCCAGTGTTAGCAGAAAATACTAATACTACTGTACAGTATTTCCCTGGCTGCGACCGAATGACCAAGGCTTCTAGTAATGCAAGACAATGGAAGTCTCATTTGCGCTGTTACTTTAAGTAGCCGCACATGACAAACTGTATTACAAAACAAATCTGAACCCAGATTCCTTATGCATTGTACCGCAGTTAATGAATCTAGGGTCGGATTTGTCCTTTTCATACAGTTCGGCATGAGCCGCTGCTTACATTAATGGCACATAGTCTCACATTACTAGTGGCCTTGTTCATTCTGCCGCAGTTGGGGAAATATATTATATGGCCATACGGTGATGAGGAACTCATTATATTTAATGTAAACACAAAAGAGATTCGGATTTGTCTAAAACAGAATAAATCCAAATCTACCATCACTAATACCTACATTTGGGTATATTATGATGGTTGTATACACATTTTTTGTTGCGTGCCTTTTATAGACATTTGTATGTGGAAACATCCTAATTTCTACAGATTTGGTCTAGGCATCTAAGGAGTCACTCTTACAAGATATTTAGATGATGTTCTATTCATTCTATCTGCCATTGAATCTCTCTAAACACAGATCTATCTCGACTTGCTGTATTTCCTCATGTAATATTCATGGGAGAAAATCCACACTTTTTTACACATCAAGTGAAACTAAACCGATAACTAATTCATTTGCTGCTTTTTCAGCTTATATTGGCATATTACCACAGATCAGGTTCATCCCAGACAACCTAGGCAGATATGGCAAAGTGAGAATAGGCCGGCTCTTAGCAAACTCACAAGAAGAGCGTGGAAATCTGCTCTCCATATTTGTTTAACAGTTATATGTGCTGTGATGTCTTTCTTAAAATGAAGGAAGATTTGTAAACTGTCAGAACAGACATTGTTGAGTGGCCTTCTGATTGATTTGTTAATGACTCCAGGATTTTCTGTTGCAGCATGTCGATAAAATGCCAAGAACAAGTGATTTAGGGGCAGCTTAGAAAACAAGCAAATGCTTTGGACTTTACAATATTACTCTTGTAACTTTACAGGTCTTAATTTGTCATTCAGACTGTTAAATGTGACCTGACATCAAATCCTGTTCATTAGTAGTTTTTGAGCTTTTTATTTGTTACTTAGCATTTTTAGTACTCTCTTGGCAAACATTTTTCATTCATAAACAAGATTCCCTAAATGCTCCATAAACATTCAACTGATCATAACAGGAGCAGGCTTCTGACCTCATCCTAACAGGGAACAATAAATTGGGGCTTGGTTGAGGCAAAATTACCACTAGAAGTTTTGTTATATGCTCATAAACATAGGAAAAACTGTATCAAAATTTTTTCTCATATACCAATCTTTAATAACCTAGGAAAAGTCATTTGGGATACTATAATTATCAGCCGCAATTTTCCTAATATTGTTTTGAACACATGATTACACACTAACTAAACACAGTTATATGCTTTGCTTGTGAAACAACAAGTATAATCATGTCTCACATCCGAGAGCAACTGTTAAAGGGATTGTGCTGTGAAACTTATCACACTCCACCACTAGAGATAGCTGAGCTATGCACATAGCTATGTCTGGTAGAGAATGAACAGAGCAGCAGTATACATGCTTAAGCTGCCACTCCATTTATATGGGTGCAAAGGTCAGATCCACATCCTCTATCATAGTACAACCCCTTTCAGCTTCCCATTGGTTCTAGATAGTTCCTGCCAGATCTTGCTAATGTATTCAGAATCCACTCAAAGTCTATTGTTTATAGGGGGGAAGCGGGTGATGGCATGCTGTTTAGATTAATGCATGTTATACACAGGGTCAGCCTGGAGGGCAAGTTCCATTGGTGCTGAGTGCCATGGGGTCCAAACAAGCTACTCTGTTTTGGCTGGGGTATTACGATAAGGGCTAGGGCAGGGAACTGAATCATTGGCTTGGGTGAAGGTAATTCTACCTACATCCCTGTATTCTGTATAGGAGAACATATATAGATACCCGCAAACATCATAAACACACCATACCACCACATATTGCTGAGGATCGGCATGGGGAGTTAAGCTTTATAGCTAGGACTTATGGTGTTCAACAAGCTAAGTACAAACTGGGTCAATAAAATAAAGGCATAATATTGTGATGTAGAATTCATATAATATAGTCTTGCAGGAATGTAATAGTAACTACAATTAACTAGCCATTATATATATATATATATATATATATATATATATATATATTGGAAGTGCTCATTAGTATTCTTCCCATAAGACGCAGTGACATTTTTCACACACTTTGGGGGTGGAAAACGTGCGTCTTATGGGGTGAAAAAAAAATATATAATATTTTTTCTTACAAATTTGTCTTTTTCAATTTTATCTGGCTGTAAACGTAATAGAATTACCAATATAACAGTGCTACATTTGCCAATCGACTAGAGCTAAGCTTGTCACTTGACATATGTGACATGATATAAAAATGTATTCCCATAAGGTGACAGATAAAACATCCTAGTTGAGTTTTTTGTGTTAAAAAAGTCACACATTTTGGCACATGCCACCTGTGCCCAAAAATGTGTGACTTTTTTACGATTATAGGCTGCACTCACCACTTTTGAAAAGTGGATGGGAAAGTGAGCATAGTTATTGTAGATAAGCAGGTTTTAGCTAGATTTAAGAATTGCAATTTTCTAAGGAAAATGCAAAAAGCATTGTAGTTTCAGTCCATAAAGGGGACGGCATAACAGCTGGACATACTTTATATAAAGATGTTCTAAATTTATCAAACAACTTGCAACCTCTAATTAAGTTGGCTCTGACTTCAATGCAAAACTGTCTTCAAATATTCCTCTCATGTTAAATTCCAGCCACTGCTGAACCTGAAGTTGCCATCACAATAATTCCCTGTGAAATCACAAACACATACAGTAAATGAATTATAATTTGCTAAATCAGGGAATTTTTGGAAGATTATTTCCAAACTCTACTTTCATTGTCCAACATGATATATTGCTTCTCGATATATATTGTGTGTGCTCATTTTTAATATCATCTGTAAAAACATCCTGAAGTGTCCACAGAACTCCCCAGAGGTAACAGATTGCCCTCAAGTGCTTTATTTAAAGAGTGAACTGTTGAGGTCTTCTCCTCTTAACATGTTACACGGTATGAGCATCTTTCTACTCACCACAGAGGCCTCCAGACATTTCACATTCAATGGTGTATCCTCCTCTGAAAGTTTGTTTGTTGCCTCTCCTCCTGGCACATCTCTCTATTTAACACGTTCCATGGGGAAGAGCAACAGCGGGAGACAAAGACAAAGGCAAGTGCAGGTAATTCAAAGGCGATAACCTCTCTGCACCGAAACAAAGAGAAATTCTACCAATCCGCTTAGATATCCAGTCATATTTTAATATCAGGCAGGCTGCCACAAGCAACAAGCAGATCAATTCTCGCAGGCAGCAGATGCCCCCCTCTCCCAGGAATAGTGTGTTCTTTTCAGCGGTAGCTTGTCTGATTATGTGTTCCTCTAATTGGTAATCCTCCTTGTGCAAGGAATAGACCTGTGTATTTCTGACCTACAACATCATTTCTCTCGGCAACCTGAACAAACACAGTAAGGCTGAAAACCTTATCTCCTATGAAATGATGTCATTGGACCTCACTGAAACCTTTTCCTTTACTTAACTCTTTTACCAGCTTGATAGCTGGGACATTAACATGCTCGCCATAAGAGATTTTCTATTCTAATCCTGTCATGTATGGAAAGGACAGCAGCACTGCAAGCTCTGCACTGGGCTAGCTATTACTACTCATCAGTTGACTGAGATAAACTTTTTCTTTCAGATGGGTTTCTAGAAAAAAAAGATGTCCATCATTCCACTGATAAACAGCAGTCGATCCTGTTATATCATTGGAGCATTGATTTTTAGCAGCAAATTTGCATCAGGTTGATGTTATTGGAAATCTAAACACAGACACAAGTGCATGTTTTGAAAATGATACATGAATGGAAATTGATATTTAGAAAATTATATAGATTTTTTGTGAAAATTTCAATTAGTGGATGCAAGTACAGCTGGCAAAAATATGAGCATTTATAGCATTGAGCATTTAGGTAGAATATGTGGACAAATACATGACTGAAAATGTATCTGGTCTGCTGAAAGATTTCTATCTATCTATCTATCTATCTATCTATCTATCTATCTATCTATCTCATATAGATCCACCTCATATCTATCTATCTATCTCAAAGAAATCCACGGCACTCCTCTGTAGATGGTGAAAAAACAAGTGTATTTATTCACACATGTCACAGCGACGTTTCAGTCCCCTCACAAAACCTTTCTCAAGCCAAGAAAGATTCCGTGAGGGGACTGAAACATCGCTGTGACATGTTTTTCACCATCTACAGAGGAGTGCCGCGGATTTCTTTGATATATTACTACGCCCAGGATCAGGGGTTTAAAGGGGTTTTCTGAGTTATATATATTGATGACCTATCCTCAATATAGGTCATCAATATCAGATCGACGGGGGTCCGACACCTGGCACCCCCGCCGATCAGCTGTTTGAAGAGGAGGCGCGCGCCGTATCAGCGCTGCCTCCTCTTCACTGTTTACATGCTGGCTGACATGGGGGTAGTGGTGAGTAGGTGTAATTACACCTAACTGCTCCATTCATTTCAATGGGAAGAATCGCTTCCATACAAGTCTATCCAACAAATAAAAAAATGTAAAGAAGAGGCAGCTCACATTCACCCCATCCATCCATGAATTTATCTATTTGTCTATCTAATTAACTATCTTTATATATATATATATATATATATATATATATATATATATATATATTATGAATCTGCCTGATCAATTATCATTTCATTGTTTAACTATATAGAAATCTTCATAAGAAAAATTTAATCTGGTTTGATGGAGCACTATAGTATTAAAAAATGAAAAAGAATTACCCCTCACCTACCCCCACCAATGATGTTTCAACACTGCTCTTCACCTTCTGCTCCCGGTGTGACACAGGAAATGACTTGTAATGGCTGCTCAGCCAATCACAGACTGTAGTGATGGAGCACCTTAGGCAGTGATGGAGCACCTTATGCATTTCAATAAAGTGCTTGTGGATTAGGAAGTGAAGAGTAGCAGGGATCATAGCAGTGTCAGATCAGTGAGGTGGGAAAGGCTTATTTTTATTTTTAACTATTTCTGGGCCATTTATTGCGATTTTATCTCTCTGGATACACTTATAACCATTTAATGTGCTATGACATACTATTATGTCACAGAGGACGTATACTTAATGCTTTGTAATAGAACATTACAATCATGTTGTGGGCCCAGGATCCAGGCCCACATCATAGTCTGTCGGTGTTGGCTATATTATACCACACACCTGGCTCTCAAGCAGTTTAACTGCTTATATGTCACTGTTAAATAGTGACCACAGCATCTTCCCCTATTCTCTAACCAGCATCTTGTGAATGGGTCTGAGTGTTTGTTATGACAGTCAAGGGTCCCAGTCAAGACCTTCAGCCCTGCCATGTCCGCCAATATAGGCTGCATACAGCAGAATGTATTATCATCCCTATTCGAATAACTATGCCTGTAATATTGCAGTTTTACAGTGTATGTCATATGTGATCAAAAGACTGCATTTTTAATGAAGGAGATTATATATATATATATATATATATATATATATATATATATATATATATATATATATAATCATTCTTTTTACACACACATAAACACACACAACAGATATATGGTTTTCAAAATTTTTAACAAATAAAAATGTGAAAAGTGTGGCATACACCAGGCAGGTCAGGAATAAAACTGTGGAGATGAGTAAAGCAGGGTTAGATTATGAAAAAATATCCTAAGCTCTGAACATCTCATGGAACACTGTTAATGGAAAAGGTATGACACAACTGCAAACCTGCCAAGACTGTCCACCTAAACTGACAGCCCAGGCAAGTAGAGCACTAATTAGAGAAGCAGCCAAGTGTCCCATGGTCACTCTGGAGGAGCTGCAGAGATCAACAGCTCAGGTGGGAGAATCTGTCCACAGGACAACTATTAGTTGTGTACTCTACAAATGTGTCCTATGGAAGAGTGGCAAGAATAAATCCTGTTTGCAGTTTGCCACAAGCCATGTGGAAGAGGATGAAAATGTATAAGAAGGCACTCTGTCAAATGAGACCAAAGTTGAACTTTTTGGGTTAAATGTAAAATGCTATGTGTGGCAGAAAACTAACACTGCATATCACACAGAACACACCATCCCCACTACGAAACATGGTGGTGGCAGCATCATGCTGCGGGGATGCTTTTTTTAAGCATGGACAAGGAAGCTGGTCAGAGTTGATGAAAAGATTGATAGAGCTAAATAAAGGACAATCCTGGAGGAAAGTCTGTTAGAGATTGCAAAAGACACGAGACTGGGGTTGGGGTTCACCTTCCAGCAGGACAACAACCCTAATCATACATCCAGAGGTACAATGGAATGGCTTAAATCAAAGCATATTCATGTCTTAAAATGGCCCAGTCAAAGTCCAGACCTAAATCCAATTAAAAATATGTGGCAAGACTTGAAAATTGCTGTTCACAGACTCTCTCCATCCAATCTGACTGAGCTTGAACTACTTTACAAAGAAGAATGGGAAAAAATGTCAGCCTCTAGATGTGCAAAGCTGGTAGACATACCCCAAAAGACTTGCAGCTGTAATTGCAGAGAATAGTGGTCCTACAAAGGATTTACTAAGGGGCCTGAATACAAATGCATGGCTCACTTTCCAGATTTTAATTTACTAAAAAATTTGAAAAGCATGTATCATTTTCTTTTCATTTCACACATACTTGCTACATTGTGTTGGTCTATCACATGAAATCCCAAGTATAGTATAGTAAATATATATATATATATATATATATATATATATATATATATATATAATACATACATCTGTGTGGCATATGTGGTACTATATGTCAGAACTGATTTTCTTTGGGGCAGAATAGAAGGATTATTCTAAACTACACACAACTAAACCACCAATCAGAGAGACAAGGTTTACAAACAATTGTTATATACATTTAAATTAAATTGGGTAACCAGAAATGAGCAAGAAAAAAAATGTACTTTTGTAAATCTACCTGTGAGCAGGAAATACTTTCCCAATGAGTGTGCATGTTTCTTTCTTTCTTGCAACCCCTGAATGATCTAAGCTTTACATGAATAAATGGTTGTTTTATAACACTATGATATATCTGTCCTTTAGAGCTTGGCATACGTTATAGCTCACTAAGGATGATTTACTAAAGCAAGAAACTTTAGATGAGATGACAGATTCAAGTTCTCTAATATCTTATCCAATGAGATGTGAATCTATCACTTTCTTTTAAATAAATTATGGAATAGATCATGTAAACTCTTGATCTACAATCTAAGGAAACTTTTGGTTTTTTTCCCCCTAATTTTATCAGAAATTAGACAAATATTTACTTCAAGGTGTAGAATGAAAAGTATTTGAAGGAGATTTATAAAAGAGGCGTAAAAGAGGCACTGAAATTGTGAATGGTCTATAACTATTAATTGCGCTACACACATTGTTTTTAAATATATTTTGTATTGCTCATTTTTTAGATAATATGGATTATTGAAATGTTATATTAAAATGTATATTGATTATTTGTGAGCCGGACATTTTTGTGAATAATTTGTAATTTTAGCTAGGTGGTTATAGCAGGCCGAGCACTATTATGGTGAGCTTCCTATATTTGTTGTAGACATTTATAATATTACAGGCAAAATAATTAAAATGACACAAAAATTTACAAATCAATTCATAATATCGACATTTACATGTCTAAACAATTATATGGAGCAAAACGTCTCTAAATGACCAACTCTTTGAGAAGAACACCCCCTTATCTGGCAAACAGATTTTCATTTCCATCATATATTATTTTTAAATGCAATTTTGAGTGGCTGCACTTTCATTATGACAGATTTTCTTTAAGAATGCTTGATTGAGTTCTATACAGAAAGCAAACAAATGCCTTAGTACTATACTTTTATTATATTAAACATAGCAAATAGCTCATGTAATTGATATCGTCAACTACTTGATGACATTGTCATAGCATAACTGACTTGTCTCAATTAATGGTCAAGCATGAATATGATCCATATTCACTGATTAATTGCATAACATAAGGTAATGACTGTGCTGTTTGACTCAAAAACAGCAGCATATCGTCTGCATAGAGTGCAATTTTTTTCTACTACGCTCCCATATTGAAAGCCCGTTACCTCGGGATCCAGGCAGATTATTTGGGCCAGGGGCTGTATTGCCAGAGCAAATAACAAGGGTGACAGGGGGCACCCCTGTCGCGTGCTTCGTTCCAGATCAAATGCATTAGACATTAACCCATTAGTTCTTATATGGGCCTTCTAAAATAAGCAAGGTTGCTTATTAGGCCTTGTTTACATGTCCGTTATTTGATCAATTGTTTACATCAGTTTTTGTGATTAACAATTTGTGACAAGTAAGATTTAAAGCCAAGCAAAACTTTTATTTTCTACAAAATGCATAAACCAGTTTCTGAAATGGAGCAAATGTAATCTCATCTGGCAAAGTACACGTAGAAAAGTAGAAAAAAAAGCTTTTCCATGAACATATAATACTAAAATTGTTAAAAGTTCTCTCCCTGCAAAAAAAAAAATATATATATAAATTCACAGTGAGCCTTTTTGCAGTAGTAATGTACACAGACATCTAGTTAGTAATGCATAGCAGTCATCAGCTAACTGCTATTTACACAGCAAAAATCAATAAAGACACCATATTAGATGCCAAGTAAGACAACCATTTGTGAATCCAACAGGCACAAATCTGAGCCAGACGATAATTGATTTTATTTTGAGAAGTACAAAATGTGACAGATTCTTCTTAAAAATGAAGCAACATTTTGATAAAATATGGGAATGCATATTGTCAGTGTAATTTATTTTCTCCAGATGTATACACATCATCATGGATCACTTTTAGGCAAAGTCATAAATTACACTGATAAAAAGTGGGTCCAATTTTATATGAACAGACATTAATCAGACAGCCTTTTAACAACAAATTAGGCTGAATTTGCCATCATGTATATATATATATATATATATATATATATATATATATATATATAGTAATGTGAGAGTAGTAATGTTCTACAGTAGATCAGTGTTTCTTAAGTTCCTCGGTCATGTATGCGCTAGACAAAGAAATTACATCAAAACACCTGTAAAGCTATGATCATATACTGTGTTCTCTATTAAACACACGGCGCGAAGACCACCTAGAGACTTGGCATATACCCCAATGTACATGTAAAATAGAGTGACAACCTAGGTTCTAGGCAGTGCTACTAGTTATTATTACATTGAGGAAAGTGAAAATGTCTGTAGAAGAAAGTGACAATAATTATGATACTTTTATCTGACCATAAAATAAGCAAGGTTTTTTTTTTTTTAATCAATTTGTATTTTATTGATTTTTTGATTTGTTATGCAAAAACAAAAAGGTTTACAACAAACATAGAAAGGAGCTGTATACAATCAGATACATACAGATGCATAAAGAACATTTTTTTAAGCCCTACAAGGGCTCATTCCAACAAAATCCCTGAGAACACAAATGCCCTCCCCCCAAACCGCACCATGATACACTCCAAGTATTCCCTCTACATCCCTTCTCAAGGGCCTAATATTATATAGACATTTCTATGAATTACATTAACCACTAGTGTTATCTTTTATTGCAGCTTATGCGATATGACCCCTCATATGAGAAATCAAGAGACGCCCAGAAGGCAGACCAGGAACTTCCATCCAAGGGCCCCAGATGGAATCAAATTTTTTGAGTGTTCCTCTTTTCTGATACACTCTCCTTTCCATACTGATTATGACATTCATGCGAGCTATGAATTCCTCCTTAGATGGTACAGTGACAGATATCCAATACTTGGCTATAAGTTTCCTAGCTTGATAAAGCAATCTATTTATAACTAGACTAATTCCTTCAGCTGTGTTATCTTGTAGTAAACCCAATAAACATATTTTTGGTTCTGCTGGTAGTCTTATTTTATACACATCAAGTACAATATTAAGAACATCACCCCAAAAGGGTCCTATGGCAGCACATTCCCAGAACATACAGTACAGACAAAAAGTTTAGACACACCTTCTCATTCAAAGAGTTTTCTGTATTTTCATGACTATGAAAATTGTAGATTCACACTGAAGGCATCAAAACTATGAATTAACACATGTGGAATTATATACTTAACAAAAAAGTGTGAAACAACTGAAAATATGTCTTATATTCTAGGTTCTTCAAAGTAGCCACCTTTTGCTTTGATTACTGCTTTGCACACTCTTGGCATTCTCTTGATGAGCTTCAAGAGGTAGTCACCTGAAACGGTATTCCAACAGTCTTGAAGGAGTTCCCAGAGATGCTTAGCACTTGTTGGCCCTTTTGCCTTCACTCTGCGGTCCAGCTCACCCCAAACCATCTGGATTGGGTTCAGGTCTGGTGACTGTGGAGGCCAGGTCATCTGGCGTAGCACCCCATCACTCTCCTTCTTGGTCAAGTAGCCCTTACACAGCCTGGAGGTGTGTTTGGGGTCATTGTCCTGTTGATAAATAAATGATGGTCCAACTAAACGCAAACCGGATGGAATAGCATAGCGCTGCAAGATGCTGTGGTAGCCATGTTGGTTCAGTAAACCTTCAATTTTGAATAAATCCCCAACAGTGTCATCAGCAAAGCACCCCCACACCATCACACCTCCTCCTCCTTGCTTCACGGTGGAAACCAGACATGTAGAGTGCATCTGTTCACCTTTTCTGCGGCGCACAAAGACATGGTGGTTGGAACCAAAGATCTCAAATTTGGACTCATCAGACCAAAGCACAAATTTCCACTGGTCTAATGCCCATTCCTTGTGTTCTTTAGCCCAAATAAGTCTCTTCTGCTTGTTGCCTGTCCTTAGCAGTGGTTTCCTAGTAGCTATTTTACCATGAAGGCCTGCTGCACACAGTCTCCTCTTAACAGTTGTTGTAGAGATGTGTCTGCTGCTAGAACTCTGTGTGGCATTGACCTGGTCTCTAATCTGAGCTGCTGTTAACCTGCGATTTCTTAGGCTGGTGACTCGGATGTACTTTTCCTCCACAGCAGAGGTGACTCTTGGTCTTCCTTTCCTGGGGCGGTCCTCATGTGAGTCAGTTTCTTTGTAACGCTTGATGGTTTTTGCGACTGCACTTGGGGACACTTTTAAAGTTTTCCCAATTTTTCGGATATTTCTTAAAGTAATGATGGCCACTCATTTTTCTTTACTTAGCTGCTTTTTTCTTGCCATAATACAAATTCTAACAGTCTATTCAGTAGGACTATCAGCTGTGTATCCACCTGACTTCTGCCCAACAAAACTCATGGTCCCAACCATATTTATAAGGCAAGAAATCCCACTTATTAAACCTGACAGGGCACACCTGTGAAATGAAAACCATTTCAGGTGACTACCTCTTGAAGCTCATCAAGAGAATGCCAAGAGTGTGCAAAGCAGTAATCAAAGCAAAAGGTGGCTACTTTGAAGAACCTAGAATATAAGACATATTTTCAGTTGTTTCACACTTTTTTGTTAAGCATATAGTTCCACATGTGTTAATTCATAGTTTTGCCTTCAGTGTGCCTTCAGTGTGAATCTACAATTTTCATAGTCATGAAAATACAGAAAACTCTTTGAATGAGAAGGTGTGTCCAAACTTTTGGTCTGTACTGAATATATGTAGTAGATGCGCTTCATTACGGTCGCATTTGGGACAAGAAGACGTGTCATGTATTCCCAACTTATGAAGAAACATGGGTGTTCTATACACCCTGTGTACGAGATATAGCTGTGACAATCTATATGTTTCACAGAGTGAGAGAGATGGTCCCAACGACAGAACTTCTGTCCATTGTTCTTTTGTTAATGGACCCACATCTAGCAACCATTTATCCTTTAATGGAAATAATGGAAAACGGTCCTGGTAAAATGACAATAATAGCTTATAGAACGCTGAGATTGTTCCCCTAGTCCCATCCCCTTTCCTGATTTGATCTGCTATTAATGAAGCGTGTATCGTCAGATCATATGTCTTTCCTTGCGCCGTCAAGGTGTGTCTAAGTTGTAGGTATTGATAGAAGAGCGAGTTCGGTAAATTAAACTCTTCTTTGAGCTGTTCATAGGACTTAAATACCCCATTATTATACAGTTGTGACAGACAGTTTACACCTTTAGCTTCCCACACCCTAAAATCCGTTAGATTTTTTAGTTCTGGAAGTCCCGGATTAGACCATAATGGAGTTAGGGCATTACACCCCTTAATCTTAATTATATCCTTTAATGTTTGCCACACTTTATACATCAGCGTCACACTAGGCATATTTTCCGGTGGACTGACAACTTAGCCCAGCTCCAGTATGTACCCTGGAGGTTTACCTCCTGAAAGATAGGAAATTAGGGTTCCCACTGAGCTCAAGCTACCCTGTTGACCCCAGGCTTTACACTGTTGGGCTTGTCCGACTGCAAAATTTAACTATGGGTTAGGAATCACTAATCCCCCATTATCTTTGTCCCCTTTGCAATGTTTCCAGTCAGATTCTTGGAAGCTTTTTGTTCCATATTAGTGACCGAAAAAGTCCTTGGATTTTATAGAAGTAACACAGAGGTATCCATATTGGGCTATTATGCAATATATACAAAAACTGCGGCATCAGTACCATCTTAACTAGGTTTGCTCGACCTATAATTCATAACGGTGGCTTACACCAACTGGCAATTTTCCCTGCAATCTTATATAAGAGCGGGATCACGTTCATGGACACATAATCCTGAGGCCGGGAGGTGACCTATATATTTAAAAGTAGTGGCTACTAAGGAAGCATAACTGACTTGTCCCAATTAATGGTCAAGCCTGAATATGATCCATATTCACTGATTAATTGCATAACATAAGGTAATGACTGTGCTGTTTGACTCAAAAACAGCAGCATATCGTCTGCATAGAGTGCAATTTTTTCTATTATGCTCCCATATTGAAAGCCCGTTACCTCGGGATCCTGGCAAATTATTTGGGCCAGGGGCTCTATTGCCAGAGCAAATAACAAGGGTGACAGGGGGCACCCCTGTTGCGTGCCCCGTTCCAGATCAAATGCATTAGACATTAACCCATTAGTTCTTATATGGGCCTTCTAAAATAATCAAGGTTGCTTATTAGTATTATTGTTTACATGTCAGTTATTTGACCAATTGTTTACATCAGTTTTCGTGAGCCAAAAGCAGAAGTGGAGGCTACACAGAGATAAGGTATAATGAAAGATCTGCAACTGTTCTGTGTGTTTGACCCGCACCTGCTTTTGGCTCACAATAACTGATGGAAATAACTGATCAAATAACTGACACGTGAACAAGGCCTTAGTCATGTGATTTGTGGAAACACAATGGAAGGTGATGCTAGTTCTGGTACCTTTCTCTATGTTATTTGCATTGACAGTAGAAAAAAGCTTAAAGACAACCTATCAGCAGGATTAACCCTATTAAACTAGGCAAGCAAACACAGACAGTCCCCTTACTTGGACCTCCAGTGGCCAGCTATAATCAGTGAGTAAGTCTAGTAATAGTCTCTTTCTACTGTAGCATCACCAGAGTGTTAATGAAGCTTTACTCTGTATTAAACTCGGCGGGAGGTCTATGTGATGCACTGAAATGGTTGGTCTTGACTTAGATTGAGATTTCTTGAGCCAATAAATGTTTATTGATCACTTATGAATAAATCTATAAGTTCTAGTAGCAAGTTATTGGCTTCAAATAGAGTTTTCTTCTACAGAACATTCACTGCTGATTATTGTGTCGGAGCCTGGGTCTACTGGAGGATCCTCTATTATTTTTGTAGGCCAGTCTGACCTTGGCATGCATATAACTGGAGCGCTGGACGCCATGTAGGCTGTGAACAAGGTCTTGGATAAGACCAAAACTTTGGCCCAAGTCCATATACATATTACTTTTGATGGATGGAAAATAAATTGCTATAAGCTTTGAACTGATTTTGAGTGCCGTGGTTTCTTTACAAAAATGACCTTGACATGCATCTGCCGTGTGTTCAACATTGAGATATAATGATTGTGACCAGCACCACTGTAACTTTTCATGGTGTTGTCGTTAATACACTATTAGAATACTATGTAGATAACATAAAATGCTGTGGTGTATTACGTTAACAGTGGTTGCTATTTCTAAACATCCAATGTGTGTGTATGTTTTTCATCTGAGGCAACTTGTGAGATTGTGTGCATGCCCTATGTCACAGAAAGGAAGGGACCTACCGTCCTTAGACAGGGGTTCTTTGCTGTTGGCATCCACACACACAAATCTTGAAAACATATGACAGATTTTAGTGCTGATATATACTGTGTGCTACTCTTACCGGATAGAAGAACATGCTATCTAATCAGTGCATGCAACTTTTGTTGATGACAAGTCAGCTAGCAAAGAAAATTGTTAGAAACGGAATGCAATCCCACTCGCTATAAAACATTGGTTCATAGCTCTGCTCAGTGCTGCTCTTGCTAGTCAGTAAATCCAGTGACCTGGAGATGATGGCACGGCTTGTCATAGCAGTACTTACTAGATACTGTATGTGCTAATCCTGCAGGATAAATCTCATGCAGTAAGTGTCTAGGCTGGGAGGCTGAAGCTAGACCTAGACTTTTTTTTGTCACACTAGAAAAAAATCACTGTGCATAGGAAATGCATTTAATAGTTTGAAAATTGCTTCCAAATCACTGCGTGAGTGTAGCTTTAATGATTTACTAGAGATTAAATAGTGATTTCAAGAGATCTTCATGTTACTCTATGGAGAAAAAAGGTAGCACTGAAATCCCACCATATAGCAATTTAAGAAAAAACAGTAGCAACTCACTTGATTAGAACAATTTCGCCACAAATTTATCTCTATAGATTAAATCATTCCATGAACACTTACTTGTCTGCAGTGATTTGCATTCTATTCAATGCATTTCCTATGGACAGCGATTTCACACTGATTTTTTGTAGTGCGATAAAAAAGTCTAGGTCTAGCTTAAATCTAAATGATGGTATAAAGAGCATCCTAACTAACACACATTTAGCATAGTTTTATGCCAATATTGTGGTGTATAAAAGTCACAGATTAAGGCAAATGTCATATTTTTTAAAAATAATTTGGGACTTTTGGATTCTATTGCCACTAGAGATGAGCGAATCATCCAAAATTCGCTTTGCCGAATATTCGTCAAACTTTTCAAAAGATTCGTACCTCATACGAATCTATTCGGCGAAGCTGCGTACAAATCATATGTTATTATCTGGTGTTTTTAAAACATTTGCACACCAATAACGAACGTACAGTTGTTAAAGGTACGCAACTTATGTGAACACGTACGCATGGGCGTACAAATTGCGTACGAAAATGACGGGCTTTGCTGGAGCGTAATGGTGGAGCAGGAAAGTTCTGAGGCTGACCCCTGGCTACATGATAATGTATAAGCAGATGACAGCAGATCATCCGGCTGTGATTGAGATGAGTGTGCCATCCACTCCACTGCCTCATCCACTTTCTCCTTCACTACAATTTTGCGCCTTGGTGGGTTAGCCTTGTGGAACAGTGGCCAACTATTGCGAATTCTACAAGTAGAAGACCTGGCTACAGGTCCTTTGGCACTGCTGCCCTGTGCCACCTTCTCCTTTTTTTTTGGAGCTCGAGATCTGGCTGGAACCCTTTTGGTTTTCCATGCCAGACATTTTTCACTTGACTGTGGTCCTGCAGCTGGTCTTTGTCTCTCTCCCTGTCTCTCTCCTTGTCTCTCTCCCTGTCTCTCTCCCTGCCTGATTAATTACTAGCCCTGCACTGGCCCTGCACTTGCCCTGCACTGGCCCTGTAGTATCCCTGATATGTGCAATATGGATTCCCAGAACAATTACACCCCAATTTTAACAAAACAGTTCTCTGTCTCTCAGAACTTCACAGACAGTGCTTCTGCTTGTCTCAGCAGTCACAGCACAACTGATGCATCACTGGCTTACCGAGCCTGAGCCAATCAGAGAAAGCCCTTCCCACTAGGTCAGGTGACTCCCGGGCTTTATGCTGCACGAATAACGAACAGTAAAAGTTTGCTAATTAATTGAATTCATACGCATCAGCCTATAAAGTAACTTATACGTAACAGCGTACAATTTATTGGACAAGTACATAGCAAATGTGTAGAAAGTTTTAAGAACATTTTCAAATCTAACAAAGCGAATCTCAAAAAATCTGGATTCGCTTTGCAGCAGAAAATTTCCAAGATTCGTATTGAATCTACAAAGCGGTGAATAGATTCGCTCATCTCTAATTGCCACTTTTCTAAAGTTGTATAAACGGCGGGTGGGGCTTATCAGGAGAGGTGTGGTCTCCTAGAGTCCAACAGATTTACTATTATTTATACCAGAAACTGTTGTAAATGATCGTTCAAATCAATGCCATCCATTACTGGCTAATACTATCTAGAGATCTGCCACATTTACTAAGAGGCTTGTGTTTCTCTAACTAAGCCATCCAATAGTTGCTAGAGTTAGAAAAAAGTGTCTATTCCTCTACCACATTTATCATTCAGTCTGAGCCCCTGTGATAAATTTGGTCCAGATCTAGACAGCCTGTCTAAGCTTACGCCATCTATAGGATTAGTAAATCTGCCCCACTGTTTTATCTGTAGACCAACTGAAAAACACACTACGGTATGAGAAATACCAGGTATATATACATACATGGATGTTGATAGTTTTTCTTGCTTTTTCTATCAACTAGCGAAACTTATTGAACTGCCTGTAGCTGACTGGATGGAATTTCCTTAATAGGAAAAAAGAATCTTTCTCCTTCACCACTAAAATGAAACTCTTAACTTCTGACAGGCACATAAATCTCAACTACTAACTAGGTCATAAGATGTTAGAAAGCCTCCAATCGAACAGTATTGTAATATAGATATATTGCTTCTTTCTAATAAAGTTTTCTGCTGACAGCTATATCGGGAGCATGGAAAAAGTAGATTTTTATGATTTCTCTTCAGCCATATGTTTTATTCTGAAGCCTTGTGAATTCTATATCATACCAAACCTACTATAAACTCAACAAAACTGCATAAAAGTGGTTACTATTCCTTTGTTTCTATAAACTGGTAAATTTGGATGATTGTGTACAGTGTTCTACTTTGAGTGAATTAAAGGTGTTATGCAGGAAAAGAAGAAGATCTGGTTTCTTTCTAGAAGCAGTTCCATGACTTCTCATGTAATGCCTGTCATGCTTGGTAGTTAAAGGGGTTATCCCATGAGTAACGTAAAACATGAAAATCAGATATCATATAATGTGTGACAGTCTCTTTCCTACTAAGCCAGAACCAGCCCTGTACCTCACATGGATCCAGAGATCTCAACATTCATTGCTGCAATTGTTCTGCCAGACTTATTGAAGCTGGCAACTCGGGGAGGGGGTGCCCTTTCTGCTGAAGCTAGTGGCAGTTGAAGGATGGAATTGAGCATGTTTGGCGCTATACAGATAGTTATCAGTGAACAATTTAGTGGCTACTGATATAGTACATTTTTTATTGCATGCAATTGCAAAAGTATTCAGAACCAGGGGCTGGTTTGAAAAAATGTAGAATATATTTTGTGCGCCAACCCTTTAAATTGTATGCCTATTGGAGTGACTAGTGCTAAAATATAATACCAGACTTAGTTCAACAGCAAACAGGACATTGTTTCTGGAAAGCAGGCAGATCCTCTCCTTCTAGTTCTGGAAAACCTTGGCTAGACATATGCTTCTTGGAAATTTTTGGCAAGTTGCTGTTGACAATGCATAGCATTTTATAATGAGCTTCATTTGTCAAAGCTATTGCACAGAAAAACTATAGGCAATCAACTTTTTTTTTTCAACACAAGTCTGTAAATGATAGCATTCAGTTAGTTCCAGGACACACTTTTTAAATGTTTGTGGTGCATGAAGCTAAAAAAAAAATCCAAACTTTACAATGTAATAGCAACTGAACCTCTGCACACGCTTAGGTTGCATTTACAAAAACCATACATCTTTTGTGGTCTGCATATAAAGATCCTCAAATATGGATGATGTCCATGTGACTTCTGTGCTGCATACGTTTTTTTGTGGGCACATTGGAACAATGCCTATTATTGTCCACAAAACAGATGGGGCCTTACTCTGTATAATTTATTTTACAAATTTAAGAAGGGATTCTTTTGGCTATAGTATTGACCAGATATGTACTGGCTGCATAGGCAACAATTTTAGGTCTTGTTTGTGTGTGTGTGTATATATATATATATATATATATATATATATATATATATATACTATATATATATACTGTATGTAGGTAGTCCATTAATGATGGACAAAGAATAAGCAACCATCTAATTAATGTGGTAGCCTCCAGACTTGAGGGAAATTGGGAAAAAAGAATCAAGCAGTTGGATTTCAACATGTCTAATTCATTTCTTCTTGGGAAGATACACTGAAGCTAGACATTGGCAGCAGCTTATTCCCCTCTACTCATTTAGAACACATGAATGTTCATGAAGCTAAACAACAATGTGTAGGAGGGGGTCCGGAGAGATAGTTGTCAGCCAAATTAGCCCTCCTAATTAACACATTGATATCCAACTAAATTAATATGTGTTCATATAGTATATATGAGATTTCTTGTATATCCATACATTAATAAACATTGTCTGTTTAGGGTCAATAAAATCTAAATTTATTTTAAGGGCCTCTAAGGGACACACATACTTAACAGCTCCATAGGCAAAGATACAAAGGAGGTCATAGTCTGTATGAATTAGCCCTCAACCTGTCTGTTCTCATTAACGATGTAATTAGCTACAATTAGAAAATAAATAAAACTGAAAAAATGTGAAAAAGCAATTTAGAAAAAATCACATTTTACAGCAACATATACTGTAGGTAGACATATTAATTAAACTATAGGAGCTGAACAAAATTCCCCTTTTGAACAAACAAAACAACACTCACATCATTTGTTTCATGGTATGCTGACTTTCTATTGCAGTAAATCACAGTCAGAAGCCAAATTACAATTTTGCCAAGATCCCAGACTGCAAATAAATGGGCTCGGTATAAACTGGTTTTATGGCTACTGGAAAAAGTTGATTTTTCACATTTCTGCTAATATAAAGTTAAAATTTTAGTGAAGAAACAGAATAAAGTCAAGTGTCTTGTGCCTAAATAAAAAGTATTTTTTTTTCTATGTGACACACAGGTATTTCATCCACTGAATGGATATAAAGTATGCAAATGTAACACATCTAAGGGAATCTTCTGTGAGATGGTGCACATTTACATGGATTGATGGCTGAAGTGCCTGAACTGTCAAGAAAAATGCTTTGGGATAACACTCATGGAAATAAATAGCTAGGACTTTTGAAGACATTCAACTTCATATGCCCCACAGGTTCCAAAATATTGATTAGACTAACAATCTTTAGGATTTAGCAGTTCACTTGTCTTAGGAATACTGCAGGAGCATTGACTAAATTCAAGATGCTTTTAAGTAAAGCTGTCAAAGAAAGAGCACAAAGAGATTTGCAAAGTCGGTGCTCTGCATACAAAATCAAACTCTTCATTTCTTTTTGAGGATTTTTATTGTTAATTAATGCATCTGTTCACTGAGCTATGAAATGTTTCTATGTTTTTAAGTTTAGGAGCAAAAGCTGTTAAGCTATAAATACTTGCTACCGTACGTTTAAGTATGTCTTATGTTTAGATAAGGAACAAACACAATGTCATTGATGGAGCCAGGGCAAATCTTGTCTTTCTGTATTAAATGTCATAGCAGAATATACAATTTAGCAAGCACTGTATGCCTGAGATTGGAGTATTGAATGAGACCATAGCTGTGCATGTCTTAAAGTATTAAAAGGCATCTAAGGCTATGCACACATTTCTGGTTTGCATTTTTGTATCCCTTTACTGTTCGTTTCTTTTAGGGGGTACTTTTAGGGGGCTCCTTTCACACAAGCGAGTTTTCTACACGGGTGCAATGCGTGAAGTGAACGCACAGCACCCACACTGAATCCTGACCAATTTATTTCCATGGGTCTGTGCACATGAGCATTTTTTTATGCATCAGTTCTGTGTTGCGTAAGAATCGCAGCATGTTCTATATTCTGCGTTTCTAACGCAGCCCTGGCCCCATAGAAGTGAATGGGGCTTCAGTGAAAAATGCATTGTATCCGGGTGTAACCTGGATGCAGTCCAGTTGCAGTGCATTTTTCACGGATGGTTGCTAGGAGATGTTGTTTGTAAACCTTCAGTTTTTTTCACAGCCAAGAAAAAAGCATCAAAACTGATTGCACCCGCAAGGAAAATAACATGCAAAAAAAAAAAAAAAAGTTACTTTATAATATACTATTAAATGCCACAAGTCAGGTGGTTAGCATGGTTCATGGTTAGCATGGTTGCCTTGTAGCACTGAGCAAGTTCAGAACAGAGACAACATCTACATAGGGTTTATGTGTTATCCCAGAATGTATGTGTGTTTACTCTTGGCACTCCAGTTTCCTCTAACAGTCTAAAATACAGTAAATGGATGACATGGAATTGGCCTTAGGGCTGTTTCCAATGATCAGCTATTTACAAAAAAAAAAACACATAAGAAAACTTTGGCAAATCAGATCTTTTATGTAGGCATAAAAATTGCATACCGGAGGCATGTCCTCAGGTGTAATGTACTGCCGACAATATACAATCTGAATGGGGATAAGTAATCTCACAAACAATTGCTCGCCCCTTTTCATTTTCCATTGGTCAGTGTGATTGAATTCAATAAGGAAATAAAATATAATCATCACTGGAGACAGCAATTAATATGTATGATGGCGCTGTATATAGCCTGCTGAATACATTGGAACGCTAAAAAGGTTGTCCAGGGACATAAAAAAGTTATTTTGTTGGTTTGTAAATATAATTTAAGTAGATTTGTTAATATAGTTTATTATGAAAACTACACCCTTGTCATATTTTGGTAGTGGCCCTGTAATCCAGGAAGCTCTGCTTCAACATTCTTTACAACACATCAGAATTGTTATTACATGGGGAATGCATGAAGCTATTAAAACAGGCATGTCAGGAGAGGTGACAGGTCCTCTTTAATAACTTAATGCATAAGTTTTTGTGTCTTATAAAGAATTAAAGTCAAACAGACCGAACAGTATTCAGTCACCTTTTCCTTTTTTTATATTTCATTATTCAAATTTTTTCACCCAATTCAAGCTGCACTCATTCACTGGCTATAATTTGCCAGGTTTGTAATTTGCGTTTGTAGAATTTCTGAGAATTATAGTGAATTGATATTCCAATTGTGTTCCATGGACCGGCAAATAGTCGAAACTACAAAACAGCCTAATTATTTTATCTAAAATGCTAGGCAGCATATGACAATACACAGTATATTACTACAACATAAACCTAGATTATATATTAAGTGCTAACCTGAAACTACTATAGCAACAGCCACTGCATAAACTATAATCTAAATATGACCTTGAGAACAGAAAACCATTTAACAAAAGACTGTCCACAGGCACATGCCTCTTGTGCCTAATGGAAAATACCTGAGATCAAGTATAGTGTAGTTCTTTTGCAGATCACAAAGAAACACAGAAGATTAAAAACTATTCCCAGTGTCATTTTCTAAATACTGTATGATGTCACCCTGCCCTGAAAAACTTTTAAGGACAAGCTAGAAAACTTAATAATAACAGAGTCCATAAAGGTTATTTTTTTTTACATTTTGAAACACCACCAGCTATGTACATAAAATGCTTGAAACTATATTATTTACAGTATTTATTTGCAGTAACCTGCCTCAATGAATAAGTTAGTAGGAATGTTCAATAACATATAATAACTAGTGTTGAGCGAGCATGCTCGCCGAATACTGTATTCGGTCGAGCATGCCGATGCTCGGCACTAAGGCTGTCATGCTCGAGTCCTCTCCACTCACATTTCTTGGCTGCTATGCAGCCAATCAGTGTGCGGGGAGGTACTGGCTAGAGATGAGCGAATCGAAGCTGACAAAGTGGAATTCATTACGAATTTCATGGAAAATTCGATTCACAACAGAAGCAAATTTCATGGCGATTCGTAGTAACAATTTTTTTTTCCTAAAATGGCCGCAAGCACATGACATGACATGGGGGAAGGATTTCTGGGACAAAGAAGTAAACACCCACAATGCGATCACATGAAGACATGTAGCCAATTAGCAGCCAGCCAGGTCCTGTGATGTCACAGCCCTATAAATAGCTCTGCAGCGCTGGAATCCACCCTTTGCTATTGATTTTAGACCAGAGACAGATGTCAGGAGATATAGGGCAAGTGAAATAAAAACATTCCTAAAGAAAATAAATGAGGAGATCAGGGATAGATAATCTGAATTGCAGGGATAGGAGAGGGACGATTTCTAGAAAGAATCCACAGGGGATTATCAGGCAGTGAAATCGCTATTCTGGTACATTGAGCAGCAGTGAGTGCGCATAGGGGTTAGCCTGTTATACAGCACTGCACTCTGTTCAGGCTGTTTTGGGATGCTTTATTAAAAGAAGCACCACTAGTGTCGCTTTTTGCAGTGCAGTAAGAGGGTCAGAGCCTTGTTTGGGGTACATTAAAAAAAATTATATATATATATATATATATTTTAATATCTTTTGGGTTGTGTTTAGGGAAAAACATATGTAATCTGTGATTGGCAGCTTGTAAATGTGAAAGAAATAGTTGCGGCATTATTCGCCATACAAATAGACAAGCAAGATACAGTACAGACCAAAAGTTTGGAGACAACTTCTCATTCAAAGAGTTTTCTGTATTTTCATGACTATGAAAATTGTAGATTCACACTGAAGGCATCAAAACTATGAATTAACACATGTGGAATTATATACTTAACAAAAAAATGTGAAAAAACTGAAAATATGTCTTATATTCTAGGTTCTTAAAAGTTTGTGCGTTTGTTCATTTTAAATAACTATTTGCAGCGTTATTCGCCATCCAAACAGAAAAGCTTGATATTGTGCTAACGCAGTCAGTGAAGTTGACTTGCCAAAAAAAAACAGTGAATCCAAGTTTGTGCGTTTGTTCATTTTAAATAACTATTTGCAGCGTTATTCGCCATCCAAACAGAAAAGCTTGATATTGTGCTAACGCAGTCAGTGAAGTTGACTTGCCAAAAAAAACTGTGAATCCGTGTTTGTGGGTTTGTTCATTTTAAATAACTATTTGCAGCGTTATTCGCCATCCAAACAGAAAAGCTTGATATTGTGCTAACGCAGTCAGTGAAGTTGATTTGCCCAAAAAAAACAGTGAATCCATGTTTGTAGGGTTGTTCATTTTAGATAACTATTTGTGGCTTTATTCGCCATCCAAACAGAAAAGCATGATATTGTGCTAATGTAGTCAGTGAAGTTGACTTTCCAAAAAAAACTGTGAATCCGTGTTTGTTGGGTTGTTCCTTTTAAATAACTATTTGTGGCGTTATTCGCCATCCATACTGAAAAGCGTGATATTGTGCTAACGTAGTCAGTGAAGCTGACTTGCCAAAAAAACAGTGAATCCGTGTTTGTGGGTTTGTTCATTTTAAAAAACTATTTGCAGCGTTATTCGCCATCCAAACAGAAAAGCGTGATATTGTGCTAACGCAGTCAGTGAAGTTGATTTGCCAAAAAAAAACAGTGAATCCATGTTTGTAGGGTTGTTCATTTTAGATAACTATTTGTGGCTTTATTCGCCATCCAAACAGAAAAGCATGATATTGTGCTAATGTAGTCAGTGAAGTTGACTTTCCAAAAAAACTGTGAATCCGTGTTTGTTGGGTTGTTCCTTTTAAATAACTATTTGTGGCGTTATTCGCCATCCATACTGAAAAGCGTGATATTGTGCTAACGTAGTCAGTGAA
Organism: Rhinella marina; assembly: GCA_900303285.1. Taxonomy (NCBI): domain Eukaryota; kingdom Metazoa; phylum Chordata; class Amphibia; order Anura; family Bufonidae; genus Rhinella; species Rhinella marina. The sequence goes on from ONZH01005480.1 coordinate 52,010, forward strand.
GCTGACTTGCCAAAAAAACTGTGAATCCGTGTTTGTGGGTTTGTTCATTTTAAAAAACTATTTGCGGCGTTATTCGCCATCCAAACAGAAAAGCGTGATATTGTGCTAACGTAGTCAGTGAAGTTGACTAGCCAAAAAATACAGTGAATCCATGTTTGCAGGGTTGTTCATTTTAAATAACTATTTGTGGCTTTATTCGCCATCCAAACAGAAAAGCGTGATATTGTGCTAATGTAGTCAGTGAAGTTGACTTGCCAAAAAAACTGTGAATCCGAGTTTGTGGGGTTGTTCCTTTTAAATAACTATTTGTGGCGTTAATCGCCATCCATACTGAAAAGCGTGATATTGTGCTAACGTAGTCAGTGAAGCTGACTTGCCAAAAAAACAGTGAATCCGTGTTTGTGGGTTTGTTCATTTTAAAAAACTATTTGCGGCGTTATTCGCCATCCAAACAGAAAAGTGTGATATTGTGCTAACGTAGTCAGTGAAGTTGACTTGCCAAAAATACAGTGAATCCATGTTTGTAGGGTTGTTCATTTTAAATAACTATTTGTGGCTTTATTCGCCATCCAAACAGAAAAGCGTGATATTGTGCTAATGTAGTTAGTGAAGTTGACTTGCCAAAAAAACTGTCAATCTGTGTTTGTGGTGTTGTTTGTTTTAAATAACTATTTGCGGCGTTATTCGCCATCCAAACTGAAAAGCGTGATATTGTGCTAACGTAGTCAGTGAAGTTGACTTGCCAAAAAAACTGAGAATCCGTGTTTGTGGGTTTGTTCATTTTAAATAACTATTTGCGGCGTTATTCGCCATCCAAACAGAAAACCGTGATATTGTGATAACGTGGTCAGTGAAGTTGACTTGCCAAAAAAACTGAATCCGTGTTTGTGGGTTTGTTCATTTTAAATAACTATTTGCGACGTTATTCGCCATCCAAACAGAAAAGCGTGATATTGTGCTAACGTAGTCAGTGAAGTTGACTTGCCAAAAAAACCTGTGAATCCATGTTTGTGGGTTTGTTCATTTTAAATAACTATTTGCGGCGTTATTCGCCATCCAAACAGAAAAGCGTGATATTGTGCTAACGTAGTCAGTGAAGTTGACTTGCCAAAAAAACAGTGAATCCGTGTTTGTGGGTTTGTTCATTTTAAATAACTATTTGCGGCGTTATTCGCCATCCAAACAGAAAAGCGTGATATTGTGCTAAGGTAGTCAGTGAAGTTGACTAGCCAAAAAATACAGTGAATCCATGTTTGTAGGGTTGTTCATTTTAAATAACTATTTGTGGCTTTATTCGCCATCCAGCTCAGCTCGGTGTTCAATTTTTCCTCTAAAATAGATTTTATCTTCGGTTTTGGGGGGTATTATTGTCATTCTGTAAAAGTGGCTTAATACTCAGACATCATTGTTCCCAGCAGCGACTTTGGAGTCCAAGATGCATCCAGACATCCTCCCCATGCTGTTCCCAAACCATTTCAGTGGTGTTTCCATCATTTTCTGTCCTTTCCCTATGAACCAGACACCCTCCCCTCTTCAGAGCAGGGGGTGCCTGGTTTAGTGCTCTGGTTCTCCCATTGACTTCCATTGTGCTCGGTTCGACCCGAGCTCCCGAGGACCCGAGCACTACGCTGCTCGATCAGCACTAATAATAATACTACTACTAATAATAATAATCACAACAATGTAATAATCTGTAAAAAGAGAACTACTTTAAATTCAAAGTGAAATTGCTGTTTTCTATTTATGTAATGCTATCAAATTTCTATTGCAAAGTATGATATTTCAAAGATAATCAATTCTGGACTGTATAACATCATATAATCGAACAAATGCAATGACACCTTTTCATTTTCAACATATGTTGAATGATACAAGTGTGAATTTATGTAGATTATCAATAATAAATCATAATGAGATGACTTTTGATTGCAGATGATATGTATTTGTTCAAACTCAACATAGATAACATGAAATATTTTGATCCTATTTGCAAATTAAATTACTTCTACTATTTCTTAATGAATGAAAAGGCACTGATACCATTTTCTTTGATTACAGTATAAGCATGCATTCTTATGTACAAATATACCTATATATCACCTGCATTGGATTGATCTATGAATTACTTATGTGATATACACCACAAGTGTGCCTAAAATATGCTTATTTATGTTCTGTTTATGCATGTCATCATATTTCCCAATACTGAAGTGTGCCATATAACCAGAACCATGTTTGAGATGCCATGTTATGTTATGTTTTTGATAGATATCTGCAAGTTTACTATATATGAATATACATAATTGTGTGATAAAATGTCCTGTATATACTGATATACTGAGAATGGTTATTAAATTTAGATTGTATTGATATCAGAGACAGCTTGTGACAGCATATTGAAGGTCATCGGGGGAGGGTGGGGTGCATTCACTTTGGACAGGATGCCGATGGGTGCTGTAAGCAGATGAAAAATCAATCCCACTGTTGATAATGTGAATGACACTGTATGTGTTGTATAATGCATGACACATTGGTGGCAGTGAAGGGTTAACTGCCTTCTAAATGTGAAGCTAGGAGTTAGAAATAAGTGAAGAGGTGACATTGCCAGCATCCCCACGCTAGTGAGCGTGTGCCCCAGAGTCTATAAATAGATGTTATTGCAGAGACCCGTGGTCAGATGCAGTAGAGAGCAAAAGAGAGACACTGCAACTAGACACAGACAACCCAATTCCTGTGTTTATCTATCTAGCAAGTTGAGGTGAGTGGCACTAACCAATAAATGCAAGTCAGGACCTAGATGGAGCTCAAGAAGAAGCTAGGCACCACAGTGGAGGGGTTAGCCGGAGCAAAGGGGTAGCCATCGGACACCTAGCCCACACAATATGGAGCACCAAGAATCCAATAAAGAAGCCAACTCAGTAATATTGAGTCCAGCCAGCGTGTGACTGAAACACTGCAATAAGAGGTTCTGAACTGAGTGTAACTTGTTTGTGTCACAATCAAGCAGATATGTACATTGACCTGATTGTGACTGTGCTAATTGTGTGGAAGTGCATCACAAGTACCAAAGGGGCATGTACTATATTTATCTTAATTGTGGCCACACCAGAGCAGACTACAGCCAGAGTGTTAATGCCCAGAGATGTTGGGCGTAGCACTGGCCAAGAAAGAGTAAGCTAGATACCTCACAAACAAATAGTGCCTTTGTTTAAATAGTTGCCACTGACTAAACATGTGCCATCACTGAAAGACTATAACCATGTGCTTATTGCAGCATCTAAAACCTATTGCCTTTTGTAAAAACTTCTGAGCTTGTTATCTCAAGTTTGCACAGTAAAAGTCATTCCTGTTATATCCATCCCTGTTATATCTGTGTTCCTGTCACCACCTTTAAGTGTACAGCCATGTATACCTCTCACAGGCCTAAAGGATCCAAAGGTCTGATATTTCTTGCATATTCATAAATTACAAGTTTTCAGGAATCACATAGCTGATCCAGCAGTTTATTTCTAAAAGAACAGCACTATCATTGGAGATTGGTTCTAAGCCACTGGCTAATTGCTTTGAAGCTACTAAAAAATCAACCTTGTTGGGTTTGACAGCAGATCCTTAAGTAAATATATTCCTCTTTATTCCTCATCTTCCTAGTATCCATTGTGTGAAATGAAGTGTGTTACTATAGGCAATTCATTTGTACAGCCCTCATATAAAGCTAAATTAGATCTCATAAATCTTTTTTTGTAATAAAATTGGCATGTTCTCTGTTAAGAACTGCCTACAATCTGTTTATTTAAAGCATATAGTATTTCACAAAAATGTCTGAAAATTAAATAATTATAAATCCCACAAGAGTAGACAAAAAGCTGAATGTCAACCTTGTGTGAAAATCACAATACGGAGCTGCTCCACTAAAATATATAGAAATACAGATACAATGACTTAATAATAATCCTAAATTCCTCTTGTTCATTCAGACATTTTCTTCACAATGTAACAGCACTTTCAGCACTTCACTGCCTAAAAGTTCGACAAAATTCACTATTCATTCGCTGGCATATTCCTAGTTACCACCTATGTGTCATTCTTTTCAGCCAATATATTATCAGAAAATTTATGGCAGTATGGTTAGACGCAAGTTGTTTTGTATTCCTTTTCTCAGTATGACTAAACACACTGCATTTTCTGAAGAACAAAATGATTCTATAATATAATGGTCTGTATTATGCTTAAAACCTATAAAGCCTGGAGACAGAAAAGATAAATGAATGAATATGGAACAACATAACCTTGAATGAAAAGAAAACAGCTTTTGCCAAGAAAGATCTGAAGAGACTGATAGGTATTGCAGCCAATGGTCCATCAGTTATTTGAACTGGCCTAACTTTACTTAAAGGGGTTCTCTGAGTTATAAATATTGATGACCTATCCTCAGGATAGGTTATCAATATCAGATCGGCAGGGGTCCGACACCCGGCACCCCGCCGATCAGCTGTTTGAAGAGGAGGCGCGAGCCGTATCAGCGCTGCCTCCTCTTCAGTGTTTACATGCTGGCCGACTCGGGGGTAGTGGTGAGTATGTGTAATTACACCTCACTGCCCCATTCATTTCTATGAATAGAATCGTTTCCATAGACTTGTATGGGAGCGATTCTTCCCATAGAAATGAATGGGGCAGTGAGGTGTAATTACACCTACTCACCACTACCCCGAGTCAGCCAGCATGTAAACAGTGAAGAGGAGGCAGCGCTGATACGGCGCGCGCCTCCTCTTCAAACAGCTGATCGGCGGGGGTGCCGGGTGTCGGACCCCCGCCGATCTGATATTGATGACCTATCCTGAGGATAGATCATCAATATATATATCTCGGAGAACCCCTTTAAAAGTTAGTAGCTAAAACTTTGATTTATCAAGCATTAAAGAGGTTGTCCTCTGAATAGGTCATCAGTAGTTGATCAGTGAGGGTCCGATACCCGGGACCCTAGCAATCAGCTGTTTGAGAAGGCACTGGCGCTTACAGTAGTGCCGTGGCCTTCTTACAGCTTTGCCTAGAGCTAATGACATCATGTTCATCGGTCACATGGCTTAGGCACAGCTCAGCTCAGCAATGTGCTTGGCGAGCCGAGAGAAGACCACAGCGATACTGCGAGATCTCATACCTTCTTGAACAGATGATTGGTGGTAGTCCAGGGTGTTGGACCCCCACAGATCAGTTATTGATGACCTATCTATCCAGGGAAATCTTGGAAAATTCCTTTAAATAGCTGCAACAGACACATTTTTTATCATTATATCAATACATTAAACATTTTATCAATAACAGCTTGCAGCACTGAGACCCTGAGAACATTAGCATTAAAAGAGTTTTCCTTTGGGTAGATCATCAGCAGTTGGTTGGCTGGGCTCCTACACATGTACATAGATGTGACATCACTGGCCTGTGGGAAACAATGAGGAGGCCAAAATGCTACTGCCAGTGCCTCTGCCTTCTCAAACTGATCGGTGGGGTTCCAGATAGATCATATCATTGGATAGATAATCAGTAATAAAAAAGTACAGAACCTCTTTAAGTTTGCTTAGCATGAGTTACATCCAGTCGTTCAGGTTCCCACCAATACAAATCTATACTGGTAGGTTAGTTTTCTTCCTATGAAATTAAAATGAATTCTGTACAGTTAAACTTTGGCGGTATCATTGCTAATATACTAGGAAATTGCACTATATTTTAAACAAATATACTTTGTCCATGTAATACAAATTGCAGGTTTTCAGAAAATCATCTGTACAGAAAGGTGGAAATTTTTCGAAAGTATAACAGACCTGTAACTTTTGTGCTCTAGATTGCAGCAGGAATGAGCCATTAGGAGCACCCTAGCAGATGCTATTAAAAAGCAGGACAAAATAGCATTTTTGTCTGGTAACTCCCTCATGGAAGCCTGATGGAACCCATTATAGTCAATGGACTGTGTCAGGTTCTGTTGGTATCTAAGATGGATCCATCACTGCTGCTTTTTTTCCCAATTTTTATTTTCTTAGAATGCCACATATGTGAATGTATTCTTTAGTAGCTGAAGATAAGTCAATTTCCATGAATGCTGCCAATGCATATCCAAACCAAGGACATATTTTGCATTTATATAAGAATACATTATATACTAGGTGAACTGACTCCTAAATTCCTTCCAATTGCCTCTTTTTTGTTTGAACACTACTGAAAGGGAACCTGTCACCATGAAAATGCAGTGCAATCAGCAGGCAGCATGTTATAGAGTAAAAAGGAAATCCACAGATTGGCATGTGATTTTATGGGAAATGAATCAGCCAAACTTGTAATTTATATATTTAAATCTCAGATTTTTCTGAGCTCAGTAGCCACGTGGGAGGTCTTGACAGCCTTCCCTCTTAAAATGTGTCCACATAGTTCACAGGAAGTCACTGATTATGACTGCCCATATGGTTACTGTGCTCAGAGTTAAAGGACCATTCTGGTAAAAAAAAAAAAAAAATCAGACATCACTTAGTATTTAAATGTGTTCCTTAGCTTTACATAAATGTTCAGGTTTTCTTCTCCCTTTTATTCGATGTTTCTGTGTATTTTCCACATTGCAGTGTCAAGCGGCTACTATCTCCATGACTCCATGACTTTGAGGCATGTAGCTGAGTCAGCTGCATATTAACTCTCAGTACATAAAATTCAATGGGCAGCTGCACACAATCGAGCCCCCCAATGTCAAACTGTCAGTTCAAAATGATGTGTCAAGGAGGGTAGGCTGAGTATGTTTCTTACACTGACTCTGAGATGGCTCAGGATAGCACCACTCAGCACAGGCTTCAGCTGTGGCCTAGTTGGAGACAGCATTGGATCTCTGTAAAGCTACCACTTAAATGAATGAAACTTTAGAAGCATGTATAGTTCCATAACTTTGGCCAAAAGATTACATTTTATTTTTTGCCTGACATGACCCTTTAACAGCAGAGATTATAATGAATAAGTTTTTTGAATCAATTTCTAAAAAAATATATATATCAATCTGTTCAGATCCTGCTACTCTATAACATGCTGCCTGTAGATTACACTGCACTTAATTTGGACAGGTTTTCTTAAAGGTTCATTTACTCTTGCCAACTATCATTATAGTTTCATTTTTCGCAACCAGTGTCAATGAACAGCGGCGTAGCTAAAGGCTCATGGGCCTTGGTGCAAGAGTTCAGCTTGGGCCCCCTTTCCCTCAGTGCTTTGTGGCCAGGGAAGCACATAGCCTTCATGCTGCCGGAAGGAAAAAATTGAAATGGAACCTCCCCCACCCATGTCAAATTCTTGACCTAACCCCTTACCTCCAGCCAGAGATATAAAGTGACCTTCATGCACTTTCTCTAATACCAGTGTCTTCTTTTGTAGCACAAGGGTCTTTGGGCCCCATCAGGCTCCAGGGCCTGGTAGTAACTACTACTTCTGCACCCACTATTGCTACGCCTCTGTCAAAGATCAGCGATTGACAAAGAAATGATCATACAACCAGTAAACATTGTCTCTAGTGATACATTTACTAGAGGCATTGCCACCTAAACTAAATGTCAACAATGTTGTTGCTCGCCTGGTAAATTCCTTCTCCATTAGTTGTGTGAATGCCCTGATGGGAATTTTGATTGCACAGTACAAATGAATTATTTCAAAATTAAAAAGTTTTATTTTAAAATTCATAAATGGGCCTGTACTTATGACTTTTGTATATAAGTTGGACTCTCCTTCTTAGACTAGCCGAAGAGCAGACACATATAGACATTTCTAACTGACAAGATGTGAAATTTTCATATTAGTATTCATACATTCCTTATGTCTTGTATGTTACCTTCACACATTTCTGCAGATTCATTGATTTTCATGATCTACTTTCTTTTCCTCATCTCATTTTATTTCAGAATGATTGGAGTAATAATGTGTCATAATTTATAGTAAGTGCCCAATATTAGCGAGAAACAGATGAAACATGAAAATTAGCCTGGCCATTAAGAATGAATGTCACATTTGCATTGTTCACTTATTATTTTATGTATTATTTCACTTTAAATTTAATATAGCTGCCATGTAAGCAAGAAAGACACATTTTTAAGTTTTAGGAACATGGCTAACTGTCAAACGACAGCTTTGTGTTCTCTAAAGTAGAGATTAGCATAGGGTGTACACTTTAATCTCAAATTTATCTGTTTTGGGGATTAACCAAGGCTTCCATATGTTTAACTAATTATAATGAAAGCCGAGCTTCTGTCCTAGAGTTGCAACAAAAGACCTATTTCAGCTCTTTCTATTTAGTGCTGATATCGGGAACTAGAGTAACCCTTTCCTGGAAGTTCAGAATGAAAACTATAATAATGTTTTAAAGAAACATTTTAGCCATGATTTATCAAGACGGGCATATGCTACGCCAGTCTAGATAGGGCCTGCACCACTAGAGGTGGCATGTCATTTATGACTAGGTACAGGACTGATCATAAATTACATATCTCCACCACCACTCTGTGCGCCAAACTGAACTCTACAGCAAATTAGTCATTATTTATGACTAGAGATGAGCGAACATGCTCGTCTGAGCTTGATGCTCGTTCGAGCATTAGGGTATTCGCATATGCTCACTACTCGGACGAGCATATCGCGATCCTCGAGGAAATGGCAACTTCCTCTTCCTGCATGTTAGCCGCCTTTTTTCAGCCAATCAACATGCAGGAGAGTCTTTGGTACCTCCTAGCATCACGTGGGGCCCCTACAAGTCGATAGCAGGGATTGGCTGGCCAGATCAGATGACCTGGGAATATAAGAATCTGGTCCCGCGCACTCTCGCGTCATACGCCATCTGCATGAGATTAGGGATAGAGCTGCTGTCTGTCAGGGAGAGTGTTAGGGCCTGAATTTAGATGTTGGTTAGGCAGGAATCACCCACAAAGAACCAAACAGCCCTTCTAAGGGCTACAAGCACTTTTTTTTGTCTCCTCCAGGCTGCTGGCTGGGACTTGTAGTGCAGCTACCGCCATCTTGACTGCAGACTTTACACAGTGACTGGTGGCAGAAGGGACAGCAAGTGGTCCACACAGACCCAAAATAAATTGCCCAAAGTACTCATTTTTGCTGCTGCTGTACCTTGGCTTGCTGAGATCTGTAGTGCAGTCTAGGGAATACGTTTTCTGTCATTTCAATACACTACAGTCCAGTGAACAATTATGTAGTGTACTGTACAGTAGCGTCATTCTAGGGAATACGTTTTTCTGTCATTTCTATACACTACAGTCCAGTGAACAATTATGTAGTGTGCTGCACAGTAGCGTCAGTCTAGGGAATACTTTTTTTTAAAATATATCCTACAGTGCAGTAAAAAATTGAGTGGTTTGCGGTGCAATAGCCGCCGTCTAAAGATTACGTTTTTCCTCTCAGTCATATATACTACAGTGCCGTGCGAAATTGTTTCGTGTGCTGCACACTAGCCGGAGTGTAGAAAATATAAGTTTTTCCTCTCAGTTATATATTATACAGTGCAGTGAAAAATTCTGTCGTGTGCTGCACACTAGCCAGAGTGTAGAAAATAGAAAATATAAGTTTTTCCTCTCAGTTATATATTATACAGTGCAGTGAAAAATTCTGTTGTGTACTGCACACTAGCTGGAGTGTAGAAAATATAATTTTTTCCTCTCAGTTATATATTATACAGTGCAGTGAAAAATTCTGTCGTGTGCTGCACACTAGCCGGAGAGTAGAAAATAGAAAATATAAGTTTTTGCTCTCAGTTATATATTATACAGTGCAGTGAAAAATTCTGTTGTGTGCTGCACACTAGCCAGAGTGTAGAAAATAGAAAATATGTTTTCCTCTCAGTTATATATTATACAGTGCAGTGAAAAATTCTGTTGTGTGCTGCACACTAGCCGGAGTGTAGAAAATATAATTTTTTCCTCTCAGTCATATATTATACAGTGCAGTGAAAAATTATGTCGTGTGCTGCACACTAGCCGGAGTGTAGAAAATAGAAAATATAATTTTTTCCTCTCAGTTATATATTATACAGTGCAGTCAAAAATTCTGTTGTGTGCTGCACAGTAGCCGGAGTATAGAAAATATAAGTTTTTCCTTTCAGCTATATATTGTACAGTGCAGTGAAAAATTGAGTGGTTTGCGGTGCAATAGCCGCCGGCTAAAGAGTAAGTTTTTCCTCTTAGTCATATATACTATAGTGTAGTGCGAAATTGTGTTGTGTGCTGCACACTAGCTGGAGTGTAAAAAAATCAGATTCAGATCAGGCATACTCACAGGAACTCTTTTCAGGACCCTACCCAGAGACACAAACCACTGCTCAACAGCAACCTGAGCAGTTGCTCTGTCCCGATTCCCAAAATTTAGAACTTTCACAGTCTGTGGGTGATGAGAGTGTGGAGGTGTTGGATGATAATGATGATGATGATGATGATGATGATGATGAGACACGCTTGTCAGACAGTGACGTTGTTGTCAGGGCAGTAAGTCCAAGGGGGGAGCAGAGTGAGGAATCGGAGGAAGAGCTGGTGGATGATGAGGTGACTGACCCAAGCTGGGTTGGTAATCCAACTCAAGACAGTGCTTCTGAGGGGAAGGCAAGTGCAGCACCAGAACAGGTTGGAAGAGGCAGTGGGGTGGCCAGAGGGAGAAGCAGGGCCAGAGCAGGTAGATCAGCAACTGTTTCACGGAGTCAAGCTCCCGTGCCGATGCCTAGATGTTCGCAAGTCTGGAGGTTTTTTAAAGAAAGTGAGGATGACCGAAGGACTGTGGTGTGCAACCTATGCCACACCAGGATCATCAGGGGAGCCACCACTACCAGCCTAACCAATACCAGCATGCGCAGGCATATGAGTGCTAAACACCCGACTCAGTGGAACCAAGGCCATTCACCTCCTGCGGGTCACACCACTGTCCCTTCCCCTGTGTCACATGCTGGCTCGGCGAGTCAACCCCCCGCCCAGGACCCCGGCATGAGCGCCTCCCGCCCTACAACCACCTCTTCACCTCCACAATCCTCCACAACCTCCACCAATGTGTCCCAGTGCAGCGTTCAGCTTTCTTTGCAGCAGACATTTGAGCGCAAGCGCAAATACAATTCCACCCACATGCACAAGCTCTAAACGTCCACATCTCCAAATTGTTGAGCCTGGAGATGCTTCCCTATAGACTGGTAGAGACTGAGGCTTTCCGCAACCTGATGGCAGTGGCTGTCCCTCGGTACTTGGTCCCCAGCCGCCACTATTTTTCCCGATGTGCCGTCCCAGACCTACACCAGCACCTGTCAGAGAACATTATCCGTGCCCTGACCAATGCGGTTAGTGATAAAGTCCACCTAACCACAGACATGTGGACAAGTGCTACTGGGCAGGGACACTATATCTCACTGACGGCACATTGGGTTAACTTGGTGGAGGCTGGGACCGAGAATGACCCTGGGGCCGCTCATGTACTGCCCACACCGAGGATTGCGGGGCCTACCTCGGTCACGGTCTCTCATATGTACTATGCCTCTTCCTCCAACACCTCCTCCTCCTCCGAATTACCATCCGTGGGCACGGCGCCTTCAGTCGGTAGCTTTAGGCGCAGCAGCAGTGCCGTGGCTAAGCGCCAGCAGGCGGTGCTCAAACTGCTGAGCTTAGGTGACAAAAGGCACACCGCCCAAGAGCTGTTACAGGGCATCACGGCGCAGACCGATCTGTGGCTGGCACCGCTGAACCTCAAGCCAAGCATGGTTGTGTGTGACAACGGGCGTAACCTGGTGGCGGCTCTGCAACTCGGCAGACTGACACATGTGCCATGCCTGGCCCACGTGTTCAATCTCATAGTTCAGCGGTTACTCAAGACATACCCCAATTTGTCAGATTTGCTCACCAAGGTGCGCCGCATCTGTGCGCATTTCCGCAAGTCAACCACAGATGCTGCCACTCTCAGGGCAGCGCAGCGGCGCCTACAACTTCCAGCTCACCAACTGTTCTGCGACTTGCCCACGAGATGGAATTCGACATTAAACATGTTATCAAGAGTTTACTAGCAGAGCGATTGTAGACTGCCAGATGTCAACTTCCACCAGAACTGGTAGTCAGGTCAGTCAGCTTCCTCAAGTCTACAATGAGGAGTGGAAGTGGATGTCTGATATCTGTTAGGTGTTGAGCAACTTTGAGGATTCAACACAGATGGTCAGCGGCGATGCCGCCAATATCAGCCTCACCAACCCGCTGCTTTGCCTGTTGAAAATCTCACTGCTCAGCATGAAGTCAGAAGCTTTGCGCTTGTCACAGGAGATGGGGGAAGAAGACACGTCGCTTGATAGCCAGAGCACTCTCCGGTCTTTTTCTCAGCGCGTATTGGAGGAGGGGGATGAGGAGGAAGAGGAGGAGAATGTTGGCGAGACAGAAGAGGATACCAATGCTCAGTCCTTCTTAACTCTTTAGCGTGTATGGGCTGAAGAAGAGGAGTTGGAGGAGGAGGAGGAGGAAATGGAGAGTCAGGCCAGTGAGGAGAGGGAATTCTTGCATGTTGGGACTCTTGTGCACATGGCAGACTTCTTGTTAGGCTGCCTATCCCGTGACCCTCGCGTTAGAAGTATTTTTTCAAACACCGATTACTGGGTGTTCACTCTCCTGGACCCACGGTACAAGCAGAACCTTTCCACTCTCATCCCTGTAGAGGAAAGGAGTATGAGAGTGAATCAATATCAACAGGCCATGGTGCACAAGCTGAAACAATCCTTCCCATCTGACGTCGCTAGCGGCAGAGGGCATAGTTCTGTGGGCCAAGTAGCGGGGGAGAGGAGGCGAGCAGGCAGCTTGTCCAGCACTGGCAGGGGAACGCTCTCCAGGGCCTTTGCCAGTTTTATGTCACCCCAGCAAGACACTGTCACCTGTCCCCAGTCTAGGCAGAGTAGGGGGGAGCTGTACAGAAAGATGGTGAGGGAGTACCTAGCTGACCATACCAACGTCCATAGCGATCACTCTGCTCCATACAAATACTGGGTTGCGCTGACAGGCTGACGCTTATTAAAATGAACAAAGCCTGGATTTCACCGGAATTCAAATCTCCTCCGGGGGAAAGCAGCTAAAGAATAAGATTCCTTATGTATCCGATTCCTCTCCTCTACTCCTCCTCCTCCTTCTCTTCATTGCCAAACGCTGACCCAAAAGGGAATTTTTTAGAGGGCCAACTGGCACTCTTTTAAGACAATGTTTCCGGGGGGCCACCTACAGGCCCTCTCTCCAAACAATTTTTCTGGAGCTTCAACTACAGACAATCTAAAACCATTTTTCAGGAGTGTCGACTACAGACACTCTCAAACAATTTTTCAGTATCGTCAACCACAGACACAAAAAATTTTTTCACCTACAGCCATTTGACTGCAATCTCAGTCGGACAAAGGCATTGGTGGTGTCACTGCCATGCTGTGTCAGGCTAAATTTTTGGGTGGTTCACCTGCTACCTCAGTCTAACTCGATCACTCTGTTGTCACCGCCGCCATACAGGGCCTCGATACATTTTTATGTGTTTCGCCTGCTCCCACACTGTAACTCGGTCACTCTGTTGTCACAGCCATACAGGGCCACCATAAATTTTTATGTGCTTCGCCTGCTCCTGCAGTGTAACTCGGTCACTCTGTAGTTACAGCCATACAGGGCCACAATAAATTTTTATGTGCTTCGCCTGCTCCTGCACTGTAACTTGGTCACTCTGTAGTCACAGCCATACAGGCCACCATAAATTTTTATGTGCTTCGCCTGCTCCTGCACTGTAACTCGGTCACTCTGTAGTCACAGCCATACAGGGCCACGATAAATTTTTATGTGCTTCGCCTGCTCCTGCACTGTAACTCGGTCACTCTGTAGTCACAGCCATAGAGGGTCACGATAAATTTTTATGTGCTTCGCCTGCTCCTGCAGTGTAACTCAGTCACTCTGTAGTCACAGCCATACAGGGCCACGATAAATTTTTATGTACTTCGCCTGCTCCTGCACTGTAACTCGGTCACTCTGTAGTCATAGCCATACAGGGTCACAATAAATTTTTATGTGCTTCACCTGCTCCTGCAGTGTAACTCGGTCACTCTGTAGTCACAGCCATACAGGGCCACGATAAATTTTTATGTGCTTCGCCTGCTCCTGCACTGTAACTCGGTCACTGTGTAGTCACAGCCATACAGGGCCCCCATAAATTTTTATGTGCTTCGCCTGCTCCTGCACTGTACCTCGGTCACTCTGTAGTCACAGCCATACAGGGCCTCGATAAATTTTTATGGTCTGGGTAAGCACAATTGCCTTGAGGGTCACCACCAGGCTGTTGCCCGAGAATTTGGGGTAATGGTGGGATTAGGCAGTCTCAGAGGCATCCATGCATGCTGCCTCTGCTGTTTCCTGTTAATTTCTGTGGTGTTTCCATCATTTTCTGAGGTTTCCAGGTTTTCACCCAGCCTTCCCTAGGCAGAGCCTTGGTCCCCTGCAAAAAATGCTTGAGTCTCCCATTGACTTCAATGGGGTTCGTTATTCGAAACGAGCACCCGAGCATCGGGAAAAATTTGACTCGAATAACGAGCACCCAAGCATTTTAGTGCTCGCTCATCTCTATTTATGACAGTTTCTGGTATAAATAATAATTAATGTGCGGGGGCGGATGTCCCAGATACCCTAGGCATTGGCTGGGTCAGTGTAAAAACATCACTTGCAACTACGAAAGTTGTAATGGCATTAAAAAAGTTTCAAAACCTGGATTTAAAGACTGTTTTACAACAAATAAGGCATAGGGTGAATAATGTTTCCCATTTTGACTTCTGCTGGAGCATAAAATTACCATACTCTTTTGTACTCACTGTCTGAAATAATATTCCTATATTTTAATACAATGTGCCTTAGAGTATGCAACTTAACTCTCTTTCCAAAAGAGTAAAGAAAACTGTGCCTCCAGTGCCACCAGCTGCAAAGTAGCTATCCTGTAAGTCAAAGTTTGAACTTTTTAACAGTCCTTGAGACTTTAATTAGAAATAGTATAAATTAAGATGGTCGTCAAGTCAGTACCTCATCTATAGACAACTATTTTGGTTATTATCTGATTGTTTGATTGTCCATTGTAAGCACACATCATAGAGAACTGGGAAACCTTTTAGAATACTTACAGAGATCGGATATTAAAGACATGATCTTAAAGAGGACTCTTCACCTCTCCTGACATGCCTGTTTAATAGCTTCATGCACTCCCCCATGTAATAATTCTGGGGCATCTATCCTATGTCTGTATGTTGTGCCATTCCTTTATTATTTCTACTAGAAGTTATAAATGAATTTCTAGCAGTCTGCAGTAAGGGCACAGAAGGGTGTGAACCAGTTGGGGGTATGTCCCTGCACAGTCTGAAAATGGCAGCACTGATAGGATAGAGTGAGTCCATTTAAAACATGTATGGCTTGCGTCCTCCAGACTGATAGCAGTTCTCTAGTATTGCTCATAGAGTGGAAAATCCCCCTTCCCCCAGTGATATTCATATGCCATAATATGTGATGGAGACAAGTGTCCAATCAGGATGATATAAAAGTCTCATTACGTACATCATTGTGTACAGTCTTTCATCTGGATAGGTCATCATTATCTGATCAGTTGATGATCGGTTGGGATCAGTGCCGATCAGTCGTTTAGAGAAGCAAAAGTTGCTCCTGTGATTGTGACAGACTTCTCTCTGCTTTTCCAATGATCAATGACGACACGTTCATTGATCACATGGCCTAGGAGCATCTCAGCCCCATTCAAGTGAATGGGCTGAGCTTCAATACCAAGCACAGCCACTATATAATGTACATCACTTTACTTGCTAAGCACAGAGAAGACCATGGCACTCATAGGAGCACTGCTGCCTACTCAAAACAGCTGATCGGCAAGGGTTCCGGGTGTTGGATCCCCACCGATCAGATACCGATGACCTATCCTGAGGATAGATTATCAGTAAAAAAATCTTGGAAAACGCTTGTAATAATCCAGTGGATAGTTTGACTTAAGGATTGGCAGCTAACTCTGTATGTACACTCATACGTGGAGGGTACACTCATACGTGGAGCATTGAAATAGCAGAGATTTTAATCAATTAGTTTGACATTATACAGGATCTCTTCCCAAAAAGCCAATGTACAAATCAATATGCTCCGTTTTTCCTGCGCTATAACTTCATCCTGTAGATTAAATAATGTTTTTCAGATTACAGACTCTCTCTTTAAATTTCCATTGATCCCTTGGAGTTTGTAGCTGATCAGTTACAAATTAACAATAGGTCAGTCAAGATCTATTATATTCTACTTGTAACATTGGTTTATTGTAGCTAGATATTCATCTTATTTATCAAATCCAGTGTGGGATATTACTAAATTTGAACAGCAAGATGATTGGGATTTATTTATTTTTTTAGAAAAGTGTCACATGGCTTTACTATTTTCACATACATTTATCTCTGTATGAAGAAAGTTAACCTCAGGTTACCTCCCTTCACGGTGTGTGAGCAGATAGAGAAGGACGGCTGCTGAAAGTTCTGTGACTACAGGGAAGATGCAACAAATTTAGAGATTCAGTGTTTTCTGGATGGAGTGCTGTTTAGATATGGAGTGCTCCAGCTGGGAGTACATCCGATCAGACAGTCATGAGAGATGATGAACTAAAGATGTATGAACAAGAAGACAGTGAGGCCGAATACAATAGATGTAATGATGTACATGAATTGTTCCAGTGCACCAAGGGCTGCAGAACAACACGCAGGGAATTTAGAAGAAACAATGTCAACTCCTCTAAAAGGGGTTATCCCATGATTGATGTAAAAAAGCTAGAACCAGTCCTGTACCTCACATGGATCCAGAGATCTCCACAGTCATAGCTCCAGTTGTTCTGCTAGATCTATTTCAATCTGGCAGCTCAGAGGGCATGTCCTTTCTGCTGTAGATATTTCACTGTAACTGCCAGAGCTTCTAACAGAAATATAGCTGGTGGTAGCTAAAGATTTAAACCGAGCTCCTGTGGCACCACAGTGATAGAGTAATACAGAAAAGAACAAACAACAGGTGGCAATACTTAAAGGAGTATTGTCCCTCTGCTAATCATAGTTAGATAATGGCAATAAAACATTTTTGGTAAATACATTTATTTTTTAAAATATTTACCATTTAGAAGTTACTGCTGTTTCATTATCCCTGGGTCCCTTACATTGGACTCAGTCTGTTTCCCATAGTTATGGCCACAGCAGCAGTTCCCAAGAAGTGGCTGAGCTTGTGCGGTTCTTCCTTCCTGCTTTCTGATGGAGATTGCTGGGATAGAGTGAATGTGAATGCACAGAAGTTCCCTGCCTGGCCACCTCCATCATTGTGGTAGAGAGGATGACCACAGTTAACATCTCCGACACAGACGTTTATCTAGAGGTAAATCAACTGCATAAGAAATGCTGTCAGGTTACCTTGCTACAGACCCTCATTGTTCCACTGCTCTGCCATTAAGAGAAAACAGTGGGAGGAGGGATGTTTTCTATTCACACCTAATGGCTGGGTACAGGATCCATGAATGTCTGCACAGCGCTTTTAAAGCGGGCTGGATGGAGCTCCGGGAGATAGCGTCCCATGTGGCGTCCCACGTGGGAATTTGCTGATGGAGCTGGGATTTAAAGTTCTCAGGTGTCTCCTTTGTAGTTGAGATAGTGTTCAATGAGACGGTCTGTGGATATTAGATAGTGGTATATCCTATTGTATCAGATTAGTCTTAATAGTCCTATATGCTGACGATATATCCAAAGTGATAACCAGTCCTGAGCTGTCTATGTAACCAAACGCGTTTCGGGGCGTGTTTATCTGCCCCTTCCTCAGTGGTAAAGTAGCACATTATATCTGATACAATAGGATATACCACTATCTAATATCCACAGACCGTGGATATAATAACAAATAAATGGTTATTATTATTGTCCTGAAGAAGGAGGCACTGATCCTCCGAAACGCGTAGACCTTTGTTTCTTTTATATACTAAAATAAATATAACACTCTAATAATTGAGCACAGAGTGTTTTTGTACTCCTGAAAAAGACAGCGCCGTGACTAGAAACGATCCAACAACCCTGTTTTTCCTATACTACTATCGAGCCCCGGATTGGTATCTTCACCATTGGGGACCCGAGGATCGTGGGCCGCAGTCTAAAAGGAAACCCCTGACGCTGGTGGGGTCCATAAATTACCAGCAATGCGATCTACAGTCTGTTGTGACTTCTCACAACTACTAAAGGTGAGCGCATTATATGCTTTCATTCTGTCAAACCAGCCTGCTGATTTCACACAAGTGGCGCTGCCTGTTTTCCTCCTTTTCTTCAATTATTATATTTTAAAATATTAAAATTCATTCCCAGTGAAAAGGGTGTGCAAATCCATACTTTTCTTTGTCACAAGTCATGTCACAGCGAATAGTCTCTCTCTCTCTCCTTACCGGGCGGTGCTGCTGCTGCTTTTCGAAATGGCCACACTCAATGCAGGAGTAGGATTTTGAATTCAATGGCAGCCATTGTTCCTGCCCGCTCTTCATCCTTGCCCTCCCTCCAGCCAAGCTGCCTAAGAAGCCCCAGAGACACCTCCAGAGTGCAGAAGGAGTTGGGATTCATCAGTCAGGACTTAGGAGATGAGCTGATGTCTGCACCACCTTGGAAACCCCAGACGGACACCTGACATTACTGACACATTGACATTGCTTCTATGTAATAGTCAGTGTCGCTGTGCTGGGTGAGACGTAGTCTAGCATGGGAAATTTATAAGACGCACTACGACTGGATGAGTCTCTTATTCTTCCCCCATCGTTCCTGGTTTTTGCCTGAGTTTTGGTGCATGCACAGAGCAAATTTGGGGAAGTTTGGGGGAAAAAAATCACAGGCATTGTTTTGTTTTGTTTTGTTTTTTTTCTGCCAGATGCTATGGACAGCAGAACAAAATGCCCCCTTTTGTTTATTGTCCATAAATTTACAGATGGTTGGCAACCCTGCCTGTGCTAAATGCAAGCATCATAGGACATCTGGAGCTTCTTGATGCGCTGCTTCCGTGCCTGGCATTATGACAATTTAGCAGCCAGTTTGCCAAACCCCTTTTTTTGTCCACAGAGATTTATATCATTCAGCAGGAAAGATATGGATGATATAACCAGAGATGTGACAAAATCATGTGTTGTTTTTATTTTTATTTTTGTAATGTTTAAGAGATATGCCCTCTAGTGGCATGCTATTGAGTCTACTCTGATTCTGTCCTCATCCCATCACTGGCGATACAGGAGGGCCTGTGCCACTTAGGAACCATTAATCTTGGCAGTCCTCATGTTTGTTGACAGAGGCCAAGATTAGAAGAATGCTCTGATCTAGTCTCAGGGAACTAAATTTATGCTTGTATCGTTAGAAAACTGGAAGAAGGCAGCTATAAATTTCAAGTCTATGGTGATCTGTAGATTAAGACATTTAACACCTATTGGCTTGTTGTCAGACTGATGCAGTTCATAATTCAATAATGTGATCAATAGAGCACTTACTTTTTGTTCTCATTTCTAAAAACTGTCAAATGTAACTAATCAATCGTGTCATAATAAGAGCGCAATACATAATGAGGGAAACATTTCTACAAAGGTTTGCAGTCCTTATATGTGAATTAAACTGCCAGTTTTATAGCCACTAGTGATGCACTGTGTTCCTTCGAGTTTGATGGCCCGGATATCCAGTATATATCTTAACTAAGGATATTTTATACTTACAGAAAACCTTCCACCAGCTGCATGCAATAAATATTCTTACTGTAAACTCAGAATTTGTGGGAATCACTTAAAGTCTTTTGTATTTTACTTTTTTTCCCAAAAAATATATTAGCAAATAACAAATGTATGACATGTTTCACTGATAGTGTCAGACAATTATTTGTCTAAATTATTTTGTCTGCTTTACTTCCAATTGTGTTTTACACAGACTGTAAAAGCCGCAAATCGTACTTTTATAAAGGTAATACTGACAACATACTAAAAGCCTTCTACCCCCTATAAAGGTAATCTCCACCAGAAGAAACTTGCCCCAGACCCACATTATCAAAGGCCTCTCGCCCAGCCAACCAGTTCTAAAAAAAATATATATATATATTTTCCTCATGGTGAATAATCTGTTACAGATCTGATGAAGGTTCAGACATTGATTTCTAGGTTCAATCAATCTCTGCCTAAGAGTAACTGCTCCTTAGGCTCATACACAGATTATATAGTAGTCCATGCTGTATTAATGTTTTTCCAGCACATTCCATAGATGTCTGATCAAACTGACATTAATGAACTAATTGATTTTACTCATGTAGAGCTGACACATTTACAGACATTAAATGAGCCTGGAGATGTTATATATATATATATATATATATATATATATATATATATATATATATATATATATATAAAGAATGGAGAACACCAGGGGAAAGGGTAAAGGTAGTAGAGGTGGGATACGTGGGCGTGGAACTGGTGTGGTGGGCAGAGGCGGTGCACATGGTAGTGTGCGGGGTGACACTGTGCCTGTTGCTGTGGGAGCAGTTGAAACACGCCAATTCAAGATGCCTGCTTTTCTGCAAAAGCTTGCAGGACTGCAGGGTACACCTTTGACCGACCCCAAAGAGCAAGAGAATGTGATGAAATGGATGGCGGAGAGCGCGTCCAGCCAGATGTCCACATCACTGCTGCTGCTTCAGCCCCTGTGTCACATGCTGTCAGTGACCTAGTAGCCCCCGGCCAGGACGCTCCAGCTTCCAGCCCTGCAAGGACCCCTGCAACTCCATATCCCTCCCCCGCCTCCACTCATGTGTCCAAGCGCAGTGTTCAGTTGTTGCTACAGCAGACCTTTGAGCGCAAGCTCAAGTACACAGCCGTCCACCCCCAGGCACAAGCCTTAAACGTGCAGATCAGTAAACTGCTGAGCCTGGAGATGTTACCGTATAGGCTGGTGGAAACGGAAGCTTTCCGCAACCTCATAGAGGTGGAAGCCCCCCGTTACTCGGTCCCCAGCCGCCACTATTTTTCATGCTTTGCCATCTTCGCCCTACACCGACACATGTCGGATAACATCATCCGTGCCCTTAGCAATGCGGTTTGTGGGAAGGTCCACCTAACCACAGACACGTGGACAAGTACCAGTGGGCAGGGACACTACATAACCCTCACGGCATATTGGGTGAACCTGGTGGAGGCTGGGACCGAGTCTGACCGTGGGCCTGCTCATGTGCTACCCACACCCAGAATTGCAGGACCAACTTTGGTGTCTGTTTCACCCGAACATTACGCCTCTTCCTCCGACCCCCCTACCTTCAACTCCCCCTTCTCCTCCAAAAGAGTATTGATGGCCACATCGCGGAGTGTCTATAGCTCAATGCGCAGCAGCACAGCGGTGGGGAAGCGTCTGTAGGCCATGCAAAAACTGCTACGCTTGGGCGACAAGAGGCATACGGCTCAAGAGCTGTTAGAGGGCTTCAGGGGGGAGACGACTGTGTGGCTTGAGCCGCAGAACCTGCAACCAGGTCTGGTTGTTTGTGACAATGGGCGTAACTTTGTGGCGGCTCTGAAACTTGGTGGACTCACACATGTGTCATGCATGGCCCACATACTAAACATAGTGGTCCAGCGGTTTCTTAAGACCTACCCCGAGCTGGCTGTGTTGCTCACTAAAGTGTGTCGCATCTATGCACATTTTAGGAAGTCCACCACAGATGCTGCCACCCTCATGACAGTGCAACAGCGGTTACAACTTCCTGTTCACCGGCTGCTGTGTGACGTTCCCACATGATGGAATTCAACGTTGCAAATGATAGCCAGGGTGTACCAGCAGCAAAGGGCAATAGTAGAATGCCAGCTGACAGCTTCCCAGAGAGGTGGTAGTCATGACAGTCAGCTTCCTCAGGAGTTTAATGAGGAGTGGACATGAATGGCTGGCATCTGCCAGGTCTTAGGCCCCTTTGAGGAGGCAACACATATGGTTAGCAGCGATGCGGACATCATCAGCGTCACCATCCCGCTGCTGTGTCTCATCCAAAAATCCTTAAAGTACTTAATATCAGAGGATTTAGGCATGTCACAGGAGATGGAGGAAGACAGTCCGTTGTTTGCCAGACAGAGCACCCTCATATCAGTTTCGCAGAGCGAATTACAAGAGGAGGAGGAAGAGGAGGAGGAGACTCTAGGCCACACTGCAGGGGGCGATTCGATGACAGCAGTTCAGCGGGTATGGACTGAGGAGGAGGAATTGGAGGTGAAGGTAGAGGAGAAGATGGATAGTCAGTCGATTGAGGATAGGGAAGTGTTGTGCTGTGGGACTGTACCTCACATGGCTGACTTTATGTTAGGCTGCCTTCTGTCGCGATCCTTGCGTAAAGACCATTCTGGCCACCAATGATTACTGGGTGTACACCCTCCTAGACCCACGGTGTAAGGACAATTTCCCCATTCTAATTCCTGTGGAGGAAAGGACTACAAGGGTCAATTCATACCACAAGGCCCTGGTGCAAAAAATGCTACAAGCATTTCCACACTGCTAGCGACAGGGGACGGACTGCAGTGGGCCAAGTAATAGGGGAGAGGAGGGGAAAAGGCAGTGTGTCCAGCAAGGGCAGGGGTACACTGGGTCAGGCCTTTGCCAAGTTTTTGTCACCCCAGCCAGAGTGTACCAACTGTCCACAGGTTAGGCAGAGTAGGGCGGAACTGTACCGCAAGATGGTGAGGGAGTATGTCGCAGACCAAACCAGCGTCCTGAGCGATGACTCCACGCCATACAATTATTGACTGTCCAAGCTGGACAAATGGCCTGAACTGGCGCAGTATGCCTTGGAGGTGCTGGCCTGCCCTGCCACTAGCGTACTGTCAGAAAGGGTATTTAGTGCTGCTGGGGGGATAATCACCAACAAACGTACCCCCCTGTTGACTGACAGCGCTGACAGGCTGACGTTCATCAAGATGAACAAGTCGTGAATATCGCCCCACTTCTCTTCCCCACTGCAGGATAGCACCTGAAGTCCATAAGAGCCCTTGTATCCTCCTCCTCTTCCTACTCCTCCGTCTCCTCCTCTTCTATCACGGTTGCTGACAACAAAATTTTTAAGGAAGGCCAACAGCCTCTCTAGACACATTTTTTACGGAAGGTCAACAGGCTCTCTACACACAATTTTTACCGAGGGCAAACAGACTCTCTACAAAAAATTTTTATGGAGGGCCAACAGGCTCTCTAGACAATGTTTACGGAAGGCCAACAGGCTCTCTACAGACAATCTTTACGTCGGGGCACAAAAGGCCTGTTGCTCGCCTACTGTCTCTCTCCAAAAACTTCATCCTGAGGCCATTTTAGTGGCTATTTAAAATTGTAGTTTTCCGGTGTTTCACCTACTGTCTCTATTCCAAAATTTCTGCCTGAGGTCCAAGTACTACTGGCTTTTGAAAATTTTCCTCCTCCTCCGCTGCGCCTGCTGTCTCTCCAAAAAAACTTCTTTCTGAGGCCCAACTACTGTGGTACTGGACTGATCCACATGCAGGTGTCCAGACCTCAGCATGTCAGCATTGATCACTGGGTCAGTCCACTACCAGTGTCCGCCACTTTATAGCAGCCATTCACATCCTGTGACCCAGCTTTCCCATGTATGATGCTGTAAAATCTGAGTTGATCTAAAAATAAGTGATAATTCCTGACACACATGACTATTAACTTCTATTAGATCGTAATCACCTAGCTTTCTTAGAGTCCTGATCAACAAGTTGTCATTCAAAAATATCAGAAAGTTGATTGCAAGCTTCTCTATGCTTGCAAGAGGTAATGGTTTCACTGTCTTGAATTCATACGCAACAGCGTATAGAGTAAATTATACGTAGCAATAGCGTATGCTTTATCGGCCAAGGTCCTGTCACTCCTTGCACTGTCTCTGCCTGCTCCATGCATGCTGCCCCTGGTGTTCCCTATCCATTTCCATGGTGTTTCCATCACTTTCAGAGTTTTTGAGGTGTTAAGGCAACTTTGCCTGCAAAGAACTTGGGTCCCCTGCAAAAATGTTCGTATCTCCCATTGACTTCAATAGGGTTCGTTATTCGGTGCGAATATACAAACTTTTGGAAAAGTTCGTACCAAGTACCGAGCACATGAGCATTTTAATATTCGCTCATCTCTAAACATTACCAATGCATTGCTATGGATACAGCTTCACAATGCATTTACTATAAGAAACCTGCCATTTCCAGACATATTGATCTTTGACCCACCAGCATGATGCTTTAGACAAGGCATTTATTATTTTTGACCTGCAAATTATTGTCTTTGGATACAGACTACATACTGATATTTGTTTAACTACATAGGAATATCTAGTCAGCTTTAGCATGATCTGTCAATAATGTATTTTCATATGCCTTTCATTTAGTTTCTCATTGATTAAATGGTGATTGTTTTTCTGAAACATATAATTACATTTCATAAAATGCAGAATGCACTTTATCAAAGTTCACAGCTTCCCTTTAATAAACAGTGCTGTTCTGCTTTACGTACTTTTTCAGCTAAATTTGGCTTCTGAAGTTACATTGCCATTTATGGAGCTACAAGACGTCTGTAAACTCTCTCTGCCCTGATCACTTTGTTAGAAGAAGTCAAAGTGCAATTTCCCAATATTGTCATTTTAATTAAAGTTATTAATATTTATTACTTCTATATGCAGAATAATATCTATAAAAATAATTACTCTGCACCAATTAATGGATGGACTGTGAGGTTATGCTCACCCTTAAAAGATTTGTTGCAGATATTCTTCCTACACATTTGTAAAAATCTTTGCACATGCAGCAGAAACAACTGTATTCAGATAGATGGAAGAGCATTTCAGTTATAGAAATATCTACAACAAATCTGCCATATGTACCTAAAAGTATAGTAACCTTTGCTTAAGTAGTTGGTGTGGACCCCACAGCATTCATTCTGTGTGCAGGGCAGGGGGATAGCTATAAGGGGTGCAGAGGGGGCCCAAAGACCCTTGTGCTACATAAGAAGACATCAGTATTATAGAAAGTGCATGCTGGTCAACTTACACTTCTGGGTGGAGGGAAGGGGTTAAGTCAAGAATTTGGCATGGTGGGGGTGCTGTTTAAATTTTTGCCTCAGACAGCATGAAAGCTATGTGCTTCCCATCCCCTAGCCACAAAGCAATGAGGGAAGGGGGGCTCGAGTTGAACTCTTGTACCAGGGTCCATGAGCCTTTAGCTACGCCCCTGGTGCAGGGTAATGTTTTATACAAGCTTTAGTTGAATACATTGGGCAGAAGTGGTCTGACTTCTTTGTGGACTGACAGCTTTATGCAGAAGAAAAAAATGCCTTTACCTAGTAATTACCTTTTACTAATCATACTTTCTAGGGGGAATTTTCCAGCACTAGAAAGTATGGTATTTTATGGGTATGACCACATGCAGAGACTGGATCCCCTTGCATCATATGACCATTCGTCATGATGTAAGGGGGGGGGCAGTCACTGCTGCAGCAAGTCAAACAAGATGTCAAACAAGATGTTGACATTGAGGGAGCACAGCAAAGCATTAGGTCTGTGGGAGAAGAAGCAGGGCGCTGGCAACAGGTAAGTCATCTTCCCTTTAAAGGTCCACCCAAGTGTGGGGGTTGTCAAAAATCTCCATATTCTTTCACAACCCCTTTAAATATGCTGCATAGATATAATAATTAGAGATGAGCGAGTAGTGTTCGATCGAGCCGGTATTCGATCGAATACTACGCTATTCGGCATACTCGATTTCAATCGAGTATAACGGCGATGGCGCACTTAGAATTCGTTTCCCCTCCCACCTTCCCTGGCGCTCTTTTTCCACCAATCAACATGCAGGGGGGGTATGACAGGCCCGTGGAGCACGCTGGCAGCGCGAAAACAGCGTCTACATGGATTGGCTGGAAAGACCATGTGACCTCGAATATTAAAAACTCAGCTCTTCCTGCTCGTTCGCATATGCTGCGTGAACTTAGTCAGGGACAGAGGCTGGAGAAGGGACAGATAGGTTTTAGCTGTTGGACAGGCAGGAGCGTGATTAAAAGCCCTTATCAGGGCTACTATAGTGCAGTACAGTGATAGCTTTACTACAATATACAGTCTGCAGAGAACGGTTGCTGTATTCAGGGATAGCTGCTGGAGTAGGGACAGAGAGAGGCATTAGTGGTGTATTAGGTGCTCTGCTACATACAAAACTATATTTGGCACTACTGTTCTGCGTTCTTTTTGGCTGCAAAACCCTGTTATATACCTAGTGTGTATATGCACCATCTGATCTGGCAGTATACGGCTGTGAATTTTATTTTTTGTTTTTAAATATAGTTTATTTGGCTCTAGTATTCTGGGTTCTGTGTGCCTGCAATACCCTTTTTGTATACCAGGTGTAAATACCCACCATCTGACCTGTTAGTACACGGCTGTGTACCTAGAAATATAAAAAAAAAAAAAGCCTTTTCATTGGCACCTGTACTTTGCGTTCTCTTGCAAAATAATTGTATATACGTAGTGTTCATACACACCGTCTGATCTGTTAGTACACGGCTGTGTACCTAGAAATATATTAAAAAAAAAGCCTGTTCATTGGCACCTATACTTTGCGTTCTCTTGCAAAATAATTGTATATACGTAGTGTTCATACACACCGTCTGATCTGTTAGTACACGGCTGTGTACCTAGAAATATAAAAAAAAAAAGCCTTTTCATTGGCACCTGTACTTTGCGTTCTCTTGCAAAATAATTGTATATACGTAGTGTTCATACACACCGTCTGATCTGTTAGTACACGGCTGTGTACCTAGAAATATAAAAAAAAAAAGCCTTTTCATTGGCACCTGTACTTTGCATTCTCTTGCAAAATAATTGTATATACGTAGTGTTCATACACACTGTCTGATCTGTTAGTACACGGCTGTGTACCTAGAAATATAGAAAAAAAAAAGCCTTTTCATTGGCACCTGTACTTTGCGTTCTCTTGCAAAATAATTGTATATACGTAGTGTTCATACACACCGTCTGATCTGTTAGTACACGGCTGTGTACCTAGAAATATAGAAAAAAAAAAGCCTTTTCATTGGCACCTGTACTTTGCGTTCTCTTGCAAAATAATTGTATATACGTAGTGTTCATACACACCGTCTGATCTGTTAGTACACGGCTGTGTACCTAGAAATATTAAAAAAAAAAACCTTTTCATTGGCACCTGTACTTTGCGTTCTCTTGCAAAATAATTGTATATACGTAGTGTTCATACACACCGTCTGATCTGTTAGTACACGGCTGTGTACCTAGAAATATTAAAAAAAAAAGCCTTTTCATTGGCACCTGTACTTTGCGTTCTCTTGCAAAATAATTGTATATACGTAGTGTTCATACACACCGTCTGATCTGTTTGTACACGGCTGTGTACCTAGAAATATAAAAAAAAAAAGCCTTTTCATTGGCACCTTGTACTTTGCGTTCTCTTGCAAAATAATTGTATATACGTAGTGTTCATACACACCGTCTGATCTGTTAGTACACGGCTGTGTACCTAGAAATATATTAAAAAAAAAAGCCTGTTCATTGGCACCTATACTTTGCGTTCTCTTGCAAAATAATTGTATATACGTAGTGTTCATACACACCGTCTGATCTGTTAGTACACGGCTGTGTACCTAGAAATATAAAAAAAAAAAGCCTTTTCATTGGCACCTGTACTTTGCGTTCTCTTGCAAAATAATTGTATATACGTAGTGTTCATACACTCCGTCTGATCTGTTAGTACACGGCTGTGTACCTAGAAATATAAAAAAAAAAAGCCTTTTCATTGGCACCTGTACTTTGCGTTGTCTTGCAAAATAATTGTATATACGTAGTGTTCATACACACCGTTTTATCTGTTAGTACACGGCTATGTACCTAGAAATATAGAAAAAAAAAAAGCCTTTTCATTGGCACCTGTACTTTGCGTTGTCTTGCAAAATAATTGTATATACGTAGTGTTCATACACACCGTCTGATCTGTTAGTACACGGCTGTGTACCTAGAAATATATTAAAAAAAAAGCCTTTTCATTGGCACCTATACTTTGCGTTCTCTTGCAAAATAATTGTATATACATAGTGTTCATACACACCGTCTGATCTGTTAGTACACGGCTGTGTACCTAGAAATATTAAAAAAAAGCCTTTTCATTGGCACCTGTACTTTGCATTCTCTTGCAAAATAATTGTATATACGTAGTGTTCATACACACCGTCTGATCTGTTTGTACACGGCTGTGTACCTAGAAATATAAAAAAAAAAAAGCCTTTTCATTGGCACCTGTACTTTGCGTTCTCTTGCAAAATAATTGTATATACGTAGTGTTCATACACACCGTCTGATCTGTTAGTACACGGCTGTGTACCTAGAAATATAAAAAAAAAAAGCCTTTTCATTGGCACCTGTACTTTGCGTTCTCTTGCAAAATAATTGTATATACGTAGTGTTCATACACACTGTCTGATCTGTTAGTACACGGCTGTGTACCTAGAAATATAGAAAAAAAAAAGCCTTTTCATTGGCACCTGTACTTTGCGTTCTCTTGCAAAATAATTGTATATACGTAGTGTTCATACACACCGTCTGATCTGTTAGTACACGGCTGTGTACCTAGAAATATAAAAAAAAAAAGCCTTTTCATTGGCACCTGTACTTTGCGTTCTCTTGCAAAATAATTGTATATACGTAGTGTTCATACACACCGTCTGATCTGTTAGTACACGGCTGTGTACCTAGAAATATAGAAAAAAAAAGCCTTTTCATTGGCACCTGTACTTTGCGTTGTCTTGCAAAATAATTGTATATACGTAGTGTTCATACACACCGTCTGATCTGTTAGTACACGGCTGTGTACCTAGAAATATTAAAAAAAAAAAGACTTTTCATTGGCACCTGTACTTTGCGTTCTCTTGCAAAATAATTGTATATACGTAGTGTTCATACACACCGTCTGATCTGTTAGTACACGGCTGTGTACCTAGAAATATTAAAAAAAAAAGCCTTTTCATTGGCACCTATACTTTGCGTTCTCTTGCAAAATAATTGTATATACGTAGTGTTCATACACACCGTCTGATCTGTTAGTACACGGCTGTGTACCTAGAAATATTAAAAAAAAAAAGCCTTTTCATTGGCACCTGTACTTTGCGTGTCTTGCAAAATAATTGTATATACGTAGTGTTCATACACACCGTCTGATCTGTTAGTACACGGCTGTGTACCTAGAAATATAGAAAAAAAAGAATCCTTTTCATTGGCACCTGTACTTTGCGTTCTCTTGCAAAATAATTGTATATACGTAGTGTTCATACACACCGTCTGAACTGTTAGTACACGGCTGTGAAGGCAAAATATTGTAACCAAAAAAAAATAAAATGCGGAGGGGGGCTAGCGGAATCGGACGTGGACGAGGACGGGGGCGCGGAAATGCTGTTGGTGGCCTTGTTGAAGCCAGTGGGGATACAATGCGTGCTGGTGAGGGTCAGCCAGGATCCCACTCATCCAGAATCCCTGCCTTTATGGGACAGTTAAGCAGGGGGCGGGTTACACCGCTGTTGAGGCCTGAGCAGGTTGAACAGGTGGTGCAATGGATAGCCGATAGCGCTTCCACACAGTTGTCCACCAGCCAGTCATCCACACAGTCTCACTCTGACCCTCCTTCCTCCACACCTGGCCAACAGAGTCATCCCACCATTGACCCCTCCCAGGAGCTCTTTTCGGGTCCTTTTTCAGATGTGCCGGAAGAATCCCAGGAGCTAGCAGAGGAATTTGTTTGTAGTGATGCCCAACCACTTGAGTATTCGCCATCTCCTGCTGATGTGGACCCTGAACCAGCATCTGTTATCATGAGCGATGATGATGATGAGACGCAGTTGCCATCAAGGGAGGCTGTTGGAATGTCCAGTGGGCAGGAGGAGGAGCAGAGTGAGGAAGTGGAAGAGGAGGTGGTGGATGACGAAATGACCGACCCCACTTGGCCAGGGGTGATGTCCAGCGGGGAAAGCAGTGGAGAGGTGGTGGTCTGCGCAGCACCGAAAAAGGCAGCAAGAGGCAGAGGGATGTCCAGGAGGGCCAGAGGGGATGTCCACAGGCAGAGGGATGTCCACAGGCAGAGGACAGTCCAGACAGAGAAGTGAGGCCACAGCCAGCAGGGCCGAAGCTGTTCCCGGCAGCGGGCAGTCGCGCGAAGCTCCCCCATCGAGGCCTCGTACTTCTGTGGTGTGGAGATTTTTTAATGTTTGTGCGGATGACAAACTGAGCGCGGTTTGCACACTCTGCCACTCAAAACTGAGTAGGGGCTCTGAGAAGAGCAATCTGACCACCTCAGGCATGCGGCGTCACTTGGAAGTCAAGCACTGGGCTGAGTGGGAGAGAGCAAACGCAATACAACCTGCGCCCGGTCTTGCTGCCACTGCCTCTTCCCCTTTGTTGTGTGCTGCCACTGCGGTCCAGACCTCCAGCCAGGACACCTCCACATCTGCCTCTGCCTCGGCTACTTTGGGGCCTTCTCCTTCAGCCTCCCCTTCCCCCGCCTCTTCGCCTGCACCTTCACACTCCTCGTCCCAACAACTGTCCATCTCGCAGGCGTTCGACCGCAGGCGGAAGTACGCCTCGAGTCACCCCCAAGCCCAAGCCTTAAACTGCCACATCTCCAAACTGCTGGCCCTGGAGATGTTGCCGTTTAGGCTTGTGGAGACGCAGGCCTTCCGCGACCTGATGGCGGCTGCCGCACCTCGCTATTCCGTCCCCAGCCGCCACTACTTTTCCCGGAGTGCCGTCCCCGCCCTGCACCAGCACGTGTCGCGTAACATCAGGCGGGCCCTGAGGTACGCAGTCAGCGCAAAGGTCCACTTGACCACCGACTCGTGGACAAGCGCTTGCGGCCAGGGACGATACATCTCTTTGACGGCACACTGGGTGAATGTAGTGGAAGCGGGGACGGGGTCGCAAACAGAGACGGCCTACCTACCACCCCCGCCCAAGATTGCCAGCATGGGTTCTGATAAACCCCCTCCTCCTCCTCCTCCTCCTCTGCCTTAACATCGCCCTCAGCCGCTAGCTGGAAGCGTTGCAGCACTGGCGCGGGGAGACGTCAGCAGGCGGTGCTTAAGCTCATCAGCTTGGGCGACAGGAAGCACAGCGCCCCAGAGGTGAGGGACGCCATATTGCAGCAGACGGAGATGTGGCTGTCGCCGCTGCAGCTAGGACCAGGCATGGTCGTGTGCGATAACGGCCGTAACCTGGTGGCGGCTCTGGAGCTTGCCGAACTCAATCACGTACCATGCCTGGCCCACGTTTTTAATCTGGTAGTCCAAAAATTTCTAAAGACTTACCCCAACCTGGCAGAGCTACTGGTGAAAGTGCGGCGCTTGTGCGCTCACTTTCGGAAGTCAACTGTAGCTGCTGCTAGCTTAAAAAAACTCCAGCAACGCCTCCATTTGCCTGAACATCGGCTGTTGTGCGACCTGCCGACTCGCTGGAATTCCACCTATTCCATGTTGGCCAGGGTGTGTGAGCAGCAGAGAGCATTGATGGAGTACCAGATTATGAATCCACGCGTGCCTCCAACTCAGCTCCCTCAGTTTGCCAACCACGAGTGGCCATGGATGGCAGACATATGCGATGTACTGCGTATCTTTGAGGAGTCCACCAAGAAGGTCAGCAGCGAGGACGCTATAGTGAGCGTAACCATCCCGCTCCTATGCGTCCTTAAAGAATCACTCATCGCAATAAGGGAGAACGCATTGCACGCAGAGGAGACGGGGGTAGGAGGAGACGCAACGGAGCTACACAGTCAGACCACACTTTTGTCTGCTTCACGGTGGCAGTTGCAGGAGGAGGAGGAGGATGAGGAGGAGGAGGACGACGTGGAGGTGGCTGTGGAAGAGGAGGAGGATGCTGGCGGCGAGGGTAGCAGTCAGGCTGTGTGCGTCCCATTGGTTCAGCGCGGATGGGGCGGAGAGGAGGCGGAAGAGGAAGAGGAGGAAATGGCAAGTGATCCTTCTGGTGGGGGCAGTGAGGTCATGCCTATTCAGAGTCTGGCACACATGGCTGACTTCATGCTGGGCTGCTTTTCCCGGGACACACGTGTTGTCCGGATAGTGGAGAACAAACTGTACTGGGTCTTCGCAATCCTGGACCCCCGGTATAAAGATAACGTCTCCTCTTTTATTCCGGTAGAGGAGAGGACGAATCGATTGCTGGAATACCAGAGGGAACTCGTGCAGAACATGATGGAGATTTTCCCACCCACCATCGCTGGCGGCAGAGAGGAGAGGGTCTCCCAGAGTCCCTCAACATCGATCAGGCCCACAGCCACCAGGGGAACACTCTCCAAGGTGTGGGACACGTTCATGGCACCCCCTCGTGCAACTTCCATCACTGCGGGGCCCGCTATCAGCAGGAGGGACAAGTATCGGCGGATGTTGCGGGAGTACCTGGCAGACCGTACCCCTGTCCTCCCCGATCCCTCGGCGTCCTACACTTACTGGGTCTCCAAGTTGGACACGTGGCTGGAACTGTCCCTGTACGCCTTGGAGGTGCTTGCCTGCCCTGCCGCCAGCGTGCTATCAGAAAGGGTGTTCAGCGCAGCCGGGGGCATTATAACCGATAAGCGCAGCCGCCTGTCAACCGACAGTGCCGACAGGCTGACGCTAATCAAAATGAACAGCAAGTGGATTGACCCGGACTTTGCTTCTCCAACAGTGGAAAGCAGCCAAAAGTGAAGTGCCATCTGTATGAAGTGCCATTTCCTCCTCCACCTCCTCCTCCTCCTCCTTAACCGCCGTAGAATTGCTCCGTAAATAAAAAAATTTATATATTTATGGCTCACCTCTTGGGCCTCCACATAATTTTTAAGAGGTCTCACCTCTTGGGCCGCCACATAATTTTTAAGAGGTCTCACCTCTTGGGCCTCCACATAATTTTTAAGAGGTCTCACCTCTTGGGCCTCCACATAATTTTTAAGAGGTCTCACCTCTTGGGCCTCCACATAATTTTTAAGAGGTCTCACCTCTTGGGCCTCCACATAATTTTTAAGAGGTCTCACCTCTTGGGCCTCCACATAATTTTTAAGAGGTCTCACCTCTTGGGCCTCCACATAATTTTTAAGAGGTCTCACCTCTTGGGCCTCCACATAATTTTTAAGAGGTCTCACCTCTTGGGCCTCCACATAATTTTTAAGAGGTCTCACCTCTTGGGCCTCCACATAATTTTTAAGAGGTCTCACCTCTTGGGCCTCCACATAATTTTTAAGAGGTCTCACCTCTTGGGCCTCCACATAATTTTTAAGAGGTCTCACCTCTTGGGCCTCCACATAATTTTTAAGAGGTCTCACCTCTTGGGCCTCCACATAATTTTTAAGAGGTCTCACCTCTTGGGCCTCCACATAATTTTTAAGAGGTCTCACCTCTTGGGCCTCCACATAATTTTTAAGAGGTCTCACCTCTTGGGCCTCCACATAATTTTTAAGAGGTCTCACCTCTTGGGCCTCCACATAATTTTTAAGAGGTCTCACCTCTTGGGCCTCCACATAATTTTTAAGAGGTCTCACCTCTTGGGCCTCCACATAATTTTTAAGAGGTCTCACCTCTTGGGCCTCCACATAATTTTAAGAGGTCTCACCTCTTGGGCCTCCACATAATTTTTAAGAGGTCTCACCTCTTGGGCTCCACATAATTTTTAAGAGGTCTCACCTCTTGGGCCTCCACATAATTTTTAAGAGGTCTTCACCTCTTGGGCCTCCACATAATTTTTAAGAGGTCTCACCTCTTGGGCCTCCACATAATTTTTAAGAGGTCTCACCTCTTGGGCCTCCACATAATTTTTAAGAGGTCTCACCTCTTGGGCCTCCACATAATTTTTAATTTTTAAGAGGTCTCACCTCTTGGGCCTCCACATAATTTTTAAGAGGTCTCACCTCTTTTAGCCTCCACACCAATTTTTAAGACGTCTCTCCACCTCTTGGGCCTACAAACAATTTTTATTATGGCTCACCTCTTGGGCCTTAATACAATTTTTTAAGAGGTCTCACCTCTTTGGCCTCCACTTAATTTTTTCGAGGGCTCACCTCTTGGGCCTCCACATAATTTTTTCGAGGTCTCACCTCTTGGGCCTCCATATAATTTTTTCGAGGGCTCACCTCAAGCTAACTTTGCGCACTCATTAAAATATTTTCACAACAAGGACCTAAGAGCCCTCGATGGGAGAGCTTTGTGTGGGGGCCTGTTATAGGGAAGAGATGCGGCCCTGCGGGCTCTAGCCTGCCTTCTCCATGAGCCTCTGGCCAGCCCACGGCCTCTTCCTGCCTTTTGCGGTCCTACGCATCCCTCAACATCCCCACTGCTTTACCTGCTAGACATGACACTGGGCCAGGTCGGGTCACTGACATCTCAAGCGCCAACAATTTGGGCATTTTAAGGCTTCTGCATGTGTTTGAGTTGTTTTTACATTTTAAAGAAGACATGTCTGACCACATCTCACACACACAATGACAATTAGGGGTGGGGTCTATTTGCTTTCCCCTTTGCCTATGCCATCTGTGGTTGTCATAGGCAACGTGATTTTAAGGGGTGCAGAATTTTATCTTCTTTTTTGTCTAGTTTGGCTTGGGGTCCATGGCAATGTAGAGGAAAGAAGGTTTCCTTGTATGGTCTCACTTTACAGAGAGGTTACATTGTCTTTGGAGTGTATTGTTGAGAGGCTGTGATAGTGGCGTAATAGTGCGACTTGGGCGCGTTATATGCACCCAGACATGCTTCCCCTGCTGTCCTAGTTGCATTCCAGCAGTGTTGGCATCCTTTTCTGAGGTTTCAGGGTGGACTTGGTGACCTCCAAGTGGTCGAATTGAGATTTCCAAGTGGCGAGCATTTTTTTCCCATAGACTTTAATGGGATTCGATATTCGGTCGAATAGTCGAATTTTGCGGTCTATTCGAATCGAATTTCGAACTTTCGAATATTTCACTACTCGCTCATCTCTAATAATAATTGAACAAAGATAACACTATAATGCAAACATTTAGTTCTCTCAGACCTAAAAACATAACATATTTGATTATTATGGATTTTTTTAACAAAACCAATATATTGTATTAAGTTTTAGCATGTGATAGAAACCCTTTAGATTGCATCTGCTTTACTCCTGATCTTGTCTGTTTTACTTCAATCAAAGCACCCAAGAACCATTTAGGATCCTCAAGCATTCTCTCAAGTACTGCATTCACAATATCTCTTGAGCAACATACTAGACGCCTAGATGTTGTAACATAGAACACATGGTTTGGTTTCTATGGCTCAGTGAAGTCATCAATGGCCATTGTGACTGCTGTAATTTAGTTGTCAGACTCATGTTCTTCACCTGTTATATTGTAACAGTGGTTGCAATATTTAATAATACAACTGTCATATAGGTAGATACTTTCCAAAATTACAGTGTGTATCATGCCATGTATTTGTGATCATTGT
Source organism: Rhinella marina (assembly GCA_900303285.1). Taxonomy (NCBI): domain Eukaryota; kingdom Metazoa; phylum Chordata; class Amphibia; order Anura; family Bufonidae; genus Rhinella; species Rhinella marina. The sequence goes on from ONZH01005480.1 coordinate 87,555, forward strand.
AGCTTGCATTGTAACAAAATATAGTTCTTTAGATGGCCTTTGCTTACTGCTAAAAATGTAACAGACAAATATGAAAATGTGAACAGCCAATTCAGTTAGCAGAAAGTCTGTCAAAGGAGCCAGGTTTATCAAGTCCAACTTTTAATACTCTCCTACTGTGTTGATCTGAAGGATCAAACTGAAATAATGGAACAAATAAATTTGGCTTACCAATTAGGATGTAGAGAAAAAAATCTATTTTCTATTGTTGTTACTGGGTAACTGAAGCGGCATGCATATTGGGTTTTCAAGCTCATTCAAGCTTATTGCTCTGCTGACGAATCACGATAAATGAGTAAGCCGAAGCCTGAGGAAACAGACCTTCATAAAATGTTCTTTGAAAAAAATGTATAAAATATAGAAGTTTCATGTTAGGGAAAATAAGAAACAAACAATGTGTTATGTTGCTCAAGACATGCCCTCTCATCTAGCCTGCTGGTTATTACATTAAGGTAGTTTGTACTGGGCATAAAGTTGCTGTCCTTAGGCTTAGTCTAACTAACTAAAGAAAGCAGGTGAAAGCAGATTTTATTTTCTATTTCTGTAGGATATTATTCACAGGTTTTATATGTGTTGGAGGTGTTCTCCCTAACAAAAGAAAAAAACACCTATCATGAACGTGTCAAAGCTAGGTGACATTCCTTGAAGAAGCTGTAATGTCATGTTGGTTGTTGGTTGATGGAGACATATGATTCTTTTAAAGGGGTTGCCTACTTTCTGGCTACTGTTGACCAATGGGTTTGGATGGCACTTACTAATATAGCCTTTGTTGAAATTCATGCAATGTTCTATATTTCATGAGGTATGCCCTCTTGTTTTCCAAGTCTTTTGTGCTGTCCATACAGAGATTTTGTCAATAAACTGGCTGCTGGTGGAGAGTGATGTGACCAGACAAATAATTTCAAATGAATGTCTCCTCCATTCAAATACACTGTACCTGCCATCTGTACTTGCACTGTTGGAAGTTTAGTGCAGGTACAGTGTGTTATAATGGAGAAGGATGAGTCATATGTCTAGTCACATGACTCTCCATCAGAAGCCATATTATCTTCAAGATCTCTATGTGGACAGCACAGAAAATTTGCTCACAAATGGGACATGGGGGCTTATGAAATGTTGAAGAATATCAATAAAATCGACATTACTGTGTCATATAGTCATCTTTCATACACATTGGTCAGTTGTAGCCAGAAACTGGCAATCCCTTTAAAATAGCTTTTTCTTTTCAATGAAAACAGAAGATAATAAGTAAAATGCTAAAACAATATGGCAGGGAGAAAATAAGGCATGTCTCTTAAATACATTTTCTACATCCATTGATTCCAGAAGTCCAGTAGAACTAGAGGAACTTCAAAATGTAAAGTGCTAACAGTCCTTCACTATTAATATGAGTGATATCACTGGATCCTCACAGGATCGTTGAGATCTAAAGGCTTCATCCAGGGCCAGATCAGTTCTGGTGGAGAACTTTGGGAAAAACAGGAAGACAACCCACCCCTTTTTAAAATTAGGCCATTGCCCCATTTGCTTTTTTATAATCTGACCCTGTTTACAACTGCTTTGTGTAAGAAGCATTGAAATGCAATGGTCTAAACATATTTGCCCTATTCGCTGCAATCATCTAGGGCAAAAAGATGCTTCCTAAACAATTACTGTGGGAAACTCCATGTCCCGCTGCAGGTTTTCATCATAGCGTTTAAAACCATACAATTTATTAGATGTATAATATCAATTTGGCAAAACCTAGTTTTCACTGTATTTTAGTATAACCTTCATGACAAAAGTAGATGATTCAAATGAGGGCAATCTTCTGTTACAGGAATAAAGAAAATACAATTATATTTTCATGACAAAATGTTAAAGTATTGCAATTAGAAGTGCAGGCTTTTGGAAAGATTGCAATTTCTATAGTAAATGACAGTACTGCTACGTAAAAAAAAATAACAGAACTGAGAATTTCTGATCTTTGCCAGAAGGATATTAATTTGTACATAAAATAGAAGGGAATATGATTGCAGCGCGTTACTATCCTGAAGATAAAAAGCATGCTGAGATCAGACTTAATCATAATTAAATGTGTGTCAATCATAAGCCTCCGCTCTGCTATAAATATCCCACTCACACTTCCAACGTGCATAATATATAGCATGTACATAAATATTTACAGGCGATCTAAAAGAATGATTTGACACACTATCTTTATCAAAATTAACTAAATGTAGACTCAAAAGAGTTGAGTCAGTGTCAAAGTCTTAAAGGTCATCATAAGTGTAATGACAATTGTTGTTTAGTAGCAGAATGCATGAATTTTAAATTTTCACATGCAATTATGGATTTATATTAGACAAAGTCAAATAAAAATGTACCATTATGTAGGTATAAAAAAGAGAAGATATAGATAGAACTGCAACAAATAAGGAACTTCCTTGGTCCCAATATGAAATAAAACAAGACCCTCAACCTACCATGTGTCATTTATGTACTGTTGTCTTAATTTTTGTCCTGGTATCAAACAAGGCACCAGAGACCAGTTGTGACAGCTACCTTTGCACCCTTTATTTCTACAACACTGAATGGGAGGTACTGAGTTTATTGTTACATTTGAGACTTAAGGTGAGAGACCTATGAGGTCTTTTGCATGATAAGAGAAGACTACTGCAACCAGGGCTGTGGAGTCAGTAAGCCAAAGCCCCGACTCCAACTCCAACTCCGACTCCTCAATTTCCCCTGACTCCGACTCCCGACTCCAACTCCCAATCCGACTCCGACTCCCTCATAAATGGCGCATGTTTAAGTAATAACTTTAAACAAACTTTGCATAAATCAATAGTACAGATATGTAATAACAAAAAGAGTTTGTAATATATGTTTTACTAGATATCTTTACTCTGAACTTTCAGTATCAGGCTTCTCTGGGTACAGCTTACTAAGAGCCTGATGTATGAAAACTGTCTAGGTCTAAGGCTTTCTTTGTTTAACATAGCAACCAATCAGAGCTCCCCTTTCATTTATCCAGAGCATTATATGAAATGAAAGGGGAGCTTGGTTTCTATGGGCAACAAAGAAAATTCTACACCTAGACAGTTTTCATAGATAAGGCCCTAGGTGTTTTGCATCAGCAGCATATAGAAGCCATGAGAGCAGATAACCTCTCCAAACATGAGCTCAGAGGAAAAGCAAACTAAAACATAAAGCATACAGAGAGAACATGCAGTGGACAAGTGATTTATGCACAGTTTATTGAAAGTGTAGATATACTAAGAAGTACTTGCCCTAAAGGGGTTTTCTCAGCACATTGATTCACTGGCTCAAAGGTAGTTTGCACTTACAATGTCTCCTCAGGCCATGGGGGGGTCTCCAGCAGTTATTAGCATATATTAACCTACTAGGAGGTTGTGATCTCTAACACAATTACAGGTAAAGCCATCCTTCTCAGTCCTCACAACACATTTTGCTTACTGCAGGTAATCACTCAGAGCTCAGTCGCATCATTCCGTGGGGGTGAGGTCACTCCTGATCTCAGCCAATCAGATAACAGTATTAATGGTCTGCAGGTTACCATAGAAACCTGTGTACAGTGAGAGACCTGCTGAACTGTCTATAGTTCATGACTAAAATAAAATCTACTGACCACTGTATTTAGAAAATGTCATCTTTTAACTGTCCCTTTATGTTGAAAGCTAATCTTTGTAACTAGTGAGAAAACCTCTTTAATACTGTTTTCTCTAGTAGCTCTGAGATGAGTGCAGCCATTCCTTCCCAGTGCCTTTTTCCTCTGATCTGTAGGAGAGGAGTTTCACTTCTAAGCATCTACATGAAGGGCAGCACACAGTCATCTCAACTGAAAGCCTAGATCCTTAGTTCAGGAATAGAACAGATAGGACATTTCATCATGTTCCCAAATTCTTATGAAAATATATTCAGCACATACTGTACTGAACTAAATGTACCAATTTATTATATATTTTAGGAGTCGGAGTCGGTCCATTTTATACCGACTCCAACTCCGACTCTTACTCCACCAAAATGGTCACTGACTCCGACTCCACTACTCCGACTCCACAGCCCTGACTGCAACACCAGTTCTTGGAAGGGATTGTGTTATACAGTATGTTAAATGTTTGCAACAAAGGTATAGGGATGAGTAAATAGGTTCTAAACTAATTAGATTTGTTACAAATTCTACAAAAAAAATCATCTACCAAAGGAATCCAAATTTTTTCAGATTGGTTTCAGATAAATCACATAAAAATGGTGCCCAAGCGCTATTTTACTGTGAATATTGGTCAGCTCAGCAACTGAGGATAATGCTTTTACTGTGGGACTAGGCTCAAAACGTATAAGACCTAAGCCTAGCCTGGCTGTTGCTAGCTCTGTTCGAGTATTTGTTGTTTGTCAGTTTTTCACCACTATTCTGTGGTGAAAACAAGAATTCTGTTTCCTTTAGGGAGTTGATGGTGTTCGCTTAGCCTCACTGGAAGAAACCTAGCCACCATTATCTCACAAAAAAAAACTATCCCTGCATTTTACTGCCATGTGGCAGAGAACATAGTCAACTATGACCCACTGAGTCAATGTTTTTCGCAGTGAAGCAGCACTGCAACACCAGTTCCTATTGTCCCCTCCACAGTTGTGTCATACAGGTTCCCACACAAGGTGCTTATCTGCCTCCTCAAAGTCCTTCTCTGTGGACCATTCCCAATAGCAGTAGGACAGAACATTGCTCGCACTTCCCCTCCCACCTATCACATCCTTTGAGCTGAATGGACTGACAAGAGAAACTACACAGAGCCGATCACTTGCTAATGTGTATCAAACAGCAAACATCCCACTGACCATCTCAGTGCCTCCAACTCGAGAAGGTGGGCAGCAACAATGGCAGGAACATTGTGCCTGCACCACATTTAGGGAAAGTAATACATGCTCTCTGCATGGTGCTAGTGATAACTTTAGTTGTTCAAAATCTTGAAAAAGTACAGTGACTTGCAGAGACTGCTGATCATGTCCAGGAAAGTGTCCTCACCATTCTAGACTTATAGTAACAGAAAGGTCTGCAATTGTACCACTTGATCCACTTGCTGGAATTCTACCTTGCATATGCTTGCATCTGTATTAGCAGCATAGAACAGTGAATGATTTCATCATGCACCAGACCATCTTAGCACATGTTGTTTCAAGGTCAGGCAGTGCCAGCTAATCAGAGACATTTGTCTCATATTCAGGCCTTTGGAAGGGGCAAACAGATTTGTCAGTAGCCACAACTAAGGAATCATCTATGTTATTGTCACGGACATTCCTATGATAGATAACAGGAGGTCTGTCAGATTGGCAACACGTGGTATAATCTGACATGTTTTCCCTTTTTGTTGCTGGTATTTGCCACACCCTTTTCCCTCAGGTGTTCCTGGTGTGGTAATTGTCCCTCCCCTATTTATTGCTTCTTCTCCCACTATTCCTTGCGGTTTATAGCTTCAGTTGTTGTTGTGGTGTGCAGCAGTTTGGTTTTCTGCTGAGATCCTGGAGCCTCCATTTCTGCATTGAAAGATAAGTTTCCTTTTCCCTTCTGTGTGTTTTTTTACGTTTTCCTGTTGTTTTGTTTTTTAGGCCTAAGGGAGACTTCTGTTCGTCCTTCCTTTTGGAGGAACAGGTAGACTCATTCCTGTCATTAGTTACAGGGTCCTATAGGGTCAGTTTGGTGTTTAGGTTCCTGTGTATGAACTTGCCTACCTTTGAGGCCTGTTCATACTGGTATATAGACAGGAATTGAGCCAGGGTTTCCTGTAGGAGGTGTCCATCTTCCTTCCTTAGTTTCTAGGCCTAATCTCCTTTCCCTCCTATGCTTGGTCCCCCCCCACACACATTAAAGCAGATGCTCACGCTGATGAAACAAGGGATGGAAGAAGAAGAATAGCTTATGCATTTTTCTGGCTGCCCTGTAGCTGTTGTGGACCCACATATAGAAAGCCCCATGAAGGAAGAAGTGGATAATGAGGATGGGGAGCTGACACTGCAGGAGGAGGAGGAGCAGAAAGAGTAGGAATCGCTTGTGCAGGAGGATGAGACTGCTGATGATGATGAGGACACTGGCCATAATTACCAACCATATAAGTGGGGGAAGGGGCCAGAAAGAACTCGGCCCTCAGGCACTCTGGTGAGCATGCCAAGCTGCATGATTGTGTGCTTATGTACTGAAAGGCATATCACTCACATGAAACAATCTTATGATTACTGGATGGTCATGCTTTTAGGCCTTCTATATCAAAGCAAAATGAGGGAACATTTCCCTATAGCCCTATTGTTTTTTTTTTGTTTGTTTTTTTTTTTTTTAATCAGGATACACTGAGTATGCAGTTTGCTGCAGTTTTTGTCATCCAGACAACTGCTGCCCCCACATCTGCCTAGGAGGCCCCTCTCCACCCTTGACAAGTGATCTACCTCCCACCATCTCCACTAACACAAGTAGCATACTGTAAGCCAGTTTAATATCATCAACATGATGGAGAAATGTTTTCATGTGCCACATCAGGCTGATGCAAATCAGAAAATGGAGAAGTACCACCTGAACACCCAGGTTCAGTCCTACCTCTGGGGAATACTTTGTGCCCTGAACCCAGCTACATCTGGGAAGGCAGATTGGATTAGTGGTTGAAACTAGCCCAGTAGACTCTCACTGTACTGTCTTGTTAGGTCTCCAGTGTCAAAACATCCTCCACCAGTGTACAAAACATCACTTTTGTCAAAGCAAATTTTCACACTCCTGCAGCTGAAGCCTATCAATTTCAATTTGCCCTTGCTAACTGTTCTCTATTATGTCAATTTGCCCTTGCTAACTGTTCTCTATTAAGTCGCTGTCACTGTATGTCTACTTACTGTCATGTTCCATACTGTTTGGCTGCTGGTGCCACCATCATGCCACTGCTTCTTTCTGCCTACCTACCATCATGTTTGATACAATATGGCTGCTGCTGCCACCACCATTATGCCACTGCCATTGTCTTGTCATGTCACTGCCACTGTCTGCCTACCATCATTTTCTGTACCATAAGGCTGCTGCTGTCATCCTGCCAATGTCACTGCCTGCTTACCTTCATGTTCTGAACTGTACGGCTGATGCTGCTGCTGTCATCATGCCACTACCAATGTCTGCCTGCCTACCATCATGTTCTGTACCATACGGCTGCTGCTCCTTCTGCCACTGCAGCTTCTTCTCTCTGCTTCTTATCCCCCTTCAACAATCCCTACTGCCACTACCATTACTTCTACACAGCTGTCACTACTACTACTACAACACATATCTGTAGCCTTATCTGTCCCATATTTTGCTGCTACAGCCGCTGCTACTATTGTGGCCATATGCCACTATTACCATACCCTTTCCACATCCACACTGTACTGCTGCTGTTCTTAAAGGACAATTTTTGAAGCAATTTACCAAGTATATTTGTTTTATTTTCAAAACACTTTTAAAGACGTTCCTGTGTTCAGTCATTGTATAGTCAGTACATTCTATATTTTCCCTTATCACCTGCCACATGCTACTATTCTTCTTCTAAAAGCTCTTTGACGTTTTGTTTTAAACATGAACTTTCTGCTCTAAGTTTAGCAACCATTGTGTCAAGTCGAGAACCTAATTAGTCTGGCACAACGTTTGCTAGGGATCTGCTGCCTTACAAGCCATTAAAAAGACAATGGATGTTTGGCATTGTATCTGTAGCCATCAGACTGTTAAAGAGCATTTACACCCACTGCCTGAGCAGGCAATTATCAGTATGGAACTGTTCCTTCAAGATAACTGCTAGTCAGTGGAGGTAAGAGCTGCACTTACATGCAGCAATCATCTCCACTGTATTGGACAAGCGATGGCTGCTGCTATCACTTGTCTTCATGGGGATTCATTGATTTTGTGCAGCAGATTGCCATGGGGTTACAACCACACTGTATTCCAGAGTGGTGGCCGTGCTTGCACACTATAAGAAAAAGTGCTGCTCTCTCAGGACCATGAGAGTGTGCATATGCTTGTCTTTAGAAGGATATGTGCCTGTTATCACACCTTATTTCAATAGCAGTTAACTAGTAGTCTAGACTTATGAAACCCAGCCTGTGGAATTGATTGATATTGATTCTCGTAAAGATAGAGTTGGTAGAAAATGCCTTTGAACTGTAATTGTATAATAGAATAGTATAATTTGTACAACTCATTTGATCAGGAAGCCTATGAATTGCTATATCAAATTCATACACAAATGCATTATTATAACTAGAGATGAGCAAATTTTTCAAAAATTCGATTCGGCTGGTTCGCTGAATTTTCCGAAAAGATTTGCTTCAATCCGAATAAATTCATTGCGAATCGCGTTAAAAAACAACTACTTCCGGGCTGCAGAGAGCCTGGATAGTGGTGTAGAACACTGTGCCTTACAGTAAAACGCATAGGGAGTAGTGTTGAGCGAGCACTTCTGTGCTCGTATACTCGGGTGCTCTGGCCGAGCAACCGAACATAATGTTAGTCAATGGGACTAAACCAGGCACCCCCCGCTCGGAAAAGGAGAGGGTGTCTGGTTAATAGAAAAAGGTTAGAATCGCGACTTCTCCTCTTTTACTCCTTTCGCTTGTAAAAGTATGCTAATTAACTGAATTTGTACGCATTTGCGCAAAATGCGTACGCATTAGCGTCCAAATGTGTACGCATTAGCATACAAAATCGTACGCATTAGCATACAATGCGTAGCATTAGCGTACAAATCAACATTACAGTGAATGCCAGCATTGCGCTTGAGTACACTCGGTGTTCTACTGTGGTAGTGGAAGAATACTGTGAACCAATGTGACACGCACATAACAGGCTTCGTAGAATCGCTGCACACTTTTATGTATTTGGGCAGTTAAGGGGCCAAAACTCACCAAACAACTCAAGTCTGAACTCAGCCTTACAGGTCAATGTTAGCGCCAGCTATAAAGAATCATGCAGAGGCCCAAGATCCTACTAGAGCGCCAAAAGCACACGCCTTTTACACCAATTCACTGATTCCACATACATTTCGACAGAACCTGTTCTATTACATGCTTATACAAGCAGACCCCCCCAGACAGGTCGGAGATGGCAGTGGCAGCAGCAGACTATAGATTGGCATGACGACAGTGTGGCCAGGTGGCAGCAGCATGAGTAGGCCACAGAGTGGCAGAATCACAGACCCTGGAAGTGGCAGCAGCAGTGGAAGCAGTAGTACAATTTGGAGGCCACAGAGTGGCACAATTACCTAATTTTGAGGTAGCGGCAGCCAGGAGACGGCATGTGGAGTCGGCGGCGGCGACAGCAGCATCAGGCCGGAGAGTGGCATGATGACATAAACTGAAGAGCAGACCGTAATAAAAAATTCTCGTCCTTTTGGTTAAGATCAACTGTCGCATATGTTCTTATCAGAACTGGTTATGCCAGCGGACGGGAACGTAAGACAGAGGAGGTGCAGTGAAAGCTCCAGCTTTGCCTCGACTGTGACAAAATGTCAGTATTGACCCAAGACGTCAAGAGAGTTCCACCTTGAGATCGAGCTGGCGGTCTGCAAGGAGCTGAGCTACCACCTGTGGGAGCCCCTGCCTCTCGCCTCCTCCATGCAGGGGTTTCCTGTGTACTTCAGCTTTGAATAATGGAATAGGACTACAGAACGTACAAAAAATTTACGACTGACATACTGCCGAGCAGAAGGTCCAAAAAATTTGAATCAATTTTGAGGCCACAGAGTGGCACCGTAACAGAAGCTGCAAGAGTCAGCAGTCAAACAAATTTCAAGGCCACAGAGTGGCACCATAACAGAAGCTGCAAGAGTCAGCAGTCAAACAAATTTCAAGGCCACAGAGTGGCACCGTAAAAGCTAGCTGCAAGAGGCAGCAGTCGAATACATTTCAAGGCAACAGAGTTGGAGAGGCAGCAGGAGTGGTACTAATTTTAAAGAGACAGAATGGCACAGTGACATACCCTGGGAGAGGCAGCAGCAGTAAAAAAAATTTAAATGCAACATATCGTAGAGTGGCACAATTACATACTTTGGATGTAGCGGCACCTGGGAGACAGCGTGAGTAGGCGGCAGCTGGGACGCAGCATGAGTAGGCCGCAGAGTGGTACAATTACATAGTTTGGACGTGGCGGCAGCTGGGAGACAGCGTGAGTAGGCGACGGACGCAGCAGCATCAGGCCACATAGTGGCACAATTACATAGTTTGGAGGTAGTGGCAGTTAGGAGATGGCGTGTGTAGTCGGCGGCGGCAGCAGCATCAGGCCGGAGAGTGGCACGGTGACATACCCTGAAGAGCAGACCGTAAAAAAGAATTCCCGGCCTTTTGGTTAAGATCAACTGTTTTATATGTTCTCATCTGTATCATGGCTGGTTATGCCAGGGAACGTAAAGCAGAGGAGGTGCAGTGCAGGCTACAGCTTTGCCTTGACGTTGGCAAAATTGCAGTGTTCACACAGTGCGCTGAGAAGTTCCATCTTGAGATCGAGCTGGCGGTCTGCAGGGAGCTGAGCTTCCACATGTGGGAGCCCCTGCCTCTCGCCTCCCCCATGCTCATTGCTGAGTGTCCCGGGGGCAGGAATCGTTTACTTTTAAAAATTTGAGTGTTCAAAACAAACAGGGTTTCCTGTATACTTGAGCTAGCAGCAGTGGAATCTTTGTCTGCAGATGACGATAATGACCATAAAGCCCTTGCTTCACCCGGCTCCCAAGTGTAATCGGCTACATCATCATCAACTACAGTTAGCTCTGTTTCCTGTAGACTTGAGCTATGAATAATGGAATGGGACTACAGAACGTACAAAAAATTTACGACTGACATACTGCCGAGCAGAAGGTCCAAAAAATTTGAATCAATTTTGAGGCCACAGAGTGGCACCGTAACAGCTAGCTGCAAGAGGCAGCAGTCGAATACATTTCAAGGCAATTGAAGTTGGAGAGGCAGCAGGAGTGGTACTAATTTTAAAGAGACAGAATGGCACAGTGACATACCCTGGGAGAGGCAGCAGCAGTCAAAAAAATTTAAATGCAACATACCGTAGAGTGGCACAATTACATACTTTGGACGTAGCGGCAGCTGGGAGACAGCGTGAGTAGGCGGCAGCTGGGACGCAGCATGAGTAGGCCGCAGAGTGGCACAATTACATAGTTTGGACGTAGCATAAGCTGGGAGACAGAGTGAGTAGGCGGCGGACGCAGCAGCATCAGGCCACAGAGTGGCACAATTGCATAGTTTGGAGGTAGCGGCAGTGGTGAGACAGCGTGTGGAGGTGGCAGCTGGGACGCAGCATGAGTAGTTATTCTGTTGAGGTCACAGCACACATCCAATTTTTGGCAAGTGTTGGGTGCACGTCTGGGTTTTGGACCCTTGCTCCACCTAAGGGACACAGTCTTTCTTATATATGAAGAGACAGCACTCCAAAAGTTCACAAACATAGTGCACAACAAGTGTACGAGCAACGTTTCGGACTGACAGAAGCCATTCATCAGGCAGGAGGATGTTGTGACAGCGTTTAGCAGATGGGACGCAGCATGAGTAGGCCACAGAGAGGCACAATTACATAGTTTGGATGTAGCGGCAGCTGGGAGACAGCGTGAGTAGGCGGCGGACGCAGCAGAATCAGGCCACAAAGTGGCACAATTACATAGTTTGGACATAGTGGCAGCGGGGAGACAGCGTGCGGAGGCGGCAGCTGGGACGCAGCATGAGTAGGCCACAGAGAGGCACAATTACATACTTATGGACGTAGCGGCTGCTGGGAGACAGCGTGTGGAGGCGGCAGCTGGGATGCAGCATGAGTAGGCCACAGAGAGGCACAATTACATAGTTTGGAAGTAGCGGCAGCGGGGAACAGCGTGAATAGGCGGCAGCTGGGACGCAGCATGAGTAGGCCACAGAGAGGCACAATTACATAGTTTGGACATAGCGGCAGCTGGGAGACAGCGTGAGTAGGTGGCAGATGCAGCAGCATCAGGCCCCAGAGAGGCACAATTACATAGTTTGGACGTAGCGGCAGCTGGGAGACAGGGTGTGGAGGCGGCGGCAGCAGCAGCATCAGGGCACAGAGTGGCATGGTGACATAGCCTGGAGGTGACAGCAGTAGCATCATGAGGAGACCTGATTTTTGAGGTGGCAGCATCATCAGAAGGCTACATATTTGGTCAGTGACAGAGTGGAGAGGTGGGTAGCAATACCAGTCACTGATAAAGATGCTGGGTGGCAGAAGGAGCAGCTGGTAGATGTGTGGCATCAGACGGGTGGCAGCATCATAAGAGTGGCTGAGGCAGGTAGCCTGAAGAATACAGTCTCATTTGTCAAGGTTTGGGTGATGCATCATGGCTGATCTAATCTGATGCATCAGGAGTTGGTGGGTGGAAATCCTGACTGATCCACGCCTGATTCATCTTGACAAAGGTGAGTCTTTCCACATTTTCCATGTTCTTTCCGTTGTCTGTCACCATGGTTCCGATTTCTAGTTGTCGCGGAGAAAGCCAGCAATTGATTTCTTCTTGCATGACAGCAAGCAGTTCCTCCCCTGTGTGACTTTGTTCGCCCAGGCAAACCAGGCGTAGAACTGCGTGACACCGCCGTGCCCTGCACATGTGGTACGCTGGAGGAGCGCTATGACTTGGCCCTGCAGTGGAGGCTGAGGTGGTGGAGAAGGAGACGGACATTAGTGCAGGATCAGCAGTTTGACAACGAGGAGGAGAAAGTGGTGTCACCTGTCCAAGTTGCTCGTGTGGCTGGGCAGGAAGCACATTGACCCAGTGGGCCATAAAGAACATGTACTGTCCCTGACCGTAGTTGCAACTGCACACGTCGGCGCTGCCATGCACTTTGGCAGACACCGACAGGCTCAAGGACTGGGCCACCTTCTCTTCTACATATTTGTGCAGGGCTGGGACTGACTTTTTGGCAAAGAAATGATGGCTTGGCACTCTCCACCTCGGCTCGGCACAAGCCATCATTTCTCTGAATGGTGCAGAGTCCACCAGTTGAAAAGGGAGGGACTGCAGCACGAGCAACTTAGACAGGGGCATGGTCAGCTTCTGCGCTGTAGGATGGCTGGACGCGTACTGCTGTCTCTTTGCAATCGCCTCGGTGAACGATTGCTGCCATAATGAGTGGCGAGGAATAAGAGGAGGAGGATCAGGAGCATCTGGAGCGGTAGATGATGAGAGACAGCTCCCTTCGGCAGAGGTGCTGGAGCCTTGACTGCCTGAAATGGGCTGCGTGCCATTGGGTGATGCTGCTGCTGCTTCTGCCGACTGGACTGCCACATCTGAGCCACGGTTCTCCCAGGCCACTTTGTGGTGATGCTGCATATGTTGGCGCAGGGCCATGGTGCCAACATTAGCACCCTGGCCACGCTTCCCTTTCTGACCACAGATTCTACATATAGCCATGTTCACCTCTTCAGGCGTCTTAAGAAAAAAACTACCACACCGCCGAGTAGGCGATTTTAACACCAACACTCCGCACTGACGGAGTAGTACCTCCGCTGCCTGGCTGAGCCGCTGTGCCGCACTTTTCAAGGCCGGAAAGCACCTGCGAAGAGTGCGGTCTACCCCGTGCCCGTTTGGCTCCCGACCTCACACTGCTGCCACTACGCTGACTCCCACCCACACTACCGACTTGCTGGCTGCAATGCTGCCTCACGCACAAGCTGTCAGTCTCGTCTGCAGATGACGATAAGGATGATGAAGCCCTTGCTTCACCCTGCTCCCAAGTACGATCGGCTACACCATCATCAACTACAGTTTGCACGTCGCTAATGTCCTCCTCAACTGTCTCTGTGTACAAAGCCTGACCGCTCTCAACATCACCTCCCACTACACTCTCCTCATCAGTACTTGACTGCCTAATGGAAGGAGTGGATTTCTGCCCCACCTCTTGGCTTCCCAGTAGCTGCTGACCGTCCTCAAGTAGTTCGTCCTCGCTGTATAGTGGCTCAGAGCCCACAGCATATAGTACTTCTCTGGCTGAGGGAACCGAAAAGGAGAGAGGCAGGTTGAGGACAGGTGAGGGCAGTGGGGGTGCTCCAGGCCCATGCCAACTAAGGGTTGTATCTGACGAACCCACCTACTCTTGGCTGGGGGTGTCCAATGTCATCTGGGAGGAAGTGGATGACCGAGTCAACCATTCAAGAACTGCTGGTTTGGTGGTCAACACACGACCGCTAGATGACACCGGTAGCTCTGGCCTCGCCAAGTGACCCCTAATGCCACGTCCCCTTCCTCTGCTGCGACCTGTGCCTATTCCAGAAACATTTGTGCCACTGCCCCTCCCCTGTGAAGGGCCTGTCACCACTCTATCTGACATACTGATTGATTACAAATTTAAAATAAAAGGAAATTAAAAATCCACCCAAAAAAATTTACTTTGCTCACTGCCTCGCACAACGACCTAACTATTTATTTGAGAAATACTGTCACTCACAAAGTGTGTTAACAATGGGTTGCTGAACTGCAGTACAATGGGTTACTGCACAGAACTACACACTATATGACAATTTTCTTTTTCTATGGCAAATGAGGCCACAAATACTTATTTAAAAGTAACACTGACAACCCCACAAACTCAGATTCACTATTTGTTTAATGATATTCACTGACTAACTCACAGCAATGTCATGCTTTTCTGCTTGGATGGCGAATGAGGCCTAAAATACTTATTTAAAATTAACACTGACAACCCCACAAACTCAGATTCACCATTTTTTTTAATGATATTCAATGACTACCTTACAACAATGTCACGCTTTTCTGCTTGGATGGCGAATGAGGCCTAAAATACTTATTTAAAAGTAACACTGACAACCCCACAAACTCAGATTCACTATTTATTTTTAATGATATTCACTGACTACCTTACAGCAATGTCACGCTTTTCTGCTTGGATGGCGAATGAGGCCTAAAATACTTATTTGAAACTAACCACCCACAAACTGATATATATATATATATATATATATATATATATATATATATATATATATTTTTTTTTTTTAATGATATTCACTGACTACCTTACAGCAATATCACGCTTTTCTGCTTGGATGGTGAATGAGGCCTAAAATACTTAATTAAAATTAACACTGACAACCCCACAAACTCAGATTTACTATTTTTTTTAATGATATTCAATGACTACCTTAAAACAATGTCACTCTTTTCTGCTTGGATGGCGAATGAGGCCTAAAATACTTATTTAAAAGTAACACTGACAACCCCACAAACTCAGATTCACAATTTTTTTTTAATGATATTCACTGACTACCTTACAGCAATATCACGCTTTTCTGCTTGGATGGCAAATGAGGCCTAAAATACTTATTTAAAATGAACACTGACAACCCCACAAACTCAGAATCACTATTTTTTTAATGATATTCACTGACTACCTTACACCAATATCACACTTTACTGCTTGGATGGCGATTGAGGCCTAAAATACTGATTTGAAACTAACCACCCCACAAACTGATATATATATATATTTTTTTAAATTATATTCACTGACTATCTTACAACAATGTCACGCTTTTTTGCTTGGATGGCAAATGAGGCCTAAAATACTTATTTAAAATGATCACTGACAACCCCACAAACTCAGAATCACTATTTTTTTTATGATATTCACTGACTACCTTACAGCAATATCATGCTTTTCTGCTTGGATGGCGAATGAGGCCTAAAATAATGATTTGAAACTAGACACCCCACAAACTGAGATATATATATTTTTTAAATGATATTCACTGACTACCTTACAGCAATATCACACTTTTCTGCTTGGATGGCGAATGAGGCCTAAAATACAGATTTGAAACTAAACACCCCACAAACTGAGATATATATATTTTTTTAAATGATATTCACTGACTACCTTACAGCAATATCACACGTCTCTGATTGGATGGCGAATGAGGCCTAAAA
>ONZH01005481.1:0-10000 GCA_900303285.1 Rhinella marina
TGGAGTCCTGGGTGAAGTATTTTTCTCTGATGACATCACTATGGTGGGATCTTCATACATACATTAGTAGCTGGAGTCCTGGATGAAGTGTTCTTCTCTGATGACATCACTATGGTGGGATCTTCATACATACATTAGTACCTGCTGGCGGGGGTGAAGTGTCCATCCCTGATGACATCACTATGGTGGGAGCTTCATACATACATTCTTAGCTGGTGACCTGGGTGAAGTGTCCATCCCTGATGACATGTCCATGGTGGGATGTTCATACATACATTAGTTCCTGGAGACCTGGGTGAAGTGTTCTTCTCTGATGACATCACTATGGTGGGATCTTCATACAAACATTAGTACCTGGTGGCTGGGTGAAGTGATTCTTATCTGATACAATCACTATGGGGGGATCTTCATACAAACATTAGTAGCTGGTGGCCTGGGTGAAGTGTTCTTCTCTGATGACATCACTATGGTGGGATCTTCATACAAACATTAGTACCTGGTGGCCTGGGTGAAGTGTTCTTCTCTGATGACATCACTATGGGGGATCTTCATACAAACATTAGTAGGTGGTGGTGAAGTGTTCTTCTCTGATGACATCACTATGGTGGATCTTCATACAAATTAGTACCTGGTGGCCTGGGTGAAGTGTTCTTCTCTGATGACATCACTGTGGTGGGAGGTAGCTTCATACATTAGTACAAGTTGAGGTGGGATCTTCATACAAACATTAGGGTGGACTGGGTGTCTGTTGGTGGACTGGGTGTTGTGTTCTTCTGTGATGACATCACTATGGTGGGATCTTCATACATACATTAGTACCTGGTGGTGGGTGAAGTGTTCCTTCTCTGATGACATCACTGTGGTGGGATCTTCATACAAACATTATAGCTGGTGGACTGGGTGTTGTGTTCTTCTCTGATGAATCACTGTGGAGGGATCTTCATACAAACATTATACCTGGTGGCTGGGTGAAGTGTTCTTCTCTGATGACATCACTGTGGTGGGATCTCATACAAACATTAGTACCTGGTGGCCTGGGTGAATTCTCTGATGACATCAACTTGGTGGATCTTCATACATACATTAGTACGCTGGTGGACTGGGTTTGTGTTCTCCTGATGACATGTCATATGGATCTTCATAATACATTAGTAGCTGGTGGCCTGGGTGAAGTGTTCTTCTCTGATGACATCACTATGGTGGGATCTTCATACAAACATTAGTAGCTGGTGACCTGGGTGTTGTGTTCTTCTCTGATGACATCACTGTGGAGGGATCTTCATACATACTTAGTCCTGGTGGACTGGTGTTGTGTTCTTCTCTGATGACATCACTATGGTGGGATCTTCATACATACATTAGTAGCTGGTGCTGGTGTTGTTTCTTCTCTGATGACATCACTGTGGAGGGATCTTCATACATACATTAGTACCTGGTGGACTGGGTGTTGTGTTCTTCTCTGATGACATCACTGTGGAGGGATCTTCATACATACATTAGTACCTGGTGACCTGGATGAAGTGTTCTTCTCTGATGACATCACTGTGGTGGGATCTTCATACATACATTAGTACCTGGTGGCCTGGGTGAAGTGTTCTTCTCTGATGACATCACTGTGGTGGGATCTTCATACAAACATTAGTAGCTCGTGGCCTGGGTGAAGTGTTCTTCTCTGATGACATCACTATGGTGGGATTTCATCAAACATTAGTACTGGTGGCCTGGTGAAGTGTTCTTCTCTGATGACATCATGTGGTGGGATCTTCATACAACATTAGTAGCTGGTGGACTGGGTGAAGTGTTCTTCTCTGATGAATCACTCATACAACATTAGTAGCTGGTGACTGGGTGTTGTGTTCTTCCCTGATGACATGTCATAGTGGGATCTTCATACATACATTAGTAGCTGGTGGCCTGGGTGTTGTGTTCTTCTCTGATGACATCACTGTGGAGGGATCTTCATACATACATTAGTACCTGGTGGACTGGGTGTTGTGTTCTTCTCTGATGACATCACTGTGGAGGGATCTTCATACATACATTAGTACCTGGTGGACTGGGTGTTGTGTTCTTCTCTGATGACATCACTATGGTGGGATCTTCATACAAACATTAGTAGCTGGTGACCTGGGTGAAGTGTTCTTCTCTGATGACATCACTGTGGTGGGATCTTCATACAAACATTAGTACCTGGTGGCCTGGGTGAAGTGTTCTTCTCTGATGACATCACTGTGGTGGGATCTTCATACATACATTAGTACCTGGTGGACTGGGTGTTGTGTTCTTCCCTGATGACATGTCCATAGTGGGATCTTCATACATACATTAGTAGCTGGTGGCCTGGGTGTTGTGTTCTTCTCTGATGACATCACTGTGGAGGGTCTTCATACATACATTAGTACCTGGTGGACTGGGTGTTGTGTTCTTCTCTGATGACATCACTGTGGAGGGATCTTCATACATACATTAGTACCTGGTGGACTGGGTGTTGTGTTCTTCTCTGATGACATCACTATGGTGGGATCTTCATACAAACATTAGTAGCTGGTGACCTGGGTGAAGTGTTCTTCTCTGATGACATCACTGTGGAGGGCTCTTTATACATACATTAGTACCTGGTGGCCTGGGTGAAGTGTTCTTCTCTGATGACATGTCCATGGTGGGATCTTCATACATACATTAGTACCTGGTGGCCTGGGTGAAGTGTTCTTCTCTGATGACATCATTATGGTGGGATCTTCATACATACATTAGTACCTGGTGACCTGGGTGAAGTGTTCTTCTCTGATGACATCACTGTGGTGGGATCTTCATACATACATTAGTACCTGGTGGCCTGGGTGAAGTGTTCTTCTCTGATGACATCATTATGGTGGGAGCTTCATACATACATTAGTACCTGGTGGCCTGGGTGAAGTGTTCTTCTCTGATGACATCACTGTGGTGGGATCTTCATACAAACATTAGTACCTGGTGGACTGGGTGTTGTGTTCTTCTCTGATGACATCACTGTGGTGGGATCTTCATACATACATTAGTACCTGGTGGCCTGGGTGAAGTGTTCTTCTCTGATGACATCACTGTGGTGGGATCTTCATACAAACATTAGTACCTGGTGGACTGGGTGTTGTGTTCTTCTCTGATGACATCACTGTGGTGGGATCTTCATACATACATTAGTACCTGGTGGCCTGGGTGAAGTGTTCTTCTCTGATGACATCATTATGGTGGGAGCTTCATACATACATTAGTACCTGGTGGCCTGGGTGAAGTGTTCTTCTCTGATGACATCACTGTGGTGGGATCTTCATACATACATTAGTACCTGGTGGCCTGGGGTGAAGTGTTCTTCTCTGATGACATGTATGTATGAAGATCCCACCATGGACATTAGTACCTGGTGGCCTGGGTGAAGTGTTCTTCTCTGATGACATCATTATGGTGGGATCTTCATACATACATTAGTACCTGGTGACCTGGGTGAAGTGTTCTTCTCAGATGACATGTCCATGGTGGGATCTTCATACATACATTAGTACCTGGTGGCCTGGGTGTTGTGTTCTTCTCTGATGACATCACTGTGGTGGGATCTTCATACATACATTAGTACCTGGTGGCCTGGGTGAAGTGTTCTTCTCTGATGACAGCACTATGGTGGGATCTTCATACATACATTAGTACCTGGTGGCATGGGTGAAGTGTTCTTCTCTGATGACATCACTGTGGTGGGATCTTCATACAAACATTAGTAGCTGGTGACCTGGGTGAAGTGTTCTTCTCTGATGACATGTCCATGGTGGGATCTTCATACATACATACATTAGTACCTGGTGGACTGGGTGTTGTGTTCTTCTCTGATGACATGTCCATGGTGGGATCTTCATACATACATTAGTACCTGGTGGCCTGGGTGTTGTGTTCTTCTCTGATGACATCACTGTGGTGGGATCTTCATACAAACATTAGTACCTGGTGGACTGGGTGTTGTGTTCTTCTCTGATGACATCACTGTGGTGGGATCTTCATACAAACATTAGTACCTGGTGGACTGGGTGTTGTGTTCTTCTCTGATGACATGTCCATAGTGGGATGTTCTCCTGCTGGTCTTTGTGTAGACATTGCCAACAGTCCTCAGATTGTGGCTTTGTTTTGCAGATCATTGCAGCTCAGGAAGAAATGTTGCGTAAGGAGCGGGAGCTTGAAGAAGCGCGGAAGAAGCTGGCCATGATTAGACAGCAGCAGTATAAGTTTCTGCCGTCAGAGCTGCGAGAAGACTCCCAGAACTGAAGTCGTCTGACTCCTTCCCCACCCAACATGCCATTAACATTACCCAGCACCCTTCTTCCCAACTACTGAGGCTTAACTGGCTTCTCCCGCTCACTAATTGCTCTTGCACATGGGCCTCAGTAGTCAGTATGAAGCCGGCGCTCTGGGACTTGGGGCCACGTGGTTTATCTTCTTCCTCAGATGTCACTGCTGGAAAGAGCGGAACATGTCGTGTGAATACTGTCCGTTCCCAGCTCACGAACGGTTTGTTTTGTACTGGTGGTGCCTTATTGCCCTGACGCTGGCTTGTGAGCAGGGCTGATGCCTTATTGTGCCCGGTCTGTATTAACCTCCAGCTGCTTGCCTCCTCTTCTGTTCTCCGCTGTGCACCCACAGGGAGGTGGAGTGAATGTTGTGTGCCTGGTGACCTCTTGTGTATGTGACCACATAAGTGCCTGAACGTGCCGCGCACAAACTGTTACTCCTTACCGTGCAGCGCGCTTCCTCGTCTCCCGTGACATCCCGTTACATTTCTATATAAAGTATATATTTTTATTTTGCATTTTTGTTGAAATTTTATATGCTGTTCTGATGGAGCGTGAGCGATGCCGTCTGTGCCTGCCCACTTCCATGGCTCCACCAAAACTCTTCTCACCAATAAATATCTTCACCTCGGAGAGGCGGCTCTTGTCTTCTTTATCACCATCGTTAGCTGCAAGACATGGCAGCGAATCTGTCTGCAGCTGTATAGGTTGTGGCTGCCTTCAGTAAGACAGTGTGCTGAGGTACACTGTCAGCTCTGCTCAACCACTGGAAGCGATGTCACAGAAGCAATGCCAGGAGAGGAATCGGAACACCATTTCCTAATGGAACAGCTGCTCTCACTGCACTGGCGGCTTTATAGATGAGCGGCCGCGTGCACAAGATCTCCAGGATTTAACCCTGCCCTCGTGGGCCTTTCAGGTAATTTAGCTGTTTCTTCAGGGAGGAACAAAAATGCCAAACTTCAAAATATTTATCTAACTGGGACAAAGTCCTCAAAAATAAAAATACAGCCACAAAATATATAAGTAAATTCCCCTTTAAAAGTGCCCTGTCTGACCCAGGAAGAAGTACAGCGACATCTTAAAAAGATTAAAATAGACAAATTGCCAGGACCAGATGGCATACACCCTCGAGATCGGAGGTTAGGCCAGCTGGGTTAATCAGGTGGGGATAAACCAACCCCCAGTGTATGAGTCTGAGGGAGAGGAACTGACCCTAGGGAAGACGGTTGAAGCCTGTGGGGCTTGTGTGGTCTCAGGCATGAGGGCTGAGGGGCCACGAGGCTATGTGGACTTATACCTGGTGAGCTGACCAGACTGGTGGAACCCAATACCATGATGGAGAACTGAGGTGAGTCAGGAACAACATTTATGTTAGTCAGAGCCCAGACGGGCAGGAGTTTATTTTGTTGTGCTATGTTTTGTGCTGGTGTCAAATAAAGCACTATTGGACCCCGGTTTTGTCGGAAGGTTTGTGGTTGCTACCACAGAGAGTTTGTAAACCCAAATTGGTCGGCACTCCTGTTGATGGATAGCGGTGCTCAGTGGTAAGTAATCCACAGAATTAAACAGGAAAAGACCACGGCACTCAAAAGGTATAATTCAAAGTGCAAACTTATTTTGTCATTTTTTATCCATCCAAAGTAATGTGTTTATAGGCTGAGGCCAACGTTTAATGTTTCGGTCAAAACAAGACCTTGATCACGGCCTATTGGAATAATGAAACAGGTATATCAAAGTAAGTATATGAGCGAACCTACCCCAGAGAGAGCTCTCTCGCTCACTCCCTCTTTCTCTCTCTCTATTTCTCTCTCTCTCTATTTCTCTCTCTCTCTATTTCTCTCTCTCTCTCTCTCTCTCTATATATATATATATATATATATATATATATATACATACACACACACCCACACTGCAGAGGACAGTATATTTTGTATATACTACAGAGGACAGTATACCGTATATATATTTCAAAGAAAAGTATAATATATATATATATATATATAAAAAAAACCATATATACTTTAAAGAGGACAGTATACTGTGTGTGTGTGTGTATATATATATATATATATACACAAACTACAGAGGACCGTATATATACTACAGAAGACATTATACCATTTATATACTACAGAGGACAGGCAAATTTTTTCATCACTAAGCCCTCAGTAATATGCCGTTACGTGCCCCCTGTAATATGCCCAGCTGAGCCCCCAGTAATATGTCCTGTTATGTGCCCCCAGTAATATGACCAGATGTGCCCCCAAGGAATATTCTCAGTTATGTGCCCCCAGTAAAATGACCAACTGTGCCCCCGGTCAGATTCTGATAGGATGAAGCTGATAAGTGATGTGTCTATAGGTCAGATACTGATAGGATGAAGCTTATAAGTGATGTGTCTATAGGTCAGATACTGATAGGATGAAGCTGATAAGTGATGTGTCTATAGGTCAGATAATGATAGGATGAAGCTGATAAGTGATGTGTCTATAGGTCAGATACTGATAGGATGAAGCTGATAAGTGATGTGTCTATAGGTCAGATACTGATAGGATGAAGCTGATAAGTGATGTGTCCATAGGTCAGATACTGATAGGATGAAGCTGATAAGTGATGTGTGTATAGGTCAGATACTGATAGGATGAAGCTGATAAGTGATGTGTGTATAGGTCAGATACTGATAGGATGAAGCTGATAAGTGATGTGTGTATAGGTCAGATACTGATAGGTTGAAGCTGATAAGTGATGTGTCTATAGGTCAGATACTAATAGGATGAAGCTGATAACTGATGTGTCTATAGGTTAGATACTGATAGGATGAAGCTGATAAGTGATGTGTCTATAGGTCAGATACTGATAGGATGAAGCTGATAAGTGATGTCTATAGGTCAGATACTGATAGGATGAAGCTGATACGTGATGTCTATAGGTCAGATACTGATAGGATGAAGCTGATAAGTGATATGTCTATAGGTCAGATACTGATAGGATGAAGCTGATAAATGATGTGTCTATAGGTCAGATACTGATAGGATGAAGCTGATAAGTGATGTCTATAGGTCAGATACTGATAGGATGAAGCTGATAAGTGATATGTCTATAGGTCAGATACTGATAGGATGAAGCTGATAAGTAATATGTCTATAGGTCAGATACTGATAGGATGAAGATAAGTGATGTCTATAGGTCAGATACTGATATGATAAAGCTGATAAGTGATGTGTGTCTATAGGTCAGATACTGATAGGATGAACCTGATAAGTGGTGTCTATAGGTCATATACTAATAGGAGGAAGCTGATAAGTGATGTGTGTCTATAGCCCAGATACTGATAGGATGAAGCTGATAAGTGATGTATCTATAGGTCAGATACTGATAGGATGAAGCTGATAAGTGATGTCTGTAGATCAGGTACTGATAGGATGAAGCTGATAAGTGATGTGTGTATAGGTCAGATACTGATAGGATGAATCTGATAAGTGATGTGTGTCTATAGGTCAGATACTGATAGGATGAATCTGATAAGTGATGTGTCTATAGGTCAGATACTGATAGGATGAAGCTGATAAGTGATGTCTCTATAGGTCAGATACTGATAGGATGAAGCTAAGTGATGTGTGTATAGGTCAGATACTGATAGGATGAAGCTGATAAGTGATGTGTCTATAGATCAGATACTGATAGGATGAAGCTGATAAGTAATGTGTCTATAGGTCAGATACTGATAGGATGAAGCTGATAAGTGATGTATCTATAGGTCAGATACTGATGGGATGAAGCTGATAAGTGATGTCTATAGGTCAGATACTGATAGGATGAAGCTGATAAGTGATATGTCTATAGGTCAGATACTGATGAGGATGAAGCTGATAAGTGATGTGTGTCTATAGGTCAGATACTGATAGGATGAAGCTGATAAGTGATGTGCCTATAGGTCAGATACTGATAGGATGAAGCTGATAAGTGATGTTTGTCTATAGGTCAGATACTGATAGGATGAAGCTGATAATTGATGTGCCTATAGGTCAGATACTGATAGGAAGAAGCTGATAAGTGATGTGTGTCTATAGGTCAGATACTGATAGGATGAAGCTGATAAGTGATGTGTCTATAGGTCAGATACTGATAGGATGAAGCTGATAAGTGATGTGTCTATAGGTCAGATACTGATAGGATGAAGCTGATAAGTGATGTGTTTATAGGTCAGATACTGATAGGATGAAGCTGATAAGTGATGTGTCTATAGGTCAGATACTGATAGGATGAAGCTGATAAGTGATGTGCCTATAGGTCAGATACTGATAGGATGAAGCTGATAAGTGATGTGTGTATAGGTCAGATACTGATAGGATGAAGCTAATAAGTGATATGTGTATAGGTCAGATACTGATAGGATGAAGCTGATAAGTGATGTGTCTGTAGGTCAGATACTGATAGGATGAGCCTGATAAGTGTTGTGTCTATAGGTCAGATACTGATTGGATGATGCTGATAAGTGATGTGTCTATAGGTCAGATACTGATAGGATGAACCTGATAAGTGTTGTGTCTATAGGTCAGATACTGATTGGATGATGCTGATAAGTGATGTATCTATAGGTCAGATACTGATGGGATGAAGCTGATAAGTGATGTCTGTCTATAGGTCAGATACTGATAGGATGAAGCTGATAAGTCATGTGTCTATAGGTCAGATACTGATAGGATAAAGCTGATAAGTGATGTGTCTATAGGTCAGATAATGATAGGATGAAGCTGATAAGTGATGTGTCTATAGGTCAGATACTGATAGGATGAAGCTGATAAGTGATGTGTGTATAGGTCAGATACTTATAGGATGAAGCTGATAAGTGATGTGTCTATAGGTCAGATACTGATAGGATGAAGGTGATAAGTGATGTGTGTCTATAGGTCAGATACTGATAGGATGAAGCTGATAAGTGATGTGTCTATAGGTCAGATACTGATAGGATGAAGCTGATAAGTGATGTGTGTATAGGTCAGATACCAATAGGATGAAGCTGATAAGTGATGTGTGTCTATAGGTCAGATACTGATAGGATGAAGCTGATAAGTGATGTGTCTATAGGTCAGATACTGATAGGATGAAGGTGATAAGTGATGTGTCTATAGGTCAGATACTGATAGGATGAAGCTGATAAGTGATGTGTCTATAGGTCAGATACTGATAGGATGAAGCTGATAAGTGAGTGTGTGTCTATAGGTCAGATACTGATAGGATGAAGCTGATAAGTGATGTGTCTGTAGGTCAGATACTGATAGGATGAAGCTAAGTGATGTGTCTATAGGTCAGATACTGATAGGATGAAGCTGATAAGTGATGTCTATAGGTCAGATACTGATAGGATGAAGCTGATAAGTGATGTATCTATAGGTCAGATACTGATAGGATGAAGCTGATAAGTGATGTGTCTATAGGTCAGATACTGATAGGATGAAGCTGATAAGTGATGTGTCTATAGGTTAGATACTGATAAGATGAAGCTGATAAGTGATGTGTCTATAGGTCAGATACTGATAGGATGAAGCTGATAAGTGATGTGTCTATAGGTCAGATACTGATAGGATGAAGCTGATAAGTGATGTGCCTATAGGTCAGATAATAAGATGAAGCTGATAAGTGATGTGCCTATAGGTCAGATACTGATAAGATGAAGCTGATAAGTG
>ONZH01005482.1:0-48572 GCA_900303285.1 Rhinella marina
CTTCCCACTACACTGTATGCAATATTAAATGGTGGCGTTGGAAAGTACAACTTGTCCCGCAAAAAACAAGCCCTCATACAGCTATGTGAACAGAAAAATAAAAGAGTTATGGCTGTTTGAAGGCAGGGAGCGCAAAACGAAAATGCAGAACCGAAAAAAGCTCCGGTCGTGAAAGGGTTAATGCTTTGCCAGGCCTTTACAGCCGCAGCCTTCAGGTCTTGCTTGTTTGTGGGTCTTTCCGTCTTAAGTCTGGATTTGAGCAAGTGAAATGCATGCTCAATTGGGTTGAGATCTGGTGATTGACTTGGCCATTGCAGAATGTTCCACTTTTTTGCACTCATGAACTCCTGGGTAGCTTTGGCTGTATGCTTGGGCTCATTGTCCTTCTGTACTATGAAGAGCCGTCCGATCAACTTGGCAGCATTTGGCTGAATCTGGGCTGAAAGTATATCCCGGTACACTTCAGAATTCATCCGGCTACTCTTGTCTGCTGTTATGTCATCAATAAACACAAGTGACCCAGTGCCATTGAAAGCCATGCATGCCCATGCCATCACGTTGCCTCCACCATGTTTTACAGAGGATGTGGTGTGCCTTGGATCATGTGCCGTTCCCTTTCTTCTCCAAACTTTTTTCTTCCCATCATTCTGGTACAGGTTGATCTTTGTCTCATCTGTCCATAGAATACTTTTCCAGAACTGAGCTGGCTTCTTGAGGTGTTTTTCAGCAAATTTAACTCTGGCCTGTCTATATTTGGAATTGATGAATGGTTTGCATCTAGATGTGAACCCTTTGTATTTACTTTCATGGAGTCTTCTCTTTACTGTTGACTTAGAGACAGATACACCTACTTCACTGAGAGTGTTCTGGACTTCAGTTGATGTTGTGAACGGGTTCTTCTTCACCAAAGAAAGTATGCGGCGATCATCCACCACTGTTGTCATCCGTGGACGCCCAGGCCTTTTTGAGTTTCCAAGCTCACCAGTCAATTCCTTTTTTCTCAGAATGTACCCGACTGTTGATTTTGCTACTCCAAGCATGTCTGCTATCTCTCTGATGGATTTTTTCTTTTTTTTCAGCCTCAGGATGTTCTGCTTCACCTCAATTGAGAGTTCCTTTGACCGCATGTTGTCTGGTCACAGCAACAGCTTCCAAATGCAAAACCACACACCTGGAATCAACCCCAGACCTTTTAACTACTTCATTGATTACAGGTTTACGAGGGAGACGCCTTCAGAGTTAACTGCAGCCCTTAGGCCCCTTTCACACGAGCGGGAGACTCGCATGTCTCCCGCAACGCATCTACAGGGCTGGACTCGGCACGGACAGGGATCGCATATAATGCTATGCGATCCCTGTCCATGCCGAGTCCAGCCCTGTAGATGCGTTGCGGGAGACATGCGAGTCTCCCGCTCGTGTGAAAGGGGCCTTAGAGTCCATTGTCCAATTACTTTTGGTCCCTTGAAAAAGAGGAGGCTATGCATTACAGAGCTATGATTCCTAAACCCTTTCTCCGATTTGGATGTGGAAACTCTCATATAGCAGCTGGGAGTGTGCACTTTCAGCCCATATTATATATATAATTGTATTTCTGAACATGTTTTAGTAAACAGCTAAAATAATAAAACTTGTGTCACTGTCCAAATATTTCTGGCCCTAACTGTATGTATAGGTTTTCTATGTCTAAATAGTGTAAAAATAAGTTTAAATTTAAACGTTCATATTTTTTTTTACATCACCATATTCTGACCCCGTAACTTTTTTATAGTTATATCTATTGAGCTGTGTGGGGGTTAATTTTTTTGCAGAATAATCTGTAGTTTTTCTTTTATAACATGTTATTACATTTAATTACATTAAAATGGCAAATTGGAAAAATATTTTTATATTTTAATAGTACAGGCATTTTTGGTCGCGGTGATACCCCTGATGTTTACATTTTTGTATTTTTTTATTATATGGAAAGGAGGTGGTTTAAATTTATATTTTTTAATTACAGTAATGTATGGCAAGAAGTGACCTAAGTGCATTAGGTAGAGTACTCTGGAACTCAATTGTATCTATGTTTGCTCTCAGTGTGAGAGGCTGTTGTATTTTCTGTTTATTAGCCCGCTTTACCTGGTAACCAGTAGTTAACAATTAATGGGTTGTCTAATCCAAGCCTTCCCTACAACATTATTGCCTGGCACTTACACTACCTGGATCTTTGCTAAGGACAGTTGCGGTGCTTTTCATTTTGTGTCCTTTCTTTAGTTCTGATGTTACTGATTAGAAATGAGCGAATCATCCAAAATTCGCTTCGCCGAATATTCGTTGAACTTTTCATAAGATTTGTATATTCTACAAATCTATTCAGCGAATCTGCGTACAAATCATACGTTATTATGTGGTGTTTTGCGAACATATAACGAACGTTCAGTTTTGAAAGGTACACAACTTCTGTGAACACGTACGCATGAGCGTACAAATTGCGTACGAAAATGACGGGCATTGCTGGAGAGGAATGGTGGAGCAGGAGGAACGCTCTGAGTCTGATCCCTGACTACATATGGATACTGTATCAGCAGATGACAGCAGATCATCCGGCTGAGACTGAGATGAGCGTGTCATCCACTCCACTATGTCATCCACTTTCTCCTCCACTACAATTTTGTGCCTTGGTGGGTTAGCCTGGTGGAACACCGGCCAAGTATTGCAAATACTACACGTAGAAGCTCTGGCTACAGGTCCTTTGGCACTGCTGTCCTGTGCCACCTTCTCCTTTTTTTTAGAGCTCGAGGTCTGGCTGGAACTGGACCTCTTTTGCTTATCCATTCCAGACATTTTTCACTTCACTCTCTGGCCCTGCAGCTGGTCTTTGTCTTTGTCCCTGTCTCTCTCCCTGTCTCTCTCCCTGCCTGATTAATTACTAGCCCTGCACTGGCCCTGCACTTGCCCTGCAGTATCCCTGATGTGTAATATGGATTCCCTGAACAATTACACCCCAATTTCAACAAAAACAGGTCTCAGTGTCTCAGAACTTCACACACAATGCTTCTGCTAGTCTCAGCAGTCGCAGCAGATGTGATGCGTCACTGGCTTACCGAGCCTGAGCCAATCAGAGCAAGCCCTGCTCACTAGGTCAGGTGACCGCTTTCTTCCCGGGCTTCTGCTGAATGAATAACAAACAGTAAAAGTTCGCTAATTAATTGAATTTGTACGCAACGTTGTATTAGCGTACAATTTGTCGGACAAGTACGTAGAGAATGCGTAGAAAGCCTTAAGAACATTTTCAAATCTAACGGAGTGAATCTCAAAAAATTCGGATTCGCATCGCAGCGGAAAATTTCCAAGATTCGTATCGAATCTATGAAGCGGCGGATAGATTCGCTCATCTGTATTACTGATGCATTTTTTACATCTCTCGGTAGATTTATTATCTGCCATTGAATTTGGCATTTTGATACAATGTTTGTTTTTGTGTTGTGAAGGATACCCCACCTTCATATGGTATTGGCAGTTTTTAAGCTTTGTCCATTGCCACTATAATAGGAAAGTGGTTCGTACCTTTGTGTTTTCCTGTTGCCAAAAGGGAGGCCAAATTGCTATATTACCAGAATACACTGTGCACACAATTCAGCTGCAGCTCTTGTGTCTGCATACCTCCCAACTTTGCAAAGAGAGAGAGACATATTGTGCGGCGCGCGCATCGCACCGCGGCAAATTTTTTCTGCAGTAGGCCACGCCCCTAACCCCGCCCACTATTAACTAATCTCACTCAGTCCCTTTACTACACAGGGATAATAAACACAGTGATGTCATCGTACAGGGATAATAAACACAGTGATGTCATCGTACAGGGATACTACACACAGTGATGTCACAGTACAGGCAATTTGTTATTTCTGATTATTTTAAGGCATTCCAGTGCTGGTGGAGTTTCATTAGTTTGAATGAATTTTGAGAACTGCAACATTTCATTGGGGAATGATTTCTAAATCATGATGATAGCCTTATCTGCGCCCCCCCAGGCCTTGTTTGCACAGGTGTACTGTGACATCATTGTGTTTATTATCCCTTTACGGTGACATCACTGTGTTTATTATCTCTGTACTGTGACATCGCTGTGTTTATTATCCCTGTACTGTGACATCACTGTGTTTATTATCCCTGTACTGTGACATCACTGTGTGTATTATCTCTGTACTGTGACATCACTGTGTGTATTATCTCTGTACGGTGACATCACTGTGTTTATTATCTCTGTACGGTGACATCACTGTGTTTAGTATCTCTGTACAGTGACATCACTGTGTTTATTATCTCTGTACAGTGACATCACTGTGTGTATTATCCCTGGACTTTGACATCACTGTTTATTATCCCTGTACTGTGACATCACTGTGTTTATTATCCCTGTACAGTGACATCGCTGTGTGTATTGTCCCAGTGCAAGAGGTAAGTGGTCTGTGTTTGTGTGTTTGTTTTCTATTTTTCAGGGTCGTGAATGCAGAGGACTACGTCGGATTCGGTGGACTACGTTGGACCAGCTTTTTTTTTTTTTTTTTAATAAAATGGTCAAACAGGGGTCTGGGGGAGTGTTTATTTCAATAAAATGTTTTATACTGGTGTGTGTGTGTATTTTTTTTTACAATACTACAGTTTTAGTAATTATGGCTATCTACAGACGGCCCTGATTACTAATACTGGGCTTAGTGCTTGCCGGTATGGCAGGCCAGCACTAACCCCAATATCTATTACCTCGGCACCCACCACCACCAGGGGTGCCGGGAAGAGCCGGTACCCGCAGGACTGGACCTTCTAAATTGAGGGTCTGGCTCTGGGGCGGCTGCAGGCTGGTACCATTAGGCTGGGAAGGGCCAATAACCGTGTCCCTTCCCACCCTGGTAGTGCCAGGCTGCCGCTGCTGGTTGTATCTGGCTGGCGAAGGAAAAAAAGGGGGGACCCCACGCCATTTTTTTACAAAAGTAATTAAATAATTCAAAAAAAAAATGGCGAGGGGTCCCCCCCTTTTTTCCTTCTCCAGCCAGATACAACCAGCAGCGGCAGCCTGGCACTACCAAAGTGGGAAGGGACACGGTTATTGGCCCTTCCCAGCCTAATGGTACCAGCCTGCAGCTGCCCCAGAGCCAGACCCTCAATTTAGAAGGTCCGGTCCTGCGGGTACCCGGCTCTTCCCGGCACCCCTGGTGGCGGTGGGTGCCGAGGTAATAGATGTTGGGGTTAGTGCTGGCCTGCCATACCGGCAAGCACTAAGCCCAGTATTAGTAATCAGGGCCGTCTGTAGATAGCCATAATTACTAAAACTGTAGTATTGTAAAAAAAAATACACACACACAAGTATAAAACATTTTATTGAAATAAACACTCCCCCAGACCCCTGTTTGACCATTTTATTAAAAAAAAAAAAAAGCTGGTCCGACGTAGTCCACCGAATCCGACGTAGTCCTCTGCATTCACAACCCTGAAAAATAGAAAACAAACACACAAACACAGACCACTTACCTCTTCCTGCACCGGGATAATACACACAGTGATGTCACTGTACAGAGATAATAAACACAGTGATGTCACCGTACAGGGATAATAAACACTGTGATGTCACAGTACAGAGATAATAAACACAGTGATGTCACCATACAGGGATAATAAACACTGTGATGTCACAGTACAGAGATAATAAACACAGTGATGTCACAGTACAGAGATAATAAACACAGTGATGTCACCGTACAGGGATAATAAACACAGCGATGTCACTGTACAGAGATAATAAACACAGTGATGTCACCGTACAGGGATAATAAACACAGCGATGTCACTGTACAGAGATAATAAACACAGCGATGTCACTGTACAGGGATAATAAACACAGATATGTCACTGTACAGGGATAATACACACAGTGATGTCACAGTCCAGGGATAATAAACATAGTGATGTCACAGTCCAGGGATAATAAAGACAGTGATGTCACAGTCCAGGGATAATAAAGACAGTGATGTCACCGTACAGGGATAATAAACACAGTGATGTCACAGTCCAGGGATAATAAACACAGTGATGTCACAGTCCAGGGATAATAAACAGTGATGTCACCGTACAGGGATAATAAACACAGTGATGTCACAGTACAGGGATAATAAACAGTGATGTCACTGTACAGGGATAATAAACACAGTGATGTCACAGTACAGGGATAATAAACACAGTGATGTCACAGTACAGGGATAATAAACACAGTGATGTCACAGTCCAGGGATAATAAACAGTGATGTCACCGTACAGGGATAATAAACACAGTGATGTCACCGTACAGGGATAATAAACACAGTGATGTCACAGTCCAGGGATAATAAACAGTGATGTCACCGTACAGGGATAATAAACACAGTGATGTCACAGTACAGGGATAATAAACACAGTGATGTCACAGTACAGGGATAGTAAACATTGATGTCACAGTCCAGGGATAATAAACACAGTGATGTCACAGTCCAGGGATAATAAACACAGTGATGTCACAGTCCAGGGATAATAAACATTGATGTCACAGTCCAGGGATAATAAAGACAGTGATGTCACAGTCCAGGGATAATAAACATTGATGTCACAGTCCAGGGATAATAAAGACAGTGATGTCACAGTCCATTATGCCTGTACTGTGACATCACTGTGTTTATTTAATAAACACAGTAATGTCACAGTACAGGCATAATAAACACAGTGGTGTCACAGTCCAGGGATTAACATTGATGTCACAGTCCACAGAAAGTTAAAAAAATAAAAGTATTACACTTACCTTTTTCCTAGCAGCAGGGCCAGCATCACCAGCAGGAAGATCTTCTGCTCGTGTCTGAAGGGGGCGGAGCCAATGCTGATGGCCGGCCCCGCCCCCCGTCGAGACCCGATGCATGGATGAAAGGTAAGGGGAGCTGCAGGGGAGACAGGAGGGAGGATGGAAGAAGCAGGCAGACGATTCCGGCTGTCTGCTCCTTCCTGCAACAGGCAAGTGTCTCTGCGTCCTATGGACGCAGAGACAGCTGCCAGAGACCAGGACATACCTCCCCCGTACCGGGACAGCGGGACTGCCACTGCAATCCGGGACTGTCCCGCTGGATCCGGGACGGTTGGGAGGTATGGTGTCTGTTCTGGAGGCCCCTCTCCCACATGTCACATATCTCCCACCATCTCTGCTACCATAAGCTGTAGAAGCCACAGCAGCGGTAGTCGGTTCCA
Source organism: Rhinella marina (assembly GCA_900303285.1). Classification (NCBI taxonomy): domain Eukaryota; kingdom Metazoa; phylum Chordata; class Amphibia; order Anura; family Bufonidae; genus Rhinella; species Rhinella marina. The sequence goes on from ONZH01005482.1 coordinate 7,240, forward strand.
TCTCATGAACATGATGGATCGTTTTTTTCATGTGCCATGCCAGGGTGGATGCAAATCAGCAAATGAAGACATGCCGCATGAACAACCAGGTTCTCTCCTACCTGGACCCCCTCTCAGAAGCTTCCCTTTCCTCTTTTTCAAAACTTATTCAGGAATTTGTAATGGTCAGCTATCATAAAAAATGCCTCAAAATCTTTAAAACTTAATATTAGTATAGCTCCTGCTATATAATCCTAGCTACAGGAAGCTTTCCCTTACAGGTGGTTGAATGGCTCCATCCTATATTTAGGCCTCTCAGTTACATACTCTTTATCACATCTAGTGACCTCTAATTATAATACACTGCTAGAACATTGCAGATAGTGGCATTCTCCCTTTCTAATTTACCAACTTTCCCTGGCCGGTAGTTCAGAGACATACTGTATGCTTAATTTAGATTTTAATAAATTGATTAGCAATAATATTCTTACTATGGGAAATCTCATGATGAGCTCTTCCCTGCACTTGTTTGATTAAATTGCTTCCCTTTCCAATGTCCTGCATAGAGATCTTTATAAATATCTCCAACAGAAAAATTTTGTTAACTCCCTGAGCATTTTAGAGTTCAGCCCAAGCACTGGGCACAAGGCCTGTAAGACTGTAAGATATTAACTAAGGAAGTGTCTAAAGCTAAAGGGGCATTTACATGACCATATGTATTTTGCAGTCTGCAAAATGCAGATCCACAAAATAAGTTTGTCGTCTTGGCTGCAAATGCGGACCATGGACCCACTGAGGCCAATGGGTCCACAGAAAAAACAGATGCATGTGGACATTACCTGTATTTTGCGGATCTGCGTTTTGTGGACCGAAAAATACATATGGTTGAGTGAATGTACCCTAAAGCTGTGTTTACATCAAGTTTTTGTCCTACATATGACATATAAGTTAAATGGATGCCTCCGACTCAAACCAAGGTCAGATTGTTCAATGCTCAGAGAAATTGCAAAAGACCCAAAAGCCACAACTAAGATTCTGCAGGTCTCAGTTAGACTTCGATCACATCAACGTTCAGCCTTTCCTTTCTCCTGCTCCATTTAGGACCAGGAGAACGGAAAGGACGGATTTGGCACATAACTGAGCCGAACGGAGCCTAAGGGACCCTATAGACTATAATGGGGTCCATTAGGTTTCCGCTCAGAAGATGATTTTTGAAGCAGATACAAAAGTCCTGCATGCACAACTTTTGTCTCCGCTCCAAAATCATCTTCTGAGCGGAAACCTAACGGACCCCATTATAGTCTATGGGGTGCTTAGGCTCAGTTCAGCTCAGTTATGTTCCGAATCCGTCCTTTCCGTTCTCCTGTTACTAAATGGAGCAGGATAACAGAAAGGCTGAGCGGTGATGTGAACGAAGCCTTAGCATGTTAAATGTTCAAGTTAATGACAGTACAATTGTGAAGGTAGACCAGCAGAAATACTGAATTTTCCCCTCACAGTGTGATGCCATTTGTGTATACATGTATTCAATGCTATTTAGCCTTACAAAAATATCTTAGCTTTGCAAAATGCTTATGCAGCTGTGTCCAGTACATCCTGATACAGATTCCACTCCCCCCACCTGTCCGGGATACTGCGGTGGAGTAACCAAGACAAGAAGAACAAAAGAATATGTGTTTAATGCTTATCAGCTTGCTGGGGAAACTCTGTGAACGAGGCCCCCACCTTTTCTACTGTGTGTATATACTTTTGTAATAAATAGTGATTCCAAAGCCTGGTTGTGAACTGCTGAAGAATTGTCTAAAGAAGGTTGGGTGGAAAGTGAAGAGATAGAGGAGAATGAGAAATGTTTCTTTATGTCTGTCTGTTCTACGTTGAATGTCATGTTTGTTACATGTTATCTCTGTGTGAACCAGAAACCTGACCTTGTGTGTTGTTAGAGAACCGACTAGTAGATGAAGGTCACACAACCAAGTTTACTGTGACCGAAATCTGCTCCACTGATGTTATGATGAGGCCAAATTAAGGGTTAAGTTGAGCACTCACAGGGAAGTGTTTGAGCTGGCATTAGGCCCAAAAAAAAAAAAAAAAGGAGTGAACACTGGACATTCGGCCTTGAATTTACAACATTATATTCTAGATGTTATGAAAAACAATGCGAGCATCAGCGGAAAATTATTAAATATAAGAAATTAGTCTGGGCAGAAATGTATAATGAAAAGACAAATGATTACTTTTACATGCCGTCAGCACGGCCCCTAAGATGGTACAGGAGGACCCAACCGCGCTGCCGATGCAGACACATCCCCCTGCATATCACTAGCCCCCTCAATCTCCCTCTTCAGAGGGGTGGACCTGTGAAGCACGTCAGTGCCAAAACCACGCCCGCGGCTCACCTCCTTGTATCCAGTTATCACACAAGATGGCACGTGCTACGTCCCAATTTCCGTTCCAGCAGCCATCTTAACTAATCTCATTCCCACTCCGGTGGCCATCTTAACTCCTGCAACTTCCTTTCCAGGGGGCCATCTTAACTGAGGGAATGTCAGTCCCCGCCCAGTGGCCATCTTAGTTACTGGTATTCTCCGTGACATGGCTACAAGTGGGAAGCAAAGCACATAGATGCAAGTAGAACCACAACGAGTATTCGACTTAGTAAATGAAGGATACACATACCTATAATAAGTTATTATTGTTTAATTAGATGAAATGACTTAACCGCTATGTTTTTTCTGTTACTAGGATTAAGTCAGCACTTGGAGGCAACTTCATCTCGATTCCTAACAGGTTGTTGTGATGATGCAGGTGTTCAGGACTCCAGGTTAAGGGGACCGGGTGAAGATGTTAGGTTAGGTCCTGCATTTGATACAAGGTCAAGTGAAGTACTTGGTCCTGAGTGTCCTGCCCATGCTAGAATCACAAAAGGAGGGGATCGTGACAGAAATTGTCTCACCTGTGGTAAACTGTAGCTTGACATAAGCTGCCACAGAAGTAGTAAGTAAGAAAGAATGTAGACAGGCAGTGAAGAACATCACCAAGCAAATAGAAGCTGTAGACATGCCCCCCGATGGTAAACTGAATCCAGAGTAGTGAGAAAAAGCATGTAGAGAAAATAAAGGGTGCCTGAAAGATAACGAGCTCACAGGAGTCTGATTGTGAGTATTGGGGAAAGTGTATAGAGGAGGTGTAGAGAGACAGAGAAAGTGTCAAGTATTATTATGAATGTTATCACAGTAATGATAAACCACCTCCCAAACGGAGAAAGAAAAAGTAAGTCTTCCACCCTATAATGGTCCTGGGGAATGAACCTGCAGCATCTGCAGGACCTGGAACCCAGATTGGAGAGAGTTATGCTGTATGTGGTACTCCTTGACCACACCACATGGATTCTATTCTGTGTTAACTGAGCCCAGATCACTGTCCCCACAAACTCTTAGGGATAACACAAAGACAGATGAAAAAAAAAAAAAGTTAGACCAGTATTCGGAAACGAGCAATCCAGTATTGGCTGTGCCCTCAAACATTTTAGCAGATTAAAGTCCAGCTCCAATGATATCCCTCACTCTGGGTGATAAAGAAGTAGTCCCATTTTTGATTGATACTGGAGCAGCCAAGACAGTTGTGCACAGCAAACATGTCCTCCCCGGACTTAATCTCCACGGACACCAGTCCTTGAATAGGAATGGATGGGAAAGTAGTACACTCCCCTTTAACAGAACCCATCCATGTTAGATTTGCCCTTAACCAAGAAGTGTTTGCCTGGTTGCTGGTCAGTAACACCGTCCCGTTCCCTACTGGGTATAGACTTGCTTGCAAAAGTATGTGCCAACATCTCATACCAGGGGATGGCACTGTGAAGCTAACAGGTGCCCTCAATGACCAAGAACTTTGTTTGTTAGCCGTTAGTGATAAAACTCCCTGTTCCATGTTTGTGTCCATACTCCCAGAAGATGAGATGGAAGCCCTGCTTGCAGTATCCTTGAGTATGGCACAGTCACATGCCATATCTCAGACAGTCCGAGACCTTGTGAAAATAGGGGGGGGGGTTATCAAGGAGATTGTATCCCCTTCTAAAACTCTTTTGTACCCTGAGAAAAAGGAAAGTGAGAAGGGCAAAACCCGTCCAGTACCGGATGATGCAAGACCTAAATGCTGCCAATGAAGCCACAGTTTTTAATATGCCCCTTTTCCCAGAAACGTGAATGCACTGAGAACATTTTTGGGCCTTGTTTCCTCTTTATGATCGTTTGTCCTCTAGCTCCTTCCACTTTACAGATGAGGCGGTAGATGCCTTTTATGTTCAAAAGCTGATCATTTGGTGCTTCCCCGCACTGGGTCTATCAGATTATTACATTTAGATTGTATGATTGTATTGTACAGAAGTGAATGGCCTCAGCTGTCCTCATATAACTGTATGGCCAGCAACAACGCCCTGTGGCATATTACTCAGCCCAACTTGACCAGAGGTGCCAGAGGTGCCCCTTTCTGTATCAGAGCTGTAGCAGTTGTACAAGCCATGCTTGATAAAAGCTCTGACATAGTTCTGAAGCACAAAGTGACAGTGCCTGTTCCTCATGATATTACATTAATCCTCATACAAGTATAACCCAAAAATCTTTTTGTTGCCCGCCATTTGACAATGCAGTGTTCCATTTTGTTGCCTGACAATATTACTGTCCAAAGGTGTAATACTTTGAATCCAGCCACCCTGTTGCCTCTGGAGCTGGGGGGGGGGAAGAGTTAGGGCACCTCACGACTGTTTGCAGATAATGTCACAAGAGACAATGGGATTTTGACCATGTGGTAAGTCAGCCATTAGATAATCCAGATCATGTGCTCTTTGTGGATGGATCGAGGTATGGCCAGGACGGCAGGTGCTACACAGGTTGGGCAGCGGTGACTAAACATGACACTAAAAATGCAGAGTCCTTACCACCACATATCTGCTGAAGAAGAGAGTCCAGAGACTCTGAAGATGGTTTGCAAACATCCAGAGAGAAAAAAGAAAAAATCCAACATTTACACTGATTCCAGGTATGCCTTTGAGTCCATGACTATAGGCCCATTTGGAAAGCCAGAGACTTCCTGACTGCTTCTGGTAAACTCATTAAAAATGGGGAAGCAGTGAGGTCTCTGATGGAAGCCCTCATGTTGCCAACTTGAGTGGCGGGGGAAAAAAAAAAAAAAGCCAATGTGAAACAGAAACAGAGGTGGAGAAGGGAAAAGCCAAGGCAGATCAGGTGGCAAAAATTGTCTGCCAAATTGCCTAGGCAGACCCCTGCCTTAGTGGCCACAGCTCAGGTCCCTGAAATAACTCCTCCTGTCTCCCTGAGAGTTCTTAAGACCTTACAGAATCAGGCGGGGAAGGAGGAAAGGGACCAGTGGGTGTCAAAAGAGGGGACTACAAAGGAGGGACTAATACAGTTTCAAGGAAAACTCTGCCTTCCTAGGTCCCTCTAACTCTAAATGGCACAGGCAACCCATGGAGTGACGCACCAGTCAAAAACTGCTATGTGATTTAGTACATAGTGCATGGTACGCCCCAGGGTTTAGCACCGTAGCAGCCAGGTATACTAAAGGATGTATGATTTGTGCCCCGAACCAACATGGGTCAGGTGGTTACGGTACCTCAAAAACACACACCTCGTCCCTTGTATCCGTTTCAACGCTTGCAGATTACATTCAGCTACCCAAGGTGGGAGTGTATAAGTATGTATTGGTGTGTGATTACTTGTTTTCAGGATGGCCAGAAGCATACCCAGTCAGCAAAAAAGATTATGGCCAAAGTTGTATGCAGGTATGAGGTACCAGAGACCATTGAAGGTGACACAGGTGTTCACGTTACAGGTGAAGTGATGCAAAAGGTGATTAAGATTTACGGTGTAGAACAAGCCTAAAGTGCTTCGTACCATCCACAAAGCAGCGGTAGGGTAGGAAAGAAATGAACGGGACAATAAAGCTAAAGATTCAAAAGAGCCATGGCACAGACTGATAAGCCATGGACAGAGTGCCTGCCGTTAGCCCTCTTTTCAGTAAGGTATACCCTTAACCGTAAAACAGGCCTTAGTTCCTTTGAGGTCCTTTTTGGGATCAGCCCCTAGAACAGGATTGTATTTCCCACAGCAGCTCCAGATGCAACATGGTTGTCTGACAGATTATGTGATTAGTTTGCACAAGCATTTGACTAAAATACATTCTCGAGTTTTTGCTTCACTTACAGATCCTGATAAAGTACCAGGAACCCACCCACTTGTGTCTGGAGATTGGGTGCTGCTAAAAAGACACATTTGAAAAGTCCTTAAACCGTGGTTTGATGGTCCATTACAAGTGATGTTAACCCTAAGCACATCAGTGAAGCTCAAAGGAAAGCCAGCTGAGAGCTTGGACACACATGTATAGATAGATGCCATAGGAGTCCCAAGGAGGGTCCCCAATGAGTTCAAAGCAAAAAATCAGGTTGTAGCGGGATTTGAGTCCAGAGAATAACGCCTTCCCCATCTTGCAAAACCGTGTTATTAGAGTAGGGACAGTGGTGGTCCTGATCCAGTTAAGTCCAGCTGCACAGGGTGATGTCCTATCTAGGGGTCATTGGTCTCAAACTGGTGAAGAAATCCAACTCCCTTTTTCCCTGGTAAGGTCACCTACAGGTAGGGTCAGACGTGGAAAACATCAGTATTTAGGGGGGACTGAGGTATATAGACCTGATGTAATGTATTCTATTGTCTGCAAATCCTGAGTTTCCCACATCTCCAGGATAATGTAAATGTAGTGTCCTGATTAATGTGACAAGACAAAAGCAATGTCTGTCCTCATGGACAACTGAGACGAGACTGACTGAAAGAGGGAGGATCACACCGTCCGATCGAAAGGGGTGGACTTAGCTGACTTAGGTAGGAGGACAGGGTGGACGTCCCAGACACAAAGACAGCCCTTGTGCCCATCCCCTAGTGGTCCGTTCATTTCCACATCCAGAAAAGCTGGGTACTTCTACAAAATGTGCCGAATACACAATATCATATATTTAGTAAACATCAAACAGCATTGGGTATCTCAAGAAGGGTGGTTATGAATAAAAATGTTAATGGTGTTGTGTTTTATTTGGTTTAAAAGGTTTTACATTACGCAAGATACCTGGGCATTGCTATTGATTAATGTATTGAAATATGCAGGAATATTTGTCAAAATATTATGAAAGTTTGTTTTGAAGTATCCTTTAATTAGATCAGGTTTAGAGTTTCACAAGTTTATTTTGGTTTGGCAGAAGACCTCTTTGGTCTCATTGGTAAGTGTTATTTATATACAGTGTTGGACCGACAAAAGTTCTAAGGACATTTGTTTATTTGATCAATGATGTGAGGGTGGAGAGGAGACCACCTCATTAACAGCTTTTTCTAACATGAACTGAGTTTTTGAATTGACATTTTCTTGATTGTGTGGGACTGTTCCAGTACATCTTACCTGTGTGCAGCTAAAAAGAGCCAGGACTGACAACCTCAGGAAAGTCCAGGGGCTGCTACGTCAAGTCAACAAGGTGTGGTAAGACACAGTTGTCAGTAACCTGTCACCCAACAAGAAACGGCTTCGACCACGGGTCTGCCATGCTGAACAAGGCCTTGCTGTTCGTACTACGGCTGTCCAGGGGTGGACCTTAATGGTGATCGTGTGCCCAAGACTTCCTGACCAACCAGCAGAGCTGATGCAACGATCTGTAGACCAGTGAGGGGAGGAGGTTCTTGTGTCAAAGCTCCTCCCACAGACAAGGTAATGGACTGTCAATCACCCACTGATAAGAGGCTCTAACATCTGCACTGACATCTACACCTGCTACCCCTTCACATACATAGGGAGGGGTCATAGACTGAACTTTATAATAACAAGCATCAAGAGATGGACAATTGACTTTGCACCAGAGACTTTGTTATTATCCAAGAAAATCAAAGATGTATTCAATGCTATTTAGCCTTACAAAAATATCTTAGCTTTGCAAAATGCTTATGCAGCTGTGTCCAGTACATCCTGATACAGATTCCACTCCCCCCACCGGGATACTGCGGTGGAGTAACCAAGACAAGAAGAACAAAAGAATATGTGTTTAATGCTTATCAGCTTGCTGGGGAAACTCTGTGAACGAGGCCCCCACCTTTTCTACTGTGTGTATATACTTTTGTAATAAATGGAGCAGCCCAGTATATCTCAGCGCCTGAGCGTGAAGGGTGGCTTCAAACTGACCCCCCCCCCCCCCCGTGTTTGTTTGAATTCTTTACCGTGTGCACACACGCTCCTTAATTTGGACAACTGACCTGACCCCTAAGAGGACAGATTGTGTCCCCCTTAACACAATTAGAAGAAAACAGATGAACTATGGCTCGTTTGGAAGAGGTTTTTTTGGGAAAAAGCATCTTCTTTCTCAAATTTAGCAGTACAGTATGGCTTAAGGCTATGTACACATTTGGGAACATTTTTTATTATTGTATAGTACTCATTTTTAGTTAAAGCTATTTTTTCAGTTGGTCTTTATAAAAAATTTTGAACCACTGTCTCTGTGCGGGCTTAAGTTTCTTTAGTAGCAGGCTATGAATTTTTACTCTGATCCATCAGGCAGCTCAGTTGATGGCTTATTATTTCTGATCTTTGACCTTAAAACGCTCATTACAGCTGAATTCTTATCTTACTGACCTTTTAGTAATTTAGAGATAAGGGTTATTAGATGATGGCAAAAAGTGTAAGTAAAAAGTACAATTCACACAGCTAGACAAATTGTGAAAGAACAGTTCAATATTTTTAATAAAGACCAATTGAAAAAATGATTTTTTTTAGCCCAAAATGAGTAAAATGCAATCATAAAAAATGCCCCTGAAGGTGTACATAGCCTTTAAGTTTGCACAGTTGCATCTGAACAAACCAGAAGACTTCAGGAAAAATGTTCTTTGGACGGACAAGACCACAATAGAGAATTTTGCCTGTATTTTAATGCACAGAATTTTTTTTCGTGAAAACCAAAGCATCAGCATAAACATCTTGTACCAACAGTTATGTACAATGGTGAAGGGATGATGACTTGGGCTTGTTTTGCAGCCGCAGGACTTGGCCACCTTGCAATCATTGAGTTGACCATGAACTCCTTTGTATGCCAAAATATTCTATTGTTAAATGTGAGACCATCTATCCAACAGCTAAAACATGTTTAAAACTGGGCCATGCAAAAGGACAATGATTTCAAGCATATCTACAACAGCAAATCTACAACAGAATAGGTGAGAAAGAAAAAAAAATAAGTATTGCAATGGCCCAGTCAAAGTCCAGATCTCAACCCTATTTAAATACTATGGCAAGACATTAAGAGAGCTGTGCATAATCAAATGCCTACAAAGTGGGCCTCAATACCTGCAGAACAATGTGAAAGTTATCTACTGTATCTATTATCTCTATTATCTGTATCTTTAGTTAGATTTTGCATATTATTGCTTATTTTACTCATTAAATGCCGTAAAGCCTTTGACTATAATTAGAAAAATAACAGAATACCTATATACAATTTTGATACGCTTTATAGTAATAGAGGAAGGAAACTGATTCTCACCAGTAAGAAATCCTAAATGGCAGGTGTGTCACTATGAGAGAAGTCAGGGTATGGTTCACTGGCACTATGGTCGTAAACAAATTTTAAGAAAATCAGTTGGCTTATGTTGAAGCCAGAAGCTAAAGGCAGACATAATGTTTTGTCTGAGCTCTACCCTATAAAACCATAGTTGTATGTTGTAAATGTACCTTTCTTATTTCACTCCTGTCTTTTCCATATACCAAGCATATCCAGATTCTAGCCTTCAACCAGCCCATTTTTTTATTTTCTTTTATGCCCAAGACTAGAGATGAGTGAAGTTTTGAAAATTTTGATTTGGCTGCTTTGCCAAATTTTTGGCTTTCCATTGTATACAGCTGGTACAATGACGGGGAAGTCAATCAGCTCCCCCCCCCCATCATTTAAGCCCTCAGATGCCATATTCAATGTTGATTGCAGCATCTTTGACTCACATTCAGCTGCTTAGGGGTTAATCAGGGGTTTAAAAAATTATACTCTCCTCATGCACTTGCTCGCGGAAAGGCCGTCTGCTCCTGTCTTGATTGAAGAAAACCCGCCAAGTGACCTGTGGCGAGTGTGATGATGTCATCATGTGAACACACTGGGCACCAGTGTGATCATGTGGTGAGGTCATCATAATCGCCTCGAGCTTGAGAAAAACATTCTGCCAAAAGGTTTAATTATAATTTACAGACAGTCAAATAAATAGCAACAGCAAAGCCTGTATTACACTGACTGATTTTTCAGCAAATAATCACTAAACTGCATGAACGCTCGTTAGTGATCATCTGGCAGTGTAATACTGCCGCAGACTGCCCGATGCTCAATCATCAGGCAATCCAAATCTTTTGACATCTTTTGACAAAAATGATCATTTGCAGTCGGCAGACTGTGGTGTCTAATCACGATCTGCCACCGGCAAACCACTATACAGTATGGGGACCAGTGATGGCATAGCAATTGCCCCTCCCCATGCTGTCGGGGAGGTCACTGCATGTAACAGCAGCGCTCTTCTCCGCTTGCGAGCAGGCAATTGCACTTCCCTCCCGACAATCGTCTGCCACATTGGGCTGTGTAATACAGCCTTCAAATAGTGGTTGAAATAGAGATATCAGCGATGTAGTATAAAATGGGTAAAGCTACTTCAACTGCAATGATAAAACCTCAATCAGGACAATGTGATTTTAGTGATTATTTAGTAGGTAGTTACATGAAGTGCTCTAAATGGAACCCAATTTCATACAAAAAGGGACTACTAGGATCTCCATGTCTTGTCTAGACAGAAGAGCAGTTACAAAGAGCTTCTGTTGCTGTGGAGGATCTGTCCTGTCCTGCATTACACAGCCAGTCTTAATTTGAATAGCACTGTGTAATGCCTAAATTCCCCAATAGTGGTGCAGCATGGAAAATAAACACTTACTGACAGGTTTCCCTACAGATAACAGCTGATTTCTGAAGGACCCAACTTTGTGATCAACTTACTATTAAAGAGTAACTACACTTTAGAAAAACTTTTACTGTCTTAGCAATATCTCAAAGGTTCTGTTCGCTGGGGGGCCGAGTTCTGAGAGAGACCCTGTCAATTGCTAAAATGAGGACTTAGAACCATTCAGCTGAGAGCTTTTTCTCCTCACTACTGAAAATGACCTCATAGACTTTCTACTGAACCTGTCTTCAGCAGCAAGAAAAGAAAATGCTCTGCTGGATGCTTCTATATCCTCATTTTAGCGATCCTTTGGGGGTCTCGGCACTTGGACCCCTCTCAATTAAAACCTTTGACATGTCATGGCATATTAAGTGTTTTTCTAAAGTGCAGTTACTCTTTTAGGGACCATTTTAAAAATTAGGAACTGTTCAAAATAGAAAACCCCCTTAAGGGCTCATGCACACGTCCGTTCCATGCATTGGGGCCCGCAATTTGCAGCCCCCAATACATTGGTAACATCTGTGTGGATTTTTTGTGGTGCTGAGACACAGACAGATATCTATAATAGAGATGAGCGAACATACTCGTCCGAGCTTGGTGCTCGTTCGAGTATTAGGGTACTCGTAAGTGCTCGCTGCTCGGACGAGTATCTTGCCATGCTCGAGGAAATGGCAACTTCCGCATCGTGCATTTTTGGCGCCTAAAAACTCAGCCAATCACAAGCCAGGAGACTGTGCGGTACACCCAGCATCACGTGGGGCCCTTACATGTCGATAGCAGGGGTTGGCTGGCCTGATCAGGTGACCCTGGAATATACTAGTGACTGGCCGCGGTGCTCGGCTCAGATGCTGTCTGGATGTCGTTAGGGATAGAGCTGCTGCGTTTCAGGGAGAGTTTTAGGGCCTGCATTTAGTTCTCTGTTAGGCAGGAATCACCCACAAAGAACCCAACAGCCCTTCTAAGGGCTACAAGAAATTTTTTTTTGTCTCCTGGCTTGGCTGGCTGGCTGGCACTAGTAGAGCAGCTATCGCAATATATAACCCCTTTTTTTATTATTGTTATATCTCAGTGATACAAATCCATTTCACACAGCAGTGTGGAACCATTCTGTGTGTCACAGTTCAGTCCACTCACTACAATCCGTATTTTCTGTCCAGGTGACACTTTCTGTACGTCACTTAATATAACCAGGTCTTTTGCTTCCACGTATATAGCTTGATCCCAAAAATCTCTGTGCGACATTTGTCTGGGTCGCAGTCAAAATAGCCACCGTCAGCAGGGTGTCAGTTAGCTCTACAATAGTTTCTGCACGTCACGTTCCCAAAAAAACAAAACTAAAAAAAAATATATAAAAAAATAGTTTTTTTGTTGTTTTAGCTCAGTGATACAAATCCATTTCACACAGCAGTGTGGAACCATTCTGTGTGTCACAGTTCAGTCCACTCACTACAATCCGTATGTTCTGTCCAGGTGACACTTTCTGTACGTCACTTAATACAACCAGACTGAACAAGTTTGTGGGTTTCAGTACAGCAGGCCCATTTATTTTTTATATAATACACTTATATACAGAAAATGTTGAACCCCAGGGCTAAGGGTCGAGGACGAGGGCGTGGGCGTGGGCATTCAATTTCTGCAGGGGGCAGAGGCCGTGGTCCTGGGCAGGGTGAGACAGTACCTGCTGATGAGGGAGCAGGGGAACGCCGCAGAGCTACACTCCCTAGCTTCATGTCTCAACTTACAGGGACACGTGGTAGAGGACTGTTGAAACCACAACAGTGCGAACAGCTGATGTCGTGGATTGCGGACAATGCTTCAAGTAATTTGTCCACCAGTCAGTCTGCCACGCAGTCCACCCACGTTACCCAAGGAAGCACTCCTCTGGCTCCTCCACCTCAACCTCCTTCCCCCCAGTCTGCCCCCTCCCAGGAAAATTTGGAATGCGATCCGGCATACTCTCAGGAACTGTTTTCTGGACCCTTCCCAGAGTCACAAACCACTTCTCAGGTTGCTGCTGACCTCGTTCCCGATGCCCAAGTTTTCCATCTGTCGCAGTCTGTGGGTGATGATGATGATGATGACAATGCTGAGTTAGTGGAAGAAGTTTGTAAAGAGGTGTCGGACGATGAGGAGACACGGTTGTCAGACAGTGGTGAAGTTGTTGTCAGGGCAGGAAGTCCGAGGGGGGAGCAGACTGAGGAATCGGAGGATGACGAGGTGACTGACCCAAGCTGGGTTGATAAGCCGAGTGAAGACAGTGCTTCTGAGGCGGAGGCGAGTGCTGCACCAGAATAGGTTGGAAGAGGCAGTGGTGTGGCCAGAGGGAGAAGCAGGGCCAGAGCTGGTGCATCAGCAGCAACTGTTTCACGTAGTGAAGTTCCCGTGGCGAGGCCTAGATGTTCGCAAGTCTGGAGGTTCTTTAAAGAAAGTGAGGATGACCGACGGACTGTGGTGTGCAACCTGTGCCACACCAGGATCAGCAGGGGTGCCACCACTACTAGCCTAACCACCACCAGCATGCGCAGGCATATGAGTGCTAAACACCCCACTCAATGGAACCAAGGCCGTTCACCACCTCCTGCGGGTCACACCACTGCTCCTTCCCCTGTGTGACTCGCTGCCTTTGCTAGTCAACCCCCTGCCCAGGACCCCGGCACGAGCGCCTCCCGCCGGAAAAACCACACCTTCGCCTCCACGATCCTCCACAGTGTCCACCAATGTGTCCCAGCGCAGCGTTCAGCTGTCTTTACAGCAGATGCTGGAGCGCAAGAGGAAATACAGTTCCACCCACCCACATGCCCAAGCCCTCAACGTCCACATCTCCAAATTGCTGAGCCTGGAGATGCTGCCCTATAGGCTGGTAGAGACCGAGGCCTTTCGCAATCTCATGGCGGTGGCTGCCCCTCGGTATTCGGTCCCCAGCCGCCACTATTTTTCCCGATGAGCCGTCCTGGCCCTACACCAGCACGTGTCACAGAACATCATCCGTGCCCTGACCAACGCTGTTTCTGAGAAGGTCCACCTAACCACGGACACGTGGACAAGTGCTGCCAGGCAGGGACACTATATCTCACTGACGGCACATTGGGTTAACTTGGTGGAGGCTGGGACCGAGACTGACCCTGGGGCCGCTCATGTACTGCCCACACCAAGGATTGCGGGGCCTACCTCGGTCACGGTCTCTCAGACGTACTATGCCTCCTCCTCCGACCCCTCCTCCTCCTCCACCTCCTCCTCCGAATTACCATCCGTGGGCACGGCGCCTTCAGTCGGTAGCTCTAGGCGCAGCAGCAGTGCCGTGGGTAAGCGCCAACTGCTGAGTTTAGGTGACAAAAGGCACACCGCCCAAGAGCTGTTACAGGGCATCACGGCGCAGACCGATGTGTGGCTCGCACCGCTGAACCTCAAGCCAGGCATTGTGTGTGACAACGGGCGTAACCTGGTGGCGGCTCTGCAACTCGGCAGACTGACACATGTGCCATGCCTGGCCCACGTGTTCAATCTAATAGTTCAGCGGTTCCTCAAGACATACCCCAATCTGTCTGATTTGCTCACCAAGGTGCGCCGCATCTGTGCGCATTTCCGCAAGTTGACCACAGATGCTGTCACTCTCAGGGCAGCGCAGCGCCGCCTACAACTGCCCGCTCACCGACTGTTGTGCGACGTGCCCACGAGATGGAATTCAACATTAAACATGTTATCCAGAGTTTACCAGCAGCGCAGAGCGATTGTAGACTACCAGATGTCAACTTCCACCAGAACTGGTAGTCAGGTCAGTCAGATTCCTCAAGTCTACAATGAGGAGTGGACGTGGATGTCTGATATCTGCCAGGTGTTGAGCAACTTTGAGGAGTCAACACAGATGGTCAGCGGCGATGCCGACATTATCAGCCTCACCATCCCGCTGCTTTGCCTGTTGAAAAACTCACTGCTCAGCATCAAGTCGGATGCTTTGCGCTTGTCACAAGAGACGGTGGAGGAAGATACGTTGCTTGATAGCCAGAGCACCCTCCGGTCTGTTTCTCAGCGCGTATCGGAGGAGGGGGATGAGGATGAGGAGGAAGAGGAGGAGAATGTCGGCGAGACAGTAGAGGGTACTAGTGCTCAGTCCTTAACTCTTGAGCGTGTATGGGCTGAAGAGGAGGACTTGAAGGAGGAGGAGGAAATGGAGAGTCAGGCCAGTGAGGAGAGGGAATTCTCACGTGTTGGGACTCTGGCGCACATGGCAGACTTCATGTTAGGCTGCCTATCCCGTGACCCTCGCGTTAGAAGCATTTTTTCAAACACCGATTACTGGGTGTTCACTCTCCTGGACCCACGGTACAAGCAGAACCTTTCCACTCTCATCCCTGCAGAGGAAAGGAGTATGAGAGTGAATAGATATCAACAGGCCCTGGTGCACAAGCTGAAACAATACTTCCCATCTGACGCCGCTAGCGGCAGAGGGCATGGTTCTGTGGGCCAAGTAGCGGGGGAGAGGAGCCGAGCAGGCAGCTTGTCCAGCACTGGCAGGGGAACGCTCTCCAAGGCCTTTGCCAGTTTTATGTCACCCCAGCAAGACACTGCCACCTGTCCCCAGTCTAGGCAAAGTAGGGGGGAGCTGTACAGAAAGATGGTGAGGGAGTACCTAGCTGACCATACCAACGTCCTGCGTGATCACTCTGCTCCATACAACTACTGGGTTTCAAAGCTGGACACGTGGCCTGAACTTATGTATTCGATTCCTCTTCTCTACTCCTCCTACTCCTCCTCCATGTCGTCTTTGCCTAACGCTGACCAAAAAAACGCAATTTTTTAGAGGTCCAACTTGCACTCTTTTACCACAGAGTGGTAAAAGAGGCCCTCTCTTCAAACAATTACAGGCCCTCTCAGGCCCTCTCTTCAAACAATTTTTCAGGAGGTCCACCTACAGGCCCTCTCTCCAAACAATTTTTCCGGAGGTCCACCTACAGGCCCTCTGTCCAAACAATTTTTCCGGAGGTCCACCTACAGGCCCTCTCTCCAAACAATTTTCCGGAGGTCCACCTACGGGCCCTCTGTCCAAACAATTTTTCCAGAGGTCCACCTACAGGCCCTCTGTCCAAACAATTTTTCCGGAGGTCCACCTACAGGCCCTCTCTCCAAACAATTTTTCCGGAGTTCCACCTACAGGCCCTCTCTTCAAACAATTTTTCCGGAGGTCCACCTACAGGCCCTCTCTCCAAACAATTTTTCCGGAGGTCCACCTACAGGCCCTCTCTCCAAACAATTTTTCCGGAGGTCCACCTACAGGCCCTCTCTCCAAATAATTTTTCCGGAGGTCCACTTACAGGCCCTCTCTCCAAACAATCTTTCCAGAGGTCCACCTACAGGCCCTCTCTCCAAACAATTTACATCTTTCTCTCTCTCCAAACTATTTTTCCGGATAGCTGCCATATACGGTAATAAACTGAGAAGAATACAGAGAACACATGCCACACTTGATCAAGCTCATAATTTACGACTGTAACGGTTGATGCTAAATTTTTAAGTTGGGGTCCTGAGTCGTTATTCACTGAATTTCACTGATCTCCTCAACGTCTCCTCAAAGAACCGAAAGACCATTGTGGAGAGAGCGGCACAGCTCGCCATCAAAGTGACGAACCCCAACGCCAGACTGCGCAGCGAAGAGAACGAATAAATATCTCTGTGGTTATTTGTGCTAAATAAAAGTTAAATAAACACAAAAAAAAAATTGATTTGTTCCTGTGCCTGATCCACCCAAGTTGAATCTGTCCCATCATGAGAAAGTCCCCCCAAGGAGTCCCCACTGTAACTTGCTTCCCATACAACTACCTCACCCCCCGACACCTGTGTCTCGCCATTGTCCACCACCTCCTCAGACAACACTGGTAAATCCCCACTTTCAGCACACGGAGACTGCAAAAGGTCTTGCGAATTGGGGCAGAGAATGTTCTGGGGTAGCACATCAGAGAAGGGGTGACTATGGGGTTCCAGGGAGTACGTGACCACATGCAATCTCCATCTAAAAAGTCATACTGAGGCTCACCACCATGCTTTTACACTGCAATCTTATTACTGAGGCTCACCACCATGCTTTACACTGCAATCTTATTGAAAGACAGACAATCAGGGGTTCACCGCCAGGTTGTCAGGCAGCATTTTTAAATGGGTCACCATTACCGTGTCCCTGAAAATTGGCGGTGATGGACCTTCGTTGCACCTAGTTGGGTGCTTCCCTAACATGTGATGGGCATGTGCCTCGCCTTTCTTTGTCTAGGTGAGCACAATTGCCATGAGGGTAACCACCAGGCTGTTGCCTGAGAATTTGGGGTAATGGTGGGATTAGGCAGCCTCAGAGGCATCCATGCATGCTGCCCCTGCTGTTTCCTGTCCATTTCCGTGGTGTTTCCATCATTTTCTGAGGTTTCCAGGTTTTCACCCAGCCTTCCCTAGGCAGAGCCTTGGTCCCCTGCAAAAAATGCTCGAATCTCCCATTGACTTCAATGGGGTTCGTTATTCGAAACGAGCACCCGAGCATCGGGAAAAGTTCGACTCGAATAACGAGCACCCGAGCATTTTAGTACTCGCTCATCTCTAATCTATAATAATAATAATAATCTTTATTTATATAGCGCAAACATATTCCGCAGCGCTTTACAATTCAGGGGTTCATATACAAACAGTCATAAATAATATAGCAACAGACAAGTCCATTATTACAACAAGGGGAATGAGGGCCCTGCTCGCAAGAGCTTACAATCTATGAGGAGACAGGGGAGACACAGAAGGTAGAAGTGCTTGTTTTGTACAATGCTCCAGCCATCTTGGGAAAATAGGGGAGCAGATATAGAGCTGTACGAGCCAGTCACCAGCTAATATATAAAGTGCTTCTGGGTGCGATGGAGAGTTTGGTGGAGGATCAGGTTCAGGGAATGATAAATGGGCTATTTATGGAGAGGAGTTAGATCGGGGGGGGTGATAGGTCACCCTAAAAAGATGTGTTTTTAGGGAGCGCCTAAAGCTGTGCAAGTTGTGATTTAGTCTGATTTCTTGGGTAAGGCATTCCAGAGAATCGGTGCAGCTCAGGAGAAATCTTGGAGTCGAGAGAGAGAGGTTCGGATTTTTGTGGAAGTCAGTCGTAAGTCATTGGCTAAACAGAGAGCACGGGTGGGGTGGTAGACAGAGGTAAGGGAGGAGATGTAGGGGGGTGCAGCACTGTGGAGAGCTTTGTGGGTGAGGATGAGCAGTTTAAATTGGATTCTATACTGAATGGGCAACCAGTGACTGGCACAGTGCGGAGGCATCAGAGTAGCGGTTAGACAGATAGGCGATCCTGGCTGCTACATTAAGAATAGATTGGAGCAGGGAGAGTCTGGTGAGGGGGAGGCCAATTAAAAGTAAGTTACAGTAATCAAGACGGGAATGGATCAGGGCAACAATGAAAGTTTTTGTTGTTTCCATAGTGAGAAAGGGGATGGATTCTAGAGATGTTTTTGAGGTGCAGGCAACATGAGCGGGCGAGAGATTGAGTATAGGGGGTGCATGAAAGATCAGTGTCAAATGTCACCCCGAGACAGCGGGCGTGCTGCCTAGGGGTGATGATGGTGTCGCACACTGAGAGGGAGATATCAGGTTTGGGTAGGTTAGTAGACGGAGAGAACACAAGAAGTTCAGTTTTTGAAATATTTAGTTTCAGATAGAGAGAGGACATACTACAGACAGCGGACAGACAGTCACAGGTGTTCTGTAATACAGCAGGGGTGATGTTGGGGGATGAAGTGTACAGTTGTGTGTCATCAGCATAGATATGGTACTAGAAAACCAAATCTGCTGATGGTCTGTCCAATTGGGGCTGTGAAGAGAGAGAAGAGGAGAGGGCCTAGGACTGAACCCTGAGGAACTCCAACAGGGAGAGGAGAAGAAGTGGAGCCAGCAAATTAGACAATGAAGGATCGACCAGAGAGATAGGAAGAAAACCAGGAGAGGGCAGTGTCCTTTAGGCTGATAGACTGGAGCATGACGAGTAGGAGATGGTGGTCTACACTGTCAAAAGCGGCAGAGAGGTCAAGGAGAATGAGCAGAGAGTAGTCCCCGTTACGTTTTGCTGTCAGGAGGTCATTTGTCACTTTCTCACTGAAGCACTCCATAGTGCTTCCGTAGGGTCCCGTGCCTCTGTTCCGCACTGACCTTCTGGATTGTGGATCCGTTCTAGTAAATGTAGGGTGCCCATGGCTGGTGCCCACATATTGCAGGCCGCAATACGGGCATGACCGGGCAATGGTCATGTGCATGAGCCCTAAGGCTGGGTTCCCAAGTGACTTAAAGTCCAACAGAAAAATCTGCTGTGGTTTGTACTGTGTTTCCACAGCAAAAACAGCAACATAAACAGAGCCACACGCATTAGGACTTGTTCACATCAAGTTATGGTAATAACGGAAAATAACAGAATCCATAAGACGGAAATCAAAACGGAAACCTTTAGAGGCATTCCGTTTTGATCCATTATAATAGAAGTCTGTGGGCATGCATAACAGATCTGCCTGGTTTCCATTATGCAGGACAGAAAACAAGGTCCTGTCGACAGAACTTTGTTTTCCGTCCTGCATAACGCAAACTAGACAGATCCGTTATGCAGGCTGATAGACTTCTATTGTGACGGATCAAAACGGAATGACTCTAAAGGTTTCCGTTTTGATTTCCGTCTTATGGATTCCATTATTTTCCGTTATAATGATGTTATAACGGAAAGCCATAACGGAATACATAACGTTAATGTGAACCAGCCCTTACATGCAGTTTATGCTGCGGAAAGCAAGCAGATTTCAACTTCTCCATTCCAGAGGATGAAATCAGCAAAGGGAATCTACTGTATAAATTGACATGCTGTGGATTTTAAATTCGCAATGATGCACAGTGATTATTTTACGCAGTCTGTGAATAAAAATTAATAAATTCTCATCCACTTTGCTACTGAATAACGAGTGAAAATCCATGATGGCCAATCCGCAGCTATTCAGTCACATGTGAACCCAGACTAAGTCACAAGTAGATAGCAATGCTGAATGCGACTATCTGCTACTTAAATGCTTTGCATTTGTCTTTACTAAAATGTGCTCTCTCTTTCACTGAGATCCAATCACTAGAGAGCCCAATCTGTTGAAGTACATCCATCTGTTCTGGCTTTCCTATTCTGCTCTCGGGTCTAAATTTAAATGTTACTAATGAATAAATGCTGTCTCCAGGCTGTTTTATATGCATCTTTATTGTAATAATGGTGGTCTTATAAAGTGCTGAATATACAATAAATATAGATAAAAATGTGCATCTATTAACAGAAATGATTCATATAGACAGCAAACAAAACATAGCATTGATACTGTCCCATATGTGCGGTGATTACACAAGTTAACCCCTTCCCCCTGTACACATTATGCACCTTAGTGACCAAGTCATTTGTTTAATTTTTTTGATTGTCGCATTCCAAGAGCTATCACTTTTTTATTTTTCTGTCGCTGTAGCCGCATGAAGTCTTGTTTTGTGTGTGTCAACTTGTAGGTTTTAATTGCAACATTTTGTGGTACACACAACTTGTTGATTAATTTTTCTGAACCCTTTCTGGCGAGGAATGAAAAAAACAGCAATACCACCATTCATTTTTACATTGTTCATTTTGTGATATTTGCTTTACCAAATATATATTTTTAAGTTTTTCTACTTTTGGACAATACAATTTTTTATTTTTTGTTTAATGTTTTTGCATCGTTGCATGCCAAAACCCATAACTTTTTTATTTTTCATTCAGTGGAGCTGAATACACAATAGTTATCTCTCATCCTCATACTGCAGTCTCCATCACTAAACGAGCAGCCGACTGTCGGGAAGGAACGCTTCCTCCAGATAACCTACTGCTCATCTGCCTGTCTAAACGCACCTTCACTTTTTTTTTTTTAATCGCACATACAGATAGACAGATAGGAAGAGATAGATAGATAGATAGATAGATAGATAGATAGATAGATAACAGACCTGGTCGAGGGCATCGCATCCGGCCCGCCTACTCCCTGCCCCCCCCTCCTCCTGTCACCCCACTAGTGACCCTGCTCCCCCCTCCTCCTGTCACCCTAATAGTGACGCGCCTCCTCCTCCTGTCACCCCACTAGTGACCCTGATCCCCCTCCTCCTGTCACCCCACTAGTGACCCTGCTCCCCCCTCCTCCTGTCACCCCACTAGTGACACTGCTCCCCCTCCTCCTGTAACCCCACAGGGAAGAAGCTGAACAGACTCCACCGACTACGATGGGTATCCGTTCAGTTTTCATTCGGGATATGTCTTTTTACCGAACAAAAAAGTGCTGCATACAAGGCTTTTTGTTCGGTCTTTCGACATAATCTGCAACAGCGGCTCCAAATGCAGCCTCCAACGCAGATGTGACCAAGTGTATTATGTATTTAAATGACCACAACTTTCGTACTCCTCCTCGGGTAAAAATACTCCTCAAAAATGGTCAGAGGAGTATTTTTACTCTCTTGCAAAAAACGTAGTGCGACCTCTGGATAGTATATATACTATATACAGTATTGGGTAGAACTAAGTTAATTATATTAGTCCGGCCCTCTAAAACCATCCCAATTTCTCATGCGGCCCCTTGGGAAAATTAATTGCCCACCCCTGATATAGTGTATATTGTCTGAATTTTTTGGTACTGTTGTTTTAACCATTTTATTCAATGTATCTGTGCAAATTCGTTGCAATAGTCAGTGTCCCAGAGAACCGGGAGGATTTACAGATCACTGAAGCAAAGGTCCTTTCATATTACATCACATTCACACCACTAGATGGCAGAAAAGAGCAAATCCAACATCTTCAGATACTATGCATCACAGGATTACTGTTTGAAGGAATGCACTATATAATATAAGGATGTGTGGGTTCTTCCATAGCAGGCTTACTTAAAATGTTACAGTACTTAACACTTACAAGCAGCCAGAGGTAAGATAGCAGGTTAATTGCAGTCCTAGTGTAAGTGAAACCACACAGATTATCTACTGCTTAATGTGTTGTGCCAAATGAACAACTTTGTTTTTCTCTATTTAACAAACTCACTTAAGGGTCATTCATGACTGATTTCTCATCATTTATACAGCTACGCTTCCCATAACACTGTACACAAATTGTATTTTTACTGCTTTTGTTTCTATATTCTGTGCTCTAATTACTTTTGTTAAAAATCTGCTTTTATATATATAGCATTGGGGACTGCAAATTGCGGTCCCCAATGCTTGGACACCGTCCATGAGGCTGGCGCAGACGGATATAGACCCATTCAACTTCAATGGGTCTCTGATCAATCTGCACCGCAAAAAATAGAACAAATTCTATTTTTTTGGGGTGTGGCGGTATGGAAAGAAACCCCATGGAAGCACTCCGCCGTGATTCCATGGGTTTACGTGCCTCCATTCCGTGGCCATGTGCCATGAGGCCTTAGTGTAATGGTGCTTTCACATGTGGTAGAAGAAAAATGCAGATTTGAAGACACGCTGCGGATTCTTAATTCTGCAGCATATCCTTGAAATGTTCCTTGCAGCAAAATGTTCCTTGCAGCAAATCCTTGAATTGCAGAAATATTCTGTAGGTTCTGTTGTAAACAATGCAATGGCTGGCTTGTAGAAACTAAAGGTGCTGTCTTCATCTATGTCTGATTGGCTGGGGTCCAACTTCTTACTTCTGCGTCAGAAGTATTTGATAGGACTACACAGCTCTGTCCATTGGTTACTGTGGCACTGCTATTTTTACTTCAGGTGGAGCAGCACAGCGGTAACCAGTAGTGATGAACAAAGTTTTCAAAAATTGGATTTCACTGAACTTCTTCACAAAATCTGATTCGTTACAAATCAACTGGGGGTTATAGGGGCACTGTGGATGTCACTGTTTATTTTTCATTCAGTGGAGCTGAATACACAATAGTTATCTCTCATCCTCATACTGCAGTCTCCATCACTAAACGAGCAGCCGACTGTCGGGAAGGAACGCTTCCTCCAGATAACCTACTGCTCATCTGCCTGTCTAAACGCACCTTCACTTTTTTTTTTTTAATCGCACATACAGATAGACAGATAGGAAGAGATAGATAGATAGATAGATAGATAGATAGATAGATAGATAGATAGATAACAGACCTGGTCGAGGGCATCGCATCCGGCCCGCCTACTCCCTGCCCCCCCCTCCTCCTGTCACCCCACTAGTGACCCTGCTCCCCCCTCCTCCTGTCACCCTAATAGTGACGCGCCTCCTCCTCCTGTCACCCCACTAGTGACCCTGATCCCCCTCCTCCTGTCACCCCACTAGTGACCCTGCTCCCCCCTCCTCCTGTCACCCCACTAGTGACACTGCTCCCCCTCCTCCTGTAACCCCACAGGGAAGAAGCTGAACAGACTCCACCGACTACGATGGGTATCCGTTCAGTTTTCATTCGGGATATGTCTTTTTACCGAACAAAAAAGTGCTGCATACAAGGCTTTTTGTTCGGTCTTTCGACATAATCTGCAACAGCGGCTCCAAATGCAGCCTCCAACGCAGATGTGACCAAGTGTATTATGTATTTAAATGACCACAACTTTCGTACTCCTCCTCGGGTAAAAATACTCCTCAAAAATGGTCAGAGGAGTATTTTTACTCTCTTGCAAAAAACGTAGTGCGACCTCTGGATAGTATATATACTATATACAGTATTGGGTAGAACTAAGTTAATTATATTAGTCCGGCCCTCTAAAACCATCCCAATTTCTCATGCGGCCCCTTGGGAAAATTAATTGCCCACCCCTGATATAGTGTATATTGTCTGAATTTTTTGGTACTGTTGTTTTAACCATTTTATTCAATGTATCTGTGCAAATTCGTTGCAATAGTCAGTGTCCCAGAGAACCGGGAGGATTTACAGATCACTGAAGCAAAGGTCCTTTCATATTACATCACATTCACACCACTAGATGGCAGAAAAGAGCAAATCCAACATCTTCAGATACTATGCATCACAGGATTACTGTTTGAAGGAATGCACTATATAATATAAGGATGTGTGGGTTCTTCCATAGCAGGCTTACTTAAAATGTTACAGTACTTAACACTTACAAGCAGCCAGAGGTAAGATAGCAGGTTAATTGCAGTCCTAGTGTAAGTGAAACCACACAGATTATCTACTGCTTAATGTGTTGTGCCAAATGAACAACTTTGTTTTTCTCTATTTAACAAACTCACTTAAGGGTCATTCATGACTGATTTCTCATCATTTATACAGCTACGCTTCCCATAACACTGTACACAAATTGTATTTTTACTGCTTTTGTTTCTATATTCTGTGCTCTAATTACTTTTGTTAAAAATCTGCTTTTATATATATAGCATTGGGGACTGCAAATTGCGGTCCCCAATGCTTGGACACCGTCCATGAGGCTGGCGCAGACGGATGCAGACCCATTCAACTTCAATGGGTCTATGATCAATCTGCACCGCAAAAAATAGAACAAATTCTATTTTTTTGGGGTGTGGCGGCATGGAAAGAAACCCCATGGAAGCACTCCGCCGTGATTCCATGGGTTTACGTGCCTCCATTCCGTGGCCATGTGCCATGAGGCCTTAGTGTAATGGTGCTTTCACATGTGGTAGAAGAAAAATGCAGATTTGAAGACACGCTGCGGATTCTTAATTCTGCAGCATATCCTTGAAATGTTCCTTGCAGCAAAATGTTCCTTGCAGCAAATCCTTGAATTGCAGAAATATTCTGTAGGTTCTGTTGTAAACAATGCAATGGCTGGCTTGTAGAAACTAAAGGTGCTGTCTTCATCTATGTCTGATTGGCTGGGGTCCAACTTCTTACTTCTGCGTCAGAAGTATTTGATAGGACTACACAGCTCTGTCCATTGGTTACTGTGGCACTGCTATTTTTACTTCAGGTGGAGCAGCACAGCGGTAACCAGTAGTGATGAACAAAGTTTTCAAAAATTGGATTTCACTGAACTTCTTCACAAAATCTGATTCGTTACAAATCAACTGGGGGTTATAGGGGCACTGTGGATGTCACTGTTATGGGAGCACCCCACAATTGTATCAGTGAAAAATACAGATTGCCCCACAAAAAATGAGCCATCACACAGTTCTATAAACATAACTCCAAAATATTATAGATATCAGAATATGGCAACAAAAAGAACAATATATATATTTTTTAGTGTTTTAATTTATTATTTTTTTTTAGTATTAAAACGCAAGAAAAACTAAACATAATGGTATCGCTGTAATCGTACTGATCTGGAGAATGAAAATAAGAGGTTAGTTTTACCATATAGGGAATCCTTTAAAAATAAAACCCATAAAACTGTTGTAGAATTAATTTTTTTTCCAATTTTACCCCATTTGGATTTTTTTTCCAGCTCCCCAGTACGTCGTATGCAATATTAAATGGTGGAATTAGAAAGTGCAACTTGTCCCACAAAAAACAAGCCCTCATACGGCTATGTGAACAGAAAAATAAAAAAGTCATGGACCCGGAAAGGCAGGGAGTGAAAAAAAATTGGATTTTGGTATAAATTTTCACTTGAGGCTTGGAAATTTCTGTCTGCACTAGTGGGACATATATACTTAAAAGGAACCTGTCACGTTATACATGCAGTGTAATCTGCAGGCAGCATGTTATACAGCAGGAGAAGCTGAGCAGATTGATATATAGTTTTAAGGGAAGTGACTCAGTAAACTATGTCATTTATTTATTAGTTCAGTAGTTATATGGACAGTCTTATCAGTGATTTATACATATCTCTGTATGCACTGTCATACCGGACCACCCCCATGATTCCTGAGCATAGAAAGAGCAGAGATTTACATTAATAAATCACAAGGTTTACTGAATCATTTCTCAAAACACTATATGAGGAATTTATCATTCCCTCCACGTCAGTTTTCTGACGTAAAAAAGTCGTAATCTTCTATTACGCCTATTTTCTGGCATAAAAGAAGACTGCAATCCACACCAGCTCTGAGCTGGTGTAGATTTCAGTTTGGGAACACAGACTGTGAACCTCGTCATAAAATAGGCGCATCGTCCGGCGGTGCAAGAAATATTATTGACCAGTGTACAGTAAATTGCTGGTCTATGATAAATTCTGCCCTGTATATCTCTTTGCTCAGCTCTTTCTGCTTTATAACATGCTGCCTGCAGATTATACTGCATTTTCATGGTGATAGATTCCATACACAATCTAACACAGTCAGTGCTGCCAGTATCAGGGTCTGTGGGAACACCATTGTCTAGCTGTTGTTAGTTTAGGCCTTGTCCACATGATCATTGGTCCAAGTCCGATTCACATTCATTTCTATGTGGGTCCATAAAAAATGCTGACAGTACATGGATGTCATCCATTTGATGCCGCTACTGTGCGGTCATTCTGCAAATTATGGAACATGTCCTATTCTTGTCTGTTATGCGGCAGTTCTATTTGGAAAATGGGGCATACACATGACCGGTATCCACATTTTGTGGTCCACGGTTCCTGGGCCACAAAATAGATACGGTCATGTGCATGACGCCTTATTCATATTTTTGTATGAGTGGTACAGGTGGTACAGAGTTAGGGCTCATGCACATGAACATGTGCCGGCCAGGCCCCTGCTGCGGACTGTAAACTGTGGTCCTCAATCCACATCTGACAGTCCGCTCCACATGCACTACTTTTTTGCAGTACAGAGGCACGGACAGAAACCCCACAGAAGCACTCTGTAGTGCTTCCGTGGGGTTCCTTGCCTCCGTTCCGCACCGACCTTCCGTATCCGTGATGCAGTGCCAGAGCTGCCGGGTCCCTATTTTGTGGACCTGCTGTTTGTGGGCCGCCATACAGGCTCGGCCAGCACTCGTTCGTGTGCATGAGCTCTCATTATTTCAGAGGTTCAGAGTATTTACTAAAATGGGCATGTCAAGAGAACTGATGGGTTTTCAGCTGGATCGTTATATGGCCATGTGCTTGAGGCCTTATAGGATGTGAAGCTTGTTCCTGAATTGTTAGGTTTTGGTACCACATGTACAACAGGAAAGGAAAAACTACATAATGGACAATTCAATTGCACACTGTGGCACAACCCTAAGGAGCTTCAAATTTGATGGTGTCAGGTGTGCTGAGCAGTAGCCATACATAAACCACCCCCGTTATATAACTAAACAAGTGGTTTAAAGACATTTTTGTCAGTTTTCATCAACTGGTAGTCACAATTTTCATATCAAAGGACCTATTTTCCCAAGTGCTTTTTCATCCTGGAGCCAGCTTCCTTCACATGTTCATTGATATGCAATAGCTATTATCAGGAGCAGTATAATTTAAGAGGCTTACAATGAACTGTGCTTTTTCAGCTACCACACATTTTTATTCTTTTTATCACAATTTGGCACACATTCTGCTTGCTGCGCATTCATTAACAGAGTCAAATATAATTACAAAATGGATCCTTTTTTGGCTAGCTCTCGGAAACATGCTGACAGTATTGATTATGTCTTCCTATTGCTCTGTAACTGCATCTTTTTCTTATGTGTTAATTCCTTTTCCATAATATGTTAATTGCTAAAAAACACAAATCTTTATGATACTATGAATATTCGTAATTGCATTGATGTGTGTTTTGTTTTTACAGTGTCTGTTGCAATTAGTTCAGTCTAAAATGTGTGATCATTAGAAATTATAATATTAAGTCCTCATGCACACAAACGTGTTTTGAGTACGCGTCTGATCTACATTTTTTCAGTATGGAGCGTTGATTCATTAATTTCTATGGAGCTGCAAAAAATGTGGACAGTACACAGAATGTCATGCATTTACTGTCTGCATTCGCACACCCATTCTGCAAATAAGAAACATACTATTCTTGTGTGCTTTACAGACAAAAATAGTCAGTTCTATTAGGAAAATGTGGCATATATATGGCTAGTATTAATTTTGCGGATCTCAAAATACATATGGCCGTATGCAAGATTATTAAGATGATCTTGAAAGATAATTTTCTATTAAAATGTAAAGATATATAATAAATATTTTAAAAGACACAGATATGAAATGTACATGGCCCATGATCCAGTATTACTGAAAATCCATTCTAGAGGCGCAGTAAGATTATATATTATTTTAAAGCCTTGCTGTTCACTGGATGTAATTTATGCTATTAGTCTCAGCCTTTTTAGCTCTATTTATATGTGTCTGATTGACTTTAAATTGGTTATACAGGATTGCAGAAAGATGTACAGTAGCTGCTGTCTTCCAAAAACAGTGCCACACAAGTTGTTTGTGGTATTGCAGATCAAGTCCAATGAAGTGACTGAGGTCGTACGGCAACACCACACGCCAGTGGACAAGACAGTCTGTGGGCAGCTCTTTAAATGGAAACTAAAGCTAAAATCCAATCACAAAAAAGAACAACAAACAAAACATAGCATAATCTCCTTATGTGTCTGCTATTTGCTGTTGTTTCATTGGATGATTGCACAATTGCAGACCATTAAAAATAAACTACAAAAGCTGTGCATTGTTTTCTCAGGCTGCAGCCATGTCTTCTATCCCCTCCCTCCCTGCCTTTGATGGTAGTGCGTGTGAGCCAGGAAGTATAGGAGGAAGGGGCTAGTTTTAGTCTGGATAACTTTTTCTCTACACAGCGAGTGGAGTCCATAGTGGGTCTCAGTTGTAATATACAGAGTTAACTTCAATTTCAGCTTTTTAACCCCTCTGATACTGACCACAGTGCCTATGTAGTTCTAGAGAGAAAGGTCTTCCTTTGTAAGTCAGTCCAACAGTACCTCCATGATGTTATAATGGGTTGCTGATGGGTTGCCATTAGAGATAAAAGTATCAATTGTAAACTAATCAGATTTGACCGAAAAGTTTGTGAAAATTGATTTGATTGAATTTTGGGAGAGGGAGAGAGAGACAAATTTTCAGGTCAATTGGAGCACTTTCAATTCTCCTGAAATTGAATTGAATCCAAACCAAATTGGTCAACCATTTCAGCTGAATTCAACCTGAATCGAATTTTGAATGATTTGCTCATTTCTTGTTGCTATGTCAGCTTGGGATCCAAGAATTAACCCCAGATCTGTCATGTACAGGATGTCATGTTCAGATGCCCTGAATAAGTCAGAGCATCTAGACTTGTATTTTTTATTGCTAGAAGACATTTTGCTATTCATCCAACTGGCTTTCTCAATTAGAATATGTACCCAAAAATGTTTACAATGAAAACTGAAAGTTGTCCTGCAAAAACAAGTGGGCAGCACATTGGTTCAGTGGTTAGCATTGGTTCCTTACAGCACTGGGGTCCTAGGTTCAAGCCTGACGAAGGACAACATCTGTGTGGAGTTTGTATGTTCTCTCTGTGTTTGTGTGGGTTTTTGAAACTCCAGTTTCCTTCCATTGGGAACAGCAAGCAATGATAATGTTATTTAAAGCACTGTGGAGCAGCACTATATAAGTGAGTAAAATAAATGAAGATAGAGAAAAAAT
This sequence comes from Rhinella marina, assembly GCA_900303285.1. Taxonomy (NCBI): domain Eukaryota; kingdom Metazoa; phylum Chordata; class Amphibia; order Anura; family Bufonidae; genus Rhinella; species Rhinella marina. Next base: position 36,735 of record ONZH01005482.1, read on the forward strand.
TAAAAATGTTATTGGTCTACCCACAATTTAAAGGGGTTATATAGGGGTTATATAGGGGATCTTCTCTGATGCTCTCCCTTACCCTGCACTAAATCTTGTAGGGCAAGGGCTTTTTCTGGAGATCTGGTGATGTACTGGGCTCTCCATGGGTAAGGTAGGTGGAGGCTTCCGCCCAGCAGTGACTCCAGTGACATCAGCTAGGTCAACGCTAAAGCCCGCCCATCATTGATGGAGACGTCACCGGGAACACTGCTAGGCGGAAGCCTCCGTCTAGCACTGAACAATGTAAACAAAAAAGCCCTCGCCCTGCACAATACAGCGCAGGGCAAAGGAGAGCATTGGAGCTTGAAATGCTCAGATGCTCATAACAGAGGGCCTGTCTGGGTGAAAACGGTCATATGTCCAGGTTCAGCTCTGAATACAGACAACCGCTGTAATAAAAGTAATACATTATATGTATCCCAAAGTGGTGACAAACTACAACCTATCCCAGAAAAAAACTAACTGTTTTCATATGGCTGCTGACAAAAAAATGTAAAAACTGTCAGGGAAATTTAACACCTTCCTGGTGAAAAAAAAAGTTCTAAATGCCTCTTGCTACAGAGTTTGTCACACATGATGTTTCTGCGCCCCCCTCATTACTTTCTGAAAAGGGGGCATGATGATGGTAGGGAGTGGGTGGGACCAGCAGGTCAGCCACATTTATCTTCATTTGTGCCTAAAATAGGCGCAAATGAATACAGAAATCTACAGTAGCACCCGTAGATTTTATTCCAGCAGTTTGACTGCTGGAGGATGCCCTTAATTTATGATGAGACCTGCGCAGGAGGACTTTGAGAAATGTACCCCATGATTTTCAGAAAGCAGATGTAATGACTGTAGGTAGGGACAGACAAGGACAGTGAGTCTGTGAACTAGAGCCCAGCCAGCTTTCCCTACCTACTTGCAGTATTAGCCCTAAATGGAAAAACCGCAACTGGACAGCAGTCCCTACACTAGTATAGGTGCAATACAAACAAGACACACAAAACGGACAACACAAAAGCAGAGTAGTCAGGGACACTGGGAACAAATAGCAATACGGGAACCAGGAACAAGGAAACCAGCTACAGCCAACAAAGACTATAAGGCCGCATTCACACGACTGTAATATTGCGGGTCCGCAAAAATGCGGACCCGCAATATTACGGGTGCCGCCCAGCATATGTTTCGCAATGTTCGGAACACACGGCCGGGTGCCCCATTGAAAATGCCTATACTTGTCTGCTGTTGCGGACAAGTATAGGACATTTTCTATTTTTTTATGCAGAGCCGCGGCACGGAGCTGGTTCTGTGCCGCGGCTGCCTGCTCTCATAGAAGTGAATGGGGCCGCATCGATTCCGCAAAATTGCACTGAATAAACCATTAATTCCCCATTTTTTTAGTAGTTTTAGAAAAGGAAAGACCTGTGTCAATTAAAAACATAGAGAACTACCTAGATTATTTGGACAATATCCAAATAATCTCATTATTTGGACAGTATCAGTGAATTATACAAATTTAGGGCTCATGCACACGACCGTATCTATTTTTCGGTCCGCAAAAAACGGATCCGCAAAAAATACGAATGACCTCCGTGTGCATTCCGTATTTTGCGGAATGGAACAGTTGGCCCCTAATAGAACAGTCCTATTCTTGTCCGTAATGCGGATAACAATAGGACATGTTCTATCACTTTGCATAACGGACATATGGATATTGAATGTACATGGAGTACCTTCCGTTTGTTTTGCAGACCCTTTGAAATTAATCTTTCTGCATACGGTCCTAAAAAAGAACAGAACGGACATGGAAATAAAATACGTTTGTGTGCATGAGCCTTTGGGTGGAGATTTATCAAAACTTGCCCAAAGTCACTTTCCTTAGCAACAGTTTTGATAAATCTCCCTGCTAGTATTTAACAGTTGAACTATTTATTTAGTCAGACCGCCTGTAAATTTGCAACTTTTTTGTGCAGCAAATGAAGCCATATGATACTGAAATCTGTGTTTTTCTGTGTCCAGATCTTTCGGTCTTTTCCTGTGTTGCTCAGCCAGTTCCTTCTTGAGTATTATAAAACCATTTTAATTAAAAATCAAAACCAGGGACAATGACACCTAGTATAAACCATTGCATTCTGGAGAACAATTTCCTTTGTGTTATCCCTCTCATCTCTCTTTTGTGTTCTTTTTACTTGACTGATGAATGTGCCACCACAGTATAATTGCAGGAGCTATGTGGTGTTCACATCTTTATTTCAGGCCAATGTCTTAACATTACCTAGGAAATCTTTATACTGTATGTATGAAGTTCTGCCTTATGTGCATTGGGATCTCTTGTAAAGAAATTGTAACCATCAAGATCTGGAGTTCATACCATTATTGTATTGTTTGAAATTATTGAAATGGATGTTGGTATAAACCATTCCTATTTGGATATATTTTGGATACATTTGGTTATCAGATTGAATTCTTTATGTTTAAGGTCTCTTGCATGTGAAGTCCTAGTTTCTTTTTTTCATTACGAAACCATTGGCATGCTGTGTTCCACTATATACTGTCTCGGTATAGCATCATATTATACTCTTGAAGCAATACTTAATAGGTATAGGGTATCTAATAGACTATGCAACATTTTTTTCTCACATTTCTTCCTTGAGAAAAAAAATCATGTAGGCCTCCATATGTTTTGTAATGTTTAATGAACAAATGTGGTTATAAGGGAGAGTTCACATCACCATTTCATTTTTCGTTTTGGTCGGTCAGAAGAACAGAAAAAAACAAGAAAAAAAAACAGGACCCTGTAAAAAAAATAATGGATCCTTTAAAAATGGATCCTGTAAAAAGACGGATCCTATGCATTAGTTATGCATATTTGGCATCCGTTTTAGCCATTTCCTTTTGAGATCCATTTTTTTTGATGGGTCTCAGATGGAAATGGCTAAAACATTTGGGGCAGATGGTGTTTAAACACAAATGAAAAAAACAGTGGTTTGTTCATAACAAGTGGTCCATAAATGATGTCTTAATGAGAGCAACTGTCTGTATTTATACACACAAATGGTAGTTTCGGAAGAATTGCGAACTGATAAACGGTAGCAAAATTGCAACCTTTTTTTTATGGTAGTGGCTAATGTTCAGCGAAGCATTTAAAGCAGAATTCAGTCCAAATTTCCTCACACTTTGTGGTAATTAATCAGTTTTTCCTAAAATGGCAGCTGCACGTATTACTGGGAACGCAAGATCACCTATAATACAGTCTTCAGCATTGTCCTGTGAGCTGAGCATAGGGTGAAACATGGCATGTGCTCATGCACTAGGGACAGTGTATTAAAATTATTAATAGAATATTGGAGAGGGAGACTGCAGGAAGGTGTATGGAGACTACAAGGAGATTTATGCTGTGTAAAAACCCCTTAGATGCAGCCGTCAGCATTGAATGTGGCAACTAAACGGTTAATCTTCTGGCAGTTAGTAATAGCAGGGCTCTGTCATTGATCAAGCGAGCACAGTGTGCCTGCTCGATTAGCACTCTGCATAACCACAACTCCCTGCCAGCCGCGCCGTACAGGGGGTTAAAAGGGTTCTCCGGGATTACTCTGGTTTTTATCAGATATGCTCATGAGTTGCTTACCTCATCTATATCTTCCCCATACTTTTTCTTTTTCACTTTGGACTCCTCTGACCTGTTTTCACCATGTAAACAAATCTCTTTGGTTGGTTTATATCCTGTACGTAGCAGTTTCTGTTGCTGTATCCAACCAAACCCATGATGCACTTCTCCTTTCTCTACCACAGCTTCAGCACCACCCCTAGCAACACCCAGCTAGTTTATAGCGCCTCCCACGCAGCTAGTTACATAGACAATCCACTATCACTGTCCTTGTTGCATGTGACCACAGCCTAGAACATCTACCTTAATAAATGACTATTTTAAAGAATGTTGATGCAAACCAGAAAACCCTTTTAACACCAGAAGTTATATATCTAAATATCCAGGAGTTTCATCTGATTGCCTCTTATTGAGTTAGGAAGCAATGGTTCTGCCATGAAAAAATGTTTTATTTTGCCTTTCTATAAATTAATATATCAAACACAACACTAAGCCTGTGAAGAACTCAAGGCCAATTGGGGCATAAAACTAAAAACCAAACGTTTGACAATCAGATGACTTACTAAGCCAGAAGTCCACAATTTCTGATTTCTGCACTGCCGTATATCTTAGTGCACATTTCCAAAGCAGTATAAGTATTTTACAGCTCTCGAGGACTATTAGCAAGAAAGTTGTTATAATTGAAGAATCAGGGATTTGCTGACACAGCTCTTCAGCCAAAACTTCTTTAAATAGCCAGGGGAAAGACCAGATATATTTTTATTCTTAACTTACTGGCAAGCGTAATTGATGACCTTTCAGTAGGAACGTTCACTGTATAGGAAGGAAGCTATGCATTTGATGGTTGCAATAATTGAGAGGACTTGAGCAGCTTGCTGCCAGAAGCCTTTTCACTTGCAAGAATAAACACATAAATAGAGGGCACTTTTATTCTGAGCAGTAGAAAAAAAAAGAGCATAAACCATCTGTTGTGCAGTGAAATGTCTATGTAGTGCTTTGCTGCTGACAGTACTGGCATATGATGGTTCTGAACAATATGTATTCAGTTAGCCATCCACTGTCCCCTCGGGACAGTCAGTGAATGACTTAATCCCTTGGACAAGCACAAAGCACACATTTCTATTTATTTCAGTGGTCTGGATTTATAATATATATATATATATATATATATATATATATACACTCTTCTATACTGTACGTTGAGTGCAATCTAAAATAAAAACCAGGAGAGTAACCATAAGGCATGTAAAGGTTTGCATCTGGACCCTAGATCCTCTAACTCGTAGGTGGAGACAATTACTTATAACATACTTGCAAACTATGCCAGAACGTTGGGGCTTTCAGAAAAAGTGGAGACCTTCTGGAAGAGCTGGCAAACCTCCTATGCCAGCACATGGAGGGCTGCTTTTTTCCTCCTTATGTGGCAGCTGGATGCTGTGTCATCAGGTGCAGCCCCAGCGCCTACTTGCTCTGTGGGGTCATGTCATGGCATGGAAAGAGGCATGATACCGTATGTCACAAAAGAGGCATGGATGACCTGGAAAGGCCTAAATGTTGATGCATTGTCGTCTTATAGCCGTCCGCTTTAGAAAGCTGGCAAGCATGACATAATTACATGTGATAGTCGGAGCCCCAAATAGTGCATGTTTTGCTGTGGATTTTGTTGCAAAAATGGTGCTGATTGGATGCACTTAGCATTGCAAAGGCAGAAATCTGCATCATAAATTGACATAGGGCAGACTTCATATCTGCACCGCAGGTCAATTTCTACTGCTGATTTTTACTGCATTGTCTGGATGACATTAAAGGGGTTTTCCAAGGCACCCAGGACCCCCACAGATCACCCGTTTGCGTTTTGGCCTTGTGGCCTCTTCAGACAGCTGATCTGATATTGATTGATATTGATGACCTATCCTGAGGAATCTCAGAAAACCTGTTGCTTATAAACTCTAATGATGTCCTGCACATAATTCTGCAACAGAAAAGCCAAGCGTATCTGCCACATGTACATGTACATGTAAACATACCCTTAAAGTAGGTTAATGATTCAAGAGTTTTCTTTACTATACATTTATTATATGATTTTCTGTTGTTTACTGGTCCATTACTAAAACCTGCTTGAGGTAGAAAATGGTAAATAATTTGACATTTCTTGTACTGTCTTGGAATTGAATTACATATGGCGTCAGTCATGTGACCACCACCCGTAAATCATAGGACCCCTTATATTCTGTTAACATGATCAAGATTTCAAACATGTGAATAGTAATTTATTAAGCAGAAGGACTTGGGTCCATGCTATACATCAGCCAGAGACATACAGCCTTGTTCAGTGGCCATTTAGGCACACCACGGAAGTGGTTTGGGGACAGGGGGAGAGGGCTGCTCTGAGCGATTTCTTCTGACATGAAAACACTGCATTTTCAAGCGGCCACCACTAGGGAGAGCTAGGGAGAGCACAGTGCAAATATATTTTACAGGTCAATTGCAGTCATTGATAGCTGTATAAATTCCTAGGCACTGAGTGGTGGTGATTTCAGGCAGTTTATTATATACTGTGAGGGAAGCAGCAGCCACAGAGCTGTATGAGGAAATGTATCAATGCATTTACACCAGGTACGTGGTATAAATACCTTAAAGGGGTTCTCCAGAAATTAAGAAAATGAAAATACTTAAATATTACTTTATTATAAATATATTCCCAAATACTTTTCATTAGTTATAATTGCTCATTTTTTCTAGGGACCAATCATTAGGAGAAACAAAATGGCCGCCGTCCCATCAGTTCACACAAAACCTGTCCTAATCACACAGCAGGACAAGTTGTTTCACAACACTGAGCTAAAGAGCTGCCTCATCCTCCTTTTCTATTTGTCAGGGATTATGATCCTGAATACAGATCTTCAGCTGAGTCTCTGTAGGAATGGAGTTCATGAGAAGACATTAAATACAGAGAGGACGGACAAGACAGACTGTGGTAATAGAGTAATAGAGACTGCACCTACACCCTCCTTTCTGTACTTCATGACTCCTCATGAACTCCATTTCCATAGAGATTCTGCTTAACCACTTCAGATCTGGGCCATTTACCCCCTTCCTGACCAGGCCTAATTTTGCAAATCTGACATGTGTCACTTCATGTGGTAATAACTTTGGAACGCTTTTACTTATCCAAGCGATTCTGAGATTGTTTTCTCGTGAGCAATTGTACTTCAAGTTAATGGTAAATTTGAGTTGATAAGTTTTAATTTTATTTATAAAAAATTCAAAAGTTAACGAAAATTTGAACAAATTTACTGTTTTCTAAATTTCAATCTCTCTGTTTTTAAGACAGATAGTGATACCCCATAAAATACTTTTTAATTTACATTCCCCATATGTCTACTTTACGTTGGCATCATTTTGGTAGTGGCATTTTATTTTTTTAGGACAGTAGAAGGTTTAGAATTTTAGACGCAATTTTCGCAAATTTGCAAAATCAACTTTTTAAAGGACCAGTTCAATTCTGAAGTCACTTTATGGGGCTTACATAATAGAAACCACCCATAAATTACCCCATTTTAGAAAATACACCCCTCAAACTATTCAAAACTGGTTTTAGAAATGTTGTTAACCCTTTAAGTATTCCACAGGAATTAAAGCAAAATAGATGTGAAATTTCAAAATTTCACTTTTTTTTAGATTTTCCAATTTACTCATTTTTTCCTGTAACACATCAAGGGTTAACAACAAAACAATACTCAACATTTATTACCCCGATTCTGCAGTTTGCAGAAACACCCCACATGTGGTCGTAAACTGTTATTTGGGGATACGCCAGGGCTCAGAAGGGGAGGAGCAGCATCTGCATTTTCTAACATGGAATTTTCTGTCATGGTTTTTAGGAGAGATAACTTTTTAATTTTTTTGTGGACTGAGCTGCGTGAGGGCTTATTTTTTGAGGGACAAGCTCTGCTTTTTATTGGCACCATTTTGGGGTACATCCGGCTTTTAACTAAAAAAAAAAAGCAGTTTTGGGGCATTTTTCTATATTTTTTTTACACCGCTTACTTGATGGGGTAGATCATGTGATATTTTTGTAGAGCCAGTTGTTACGGATGAAAAGATACCAAATATGTCTATATTTTATTTATTTTTTTTACGTTTTACACAATAAGAGCATTTTTAGAAAAGAAATAATGTTTTTGTGTTGCAATTTTTTAAGAGCCATTTTTTTTCCATTTTTCTGGCTATGATCTTGTGTGGGGGCTCATTTTTTGCGGGATGAGGTGACGTTTTTATTGCTACCATTTTGGGATGCATATGACTTTTTGATTGCTTGATATTATGTTTTTTGGTAGGTGAGGCGACAAAAAAAAGCTGTTTTGGCATAATTTTTATTAGATTTTTTTTACGCAGTTCACTTGATGGGGTAGATCATGTGATATTTTTATAGAGCTGGTCATTGTTGACGCAGTGATACCAAATATGTATATTTTATTTATTTATTTTTATTTGTAACATATTTATTTTTAATGACATATTTGGGGGAAAATTATTTTTTTATATGTGATTTTTTTTTTTATAATACTCTTTATTTTTTTTTTTAATTGTTTTATTTTTTATTTTAACCTGGGGCCTGGGGTCTGCTCTGGGCACCGTCATCAGGTTTGGGGTCTGCACTGAGCACCGCCACCTAATCTGGGGTGGCAGTGCCCAGAGCAGACCCCAGATCAGATGGCAGTACCCAGATCTGGGGTCTGCTCTGGGCACCGCGGTCTGTTCTGTGGTCTGCCGGGTACTAGGCTGTTAGCTGTTAGGCCAATGACTGATGTCTGCATTTTTTTCCCCTTTCTGTAGGATCGTGTATACGGAGGACGACCTCGGAGGATGAAGATCACATCTATCAATTTTTTTTTCTTTCAATAAAATGGTGAAGCAGGGCCGTACTATTACCGCGCTGGGCGCGAAGGGGTTAAATGGAAGGTAAAACAGACAAATCACATACAGGATAAATAATAAAAAAAAATTACCTGGCCTGCACAATACAATATGAGGGGACTACTGTCGCCATGTCGTAGCACATGGGCAACACTTTATGGTGATATAAGAGAGAGATAGTGACCTATAAAATCCAACTTTCTCAGTAGAGTCCCCATTATTTGTCTTTGTGCACAAAAGTTTGTACCTATCTTCTCCTCCTCCTATGGATGTACAGCATGCAGCATGCATGTCTCTGAAATAATCACCCAGGAATGAAGCCTTCTCAGCACAATATGCGGTTTGTATATGCTATCTAACCATCCCTAGCTCACCACATTACAAGGATTATTATTACAAAGAATATAAAAGGTGATATAATAATTAAAAGGGACAGAACTAGGGATGAGTGAACTTTTGAAAAGTTCGGTTTGGTTTGGTGAACTTTGGTGAAATTCGGATTCGTACGAACTGAACCTAAAACGAACCTTGCTATAACGGCTGAATAATTGCAGCTACAATAGTGGGAGTCTGATAGGGTATAGTTTCGTTTAGTTGCAGTTGCTATTACAATGAAAAAAGTGGAAAAAATCAAAGTGCAAAAATAGTCGTCGACAGCCAGGTCGACAACATTTGACAGCATTGAAGATGTCCGCTGGAGCAGTCCATGTCATGCCAGAGCACCAAAAACACACGGTAGATCGTGGCACCAGCCCAAGAATAGGCTGCGCTGAAGTCGATGCGGTCTCAGTGACATCACAGGTCAGAAGACAGACAGGCGTACTCCAGCACTTGTATAGCACCCAGGCCAGTATGGTTGAGAAGAGACAAATGACAGAGGAAGGAGGCGGCAGCACTTGTATAGCACCCAGGCCAGTATAGTTGAGAAGAGACAATTGACGGAGGAGGAGGCGGCAGCATTTCATAGCACCCCAGGCCAGTATACTTGAGAAGAGACAATTGACGGAGGAGGAGGAGGCGGCAGCACTTGTATAGCACCCAGTCTAGTATAGTTGAGAAGAGACAATTGACGGAGGAGGAGGCGGCAAGCACTTGGTATAGCACCCAGGCCAGTATAGTTGAAGAAGACAATTGACGGAGGAGGAGGCGCAGCACTTGATAGCCCCAGGCCAGTATTAGTTGAAAGAAAATTGACGGAGGAGGAGGAGCGCAGCACTTGTATAGGCACCCAGTCAGTATAGTTTGAGAAGAGACAATGGACGGAGGAGGAGGAGGCGGGCAGCACTTGTATAGCACCCAGTCCAGTATAGATGAGAAGAGACAATTGGACGGAGGAGGAGGAGGCGGCAGCACTTGTATAGCACCCAGTCCCATGTATAGTTGAGAAGACACAATTGACGGAGGAGGAGGAGGCGGCAGACTTGTATAGCACCTCAAGCCCAGTATAGGTGAAAGAGCAATTGACGAAGGAGGATGGCGGCAGCACTTGTATAGCACCCAGGCCAGTATAGTTTTGAGAAGAAAACAATTGACGAGGGGGAGAGGTGGCAGCACTTGTATAGCACCCAGTCCAGTATAGTTGAGAAGAGACAATTGACGGAGGAGGAGGAGGCGGCAGCCACTTGTATAGCACCCAGTCCAGTATAGTTGAGAAGAGACAATTGACGGAGGAGGAGGAGGCGGCAGCACTTGTATAGCACCCAGTCCAGTATAGTTGAGAAGAGACAATTGACGGAGGAGGAGGCGGCAGCACTTGTATAGCACCCAGGCCAGTATAGTTGAGAAGAGACAATTGACGGAGGAGGAGGAGGCGGCAGCACTTGTATAGCACCCAGTCCAGTATAGTTGAGAAGAGACAATTGACGGAGGAGGAGGAGGCGGCAGCACTTGTATAGCACCCAGTCCAGTATAGTTGAGAAGAGACAATTGACGGAGGAGGAGGAGGCGGCAGCACTTGTATAGCACCCAGTCCAGTATAGTTGAGAAGAGACAATTGACGGAGGAGGAGGCGGCAGCACTTGTATAGCACCCAGGCCAGTATAGTTGAGAAGAGACAATTGACGGAGGAGGAGGAGGCGGCAGCACTTGTATAGCACCCAGTCCAGTATAGTTGAGAAGAGACAATTGACGGAGGAGAAGGAGGCGGCAGCACTTGTATAGCACCCAGTCCAGTATAGTTGAGAAGAGACAATTGACGGAGGAGGAGGAGGCGCAGCACTTGTATAGCACCCAGTCCAGTATAGTTGAGAAGAGACAATTGACGGAGGAGGAGGAGGCGGCAGCACTTGTATAGCACCCAGGCCAGTATAGTTGAGAAGAGACAATTGACGGAGGAGGAGGAGGCGGCAGCACTTGTATAGCACCCAGTCCAGTATAGTTGAGAAGAGACAATTGACGGAGGAGGAGGCGGCAGCACTTGTATAGCACCCAGGCCAGTATAGTTGAGAAGAGACAATTGACGGAGGAGGAGGAGGCGGCAGCACTTGTATAGCACCCAGTCCAGTAGGTATTGAGAGAGACAATTGACGGAGGAGGAGAGAGCGAGGACAGGAGAAGCAGCAGGCAGCACTTGTATAGCACCCAGGCCAGTATAGTTGAGAAGAGACAATTGACAGGAGGAGGAGGCGGCAGCACTTGTATAGCACCCAGGCCAGTATAGTTGAGAAAGAGACAATTGACGGAGGAGGAGGCGGCAGCACTTGTATAGCACCCAGGCCAGTATAGTTGAGAAGAGACAATTGACGGAGGAGGAGGAGGCGGCAGCACTTGTATAGCACCCAGGCCAGTATAGTTGAGAAGAGACAATTGACGGAGGAGGAGGCGGCAAGCACTTGTATAGCACCCAGGCCAGTATAGTTGAGAAAGAGACAATTGACGGAGAGGAGGAGGCGGCAGCACTTGTATAGCACCCAGGCCAGTATAGTTGAGAAGAGACAATTGACGGAGGAGGAGGAGGCGGCAGCACTTGTATAGCACCCAGTCCAGTATAGTTGAGAAGAGACAATTGACGGAGAAGGAGGAGGCGGCAGCACTTGTATAGCACCCAGGCCAGTATAGTTGAGAAGAGACAATTGACGGAGGAGGAGGAGGCGGCAGCACTTGTATAGCACCCAGTCCAGTATAGTTGAGAAGAGACAATTGACGGAGGAGGAGGAGGCGGCAGCACTTGTATAGCACCCAGGCCAGTATAGTTGAGAAGAGACAATTGACGGAGGAGGAGGAGGCGGCAGCACTTGTATAGCACCCAGTCCAGTATAGTTGAGAAGAGACAATTGACGGAGGAGGAG
>ONZH01005483.1:0-59323 GCA_900303285.1 Rhinella marina
GGATTCTGGATGAGTGGGAATCCTGGCTGACCCTCACCAGCACGCATTGTATCCCCACTGGCTTCAACAAGGCCACCAACAGCATTTCCGCGCCCCCGTCCTCGGTCCACGTTCGATTCCGCTAGCCCCCCTCCGCATTTTATTTTTTTTTGGTTGCAAATACAATATTTGGGTATATAATTAGGTATATGAAATAATTTAGCAAGAGAACGCACAGTACAGTGGCCAATTAAAAGGCCTAGATATTGTATATTTCAAGGTACACAGCCGTGTACTAACTGCTCAGACGGTGGGTATTTACACCAGGTTTTTAAAATAATTTAGCAAGAGAACGCACAGTATAGTGGCCAATTAAAAGGCCTAGATATTGTATATTTCAAGGTACACAGCCGTGTACTAACTGTTCAGACGGTGGGTATTTACACCAGGTTTTAAAATAATTTAGCAAGAGAACGCACAGTATAGTGGCCAATTAAAAGGCCTAGATATTGTATATTTCAAGGTACACAGCCGTGTACTAACTGCTCAGACGGTGGGTATTTACACCAGGTTTTTAAAATAATTTAGCAAGAGAACGCACAGTATAGTGGCCAATTAAAAGGCCTAGATATTGTATATTTCAAGGTACACAGCCGTGTACTAACTGCTCAGACGGTGGGTATTTACACCAGGTTTTTAAAATAATTTAGCAAGAGAACGCACAGTATAGTGGCCAATTAAAAGGCCTAGATATTGTATATTTCAAGGTACACAGCCGTGTACTAACTGCTCAGACGGTGGGTATTTACACCAGGTTTTTAAAATAATTTAGCAAGAGAACGCACAGTATAGTGGCCAATTAAAAGGCCTAGATATTGTATATTTCAAGGTACACTGCCGTGTACTAACTGTACAGACGGTGGGTATTTACACCAGGTATGTGAAATAATTTAGCAAGAGAACGCACAGTACAGTGGCCAATTAAAAGGCCTAGATATTGTATATTTCAAGGTACACAGCCGTGTACTAACTGTACAGACGGTGGGTATTTACACCTGGTATACAAAAAGGGTATTGCAGGCACACAGAACCCAGAACACTAGAGCCAAATAAACTGTATTTAAAAAAAAAATAAAATTCACAGCCGTATACTGCCAGATCAGATGGTGCATATACACACTAGTTATATAACAGGGTTTTTCAGCCAAAAAGAACGCAGAACAGTAGTGCCAAATATAGTTTGGTATGTAGCAGAGCACCTAATACACCACTAATGCCTCTCTCTGTCCCTACTCCAGCAGCTATCCCTGAATACGGCAGCCGTTCTCTGTAAAGTGTATCTTGTAGTAAAGCTATCACTGTAGTGCACTATAGTAGCCCTGATAAGGGCTTTTAATCACGCTCCTGCCTGTCCAACTGCTAAAACCTGTCTGTCCCTTCTCCAGCCTCTGTCCCTGACTAAGTTCACGCAGCATATGCGTACGAGCAGGAAGAGCTGAGTTTTTAATATTCGAGGTCACATGGTTTTTCCAGCCAATCCATGTAGACGCTGTTTTCGCGCTGCCAGCGTGCTCAGCGTGCCTGTCATACCCCCCCTGCACGTTGATTGGTGGAAAAAGAGCGCCAGGGAAGGTGGGAGGGGAAACTAATTCTAAGTGCGCCATCGCCGTTATACTCGAACGAAATCGAGTACGCCAAATAGCGTAGTATTCGATCGAATACCGGCTCGATCGAACACTACTCGCTCATCTCTATATTTCATATATTTCATTTAATGTTTGTGTGTGTCGTTTAAATAGAAGTTACATTGTTACGTTGTTATATTTTGCAGCTCTGTTTATATAATTTACTAGCAGAGGGACCCGGCTTCGCCAGGGTATATTTCATATATTTCATTTAATGTTTGTGTGTGTGTCGTTTAAAGATATCGAGAGTGACCTCTACAGTGCCCGCCCCTTTAACAGTGAAAGAAAGACGGTGACTTAATTCTCCTGCTGTGACTTAATTCTCCACACTTTTCAAATGCAGCTCTATCATAGACTGCCATGCAGAAGCTTGTTTAATGTGTACACCTGCTTTCAATATAAATAGAAGTTACATTGTTACGTTGTTATATTTTGCAGCTCTGTTTATATCATTTACTAGCAGAAGGACCCGGCTTCTCCTGGGTATATTTCATATATTTCATATATTTCATTTAATGTTTGTGTGTGTGTCGTTTAAAGATATCGAGAGTGACCTATACAGTGCCTGCCCCTTTAACAGTGACCTCTACAGCAGCCTGCCCCTTAACAGTAACATCTACAGCGCCCTCCCCTTTAACTGTGACCTCCATAGCAGCTAGGGTGGCCACTGTCTTCACGCCAGAAAGCCGGACCTCACCGGACATGCCCTCAAACGTGAATCCACGCCCCCGGTCCCCATGAAGCCTCACACCTAAACATGAGGCCACCGCCCTGGCTCAGTGAAGATACAGAGGAGAAGCTGTCTGAGCATGAGCTACTGAAAGGGTGGACATCCATGTGTCCGTCCAGTCACTGCGCCGGACAGGAAGCCAGAAAACCGGACTTTGCAACATAAAACCGGACGTCTGGCCATCCTAACATCAGCCTGCCCTTAGGGCGGCCAGAAGTCTGGTTTTAGGCTGGACAGTCTGGCTTTCAGACTCCCTGTCCTCCATCAGGGCCTGGATGGACACAGGGATGTCCCTTTGAACAGCTCACTCTCAGACAGCAGCACTGTGCAGTCTGAGCATGAGCTGCAGGGAGAAAGTCACCCTCCATCCTATCCCTGCAGCTGACAGAAGTTGATTTTTACCTTCATTTTTGCAATCCCTGTCGGCTGCGGAGTGGGAGGGGGTGTGATCTGACAGAGTCGGGGCGTGGTTTAGCTGGACTTGGGGGTGGGGCTTTTAAGTCCCTCTTTTGAGGGTGGCCTGAATTACAGGTCGATGCCATGATAATTTATGAGAAAACACAATGGGTAGCAGTGGAAGAAAGCATCTTTTGTTACTATTGAACGGTAAATATGTGAAATTTACATTATATTAGGTAATGATTGATGATGAGTTAGTCTAAAACATAAGTTATATTTATAGTAACCGGAATACCCCTTTAATAGTGTCATCCACAACGCTCTGCCCCTTTAAAGAAGATCTACAGCAGTGAAGGAAAATGGCTGGGTTGTTATGGAAACCTGGTATGAAACAGTGTGTGTTTAGACTAAGTGCCTACAATTTTCTTTTGGATGATAAGAGTCATGTGACCAGGATTCTACTGGCTAATATATTTTTTTGGGAATATCTCAGGAATGGTGCGGTCTGCATTTTTTGCAACCCTATAGATATGAAAGGGTCCGCGTGTAATCCGCAAAAAATGTGTATGGGATGTGGACTGAACATGCGTCAAAGGGACCTAAACAATTGGGACAGGACAGCAGTAGCCCATACAAAATACTTCTTTATTATAGCATAGTAGATGTTTTTTTTCATGCTGAACTCCTGAAGAATCTTTTTAAATGATTTTTCTCTCCAGAGTACAATTCATATGCTTATGCACCATAAAGGAAAGCTGCAAGATGTTATGCAAACAAGAAGACAAATTCTTTTGTTACCTTATAAGATCCTCTATATTTTCTTCCATAACTGTAGGAGGAACATTAGAAACGATAACTTGCATATCCAACTGGTTGACCACAGAAATCTGAAAAGATATTGACAAGAAAATCAAGTGGAACTTCAAGCAGACTATTCCATTAGTACAAAATGTGATAAATGATTCTCGTTTTTCTGGTAGGCAGTGTTGTAATCTAATAATTTCTTATTTCTGTTAAGAGCTGTGGGAACGAGGAAGCCTTGCTGCCTTCTTTTACCAAACACAACTGCTGGAAGTAAGAGCCTCAGAATAAACACATGCTTTTGTGTGATGTTTACTTGATGTGAATGTGTATATTTACAAAACCAGTTTGATCACACCTTTGATCAACAAAATTTGCCCCTTTAGGGATTCCCTAGGATTATGTAGATAAGACTTAACTTTTATTAGAAATGTATAAATAACAAATATTGCACTCAAAAATATTAAAACTGTCAGCCGGCAGCTGTGCACTATTGGTACTAACACCCACGTGTTGTGGGTATAATTAGGTAGCCAGGAGTCACCTTTTTATGAGGATATATTTTTATAGATACTATGTGACAACATATAGTTGGGGAATGGTAATAGCCATTAATTCTGGAACATAGTATCATTAATAATAGAGGTTTAGAACTGTTGAGCCTATAATAGTTACTTTTGTTATAATTGCACTACAAACAGGCTTTCTGTTCGTTGTATCGCTGTGTGCTGCCACTATGCACACAGCGAT
Organism: Rhinella marina; assembly: GCA_900303285.1. Classification (NCBI taxonomy): domain Eukaryota; kingdom Metazoa; phylum Chordata; class Amphibia; order Anura; family Bufonidae; genus Rhinella; species Rhinella marina. The sequence continues at coordinate 4,345 of ONZH01005483.1, forward strand.
CAATGCCTGGGCTGTATGAGAGAGTCTTCCTTATTTCAGGTCAGAGCCCTCTATGTAGGCTATTTTCACAGTTCACTACTAACCTCTATTAGAAAAGGCTGGTCGTGCAGCAGCAATGGTTGTGTTGATAATGCTGCCTATGTTTTAATAAGACTGGGGAGCTGCTTCCCCAACAGAGCAGGCTTGTATAGCGGTTCGCATGCCACTGAGGGACACTGAAGCGTTACAGTCACGTGGTGCGTGACCGCTCCGGACTGTCCGTCAGCCTGTCCTGCGTGTGAACCTGCAAGTGCGCGATATGTGATCGACGCTAGGTACTGTCTGTGTAACTGATCGGGGACACCTTTCCCCCGATCAGTGAAAGATCGGTACTACAAACTGGCTCTGTATCCGGGAGATCGCGGGTCTGTGCGGTCACGTGATACGTGATCACCGCGATTTGTTTGTCTCCCTGTACAGCGCCAGCCAGGACAATGCCTCGCTCTGTATGCTGTTTCCCTAAGCAGCGCTAGCACAAACCTTTGCCTCACTCCATAAATAGCTACAATAGGACTTTGCTGCCAACTGTCTAAAACCTGATGTCTATCACCCTACCCCAACATGTTTCACCACTGTGCGTGGCTTCGTCAGGGGGGTGGGTATAGCCGTTTGTGCTAGCGCTGCTTAGGGAAACAGCATACAGAGCGAGGCATTGTCCTGGCTGGCGCTGTACAGGGAGACAAACAAATCGCGGTGATCACGTATCACGTGACCGCACAGACCCGCAATCTCCCGGATACAGAGCCAGTTTGTAGTACCGATCTTTCACTGATCGGGGGAAAGGTGTCCCCGATCAGTTACACAGACGGTACCTAGCGTCGATCACATATCGCGCACTTACAGGTTCACACGCAGGACAGGCTGACGGACAGTCCGGAGCGGTCACGCACCACGTGACTGTAACGCTCCAGTGTCCCTCAGTGGCATGCGAACCGCTATACAAGCCTGCTCTGTTGGGGAAGCAGCTCCCCGGTCTTATTAAAACATAGGCAGCATTATCAACACAACCATTGCTGCTGCACGACCAGCCTTTTCTAATAGAGGTTAGTAGTGAACTGTGAAAATAGCCTACATAGAGGGCTCTGACCTGAAATAAGGAAGACTCTCTCATACAGCCCAGGCATTGATCGCTGTGTGCATAGTGGCAGCACACAGCGATACAACGAACAGAAAGCCTGTTTGTAGTGCAATTATAACAAAAGTAACTATTATAGGCTCAACAGTTCTAAACCTCTATTATTAATGATACTATGTTCCAGAATTAATGGCTATTACCATTCCCCAACTATATGTTGTCACATAGTATCTATAAAAATATATCCTCATAAAAAGGTGACTCCTGGCTACCTAATTATACCCACAACACGTGGGTGTTAGTACCAATAGTGCACAGCTGCCGGCTGACAGTTTTAATATTTTTGAGTGCAATATTTGTTATTTATACATTTCTAATAAAAGTTAAGTCTTATCTACATAATCCTAGGGAATCCCTAAAGGGGCAAATTTTGTTGATCAAAGGTGTGATCAAACTGGTTTTGTATATATTAACACCCCGAGGATTACCCTATAGGGGATCTTGGCAATATAGTGTTTATTGAATGTGTATATTGTTACAAGTGTGACTGCAGATTTTATTTGTGTTTGAAGAATATTCCTATTTAGTACTTCTTAAGAAAACAAGAAGTCATTGGGCATGTTTTTATCATAAAGGGGTTGTATAGTGCTACAATATCAATGACAACCTCTGGATAGGTCATCAATAGAGATGATCCAAGTGAGCTTCAGATCCTAGATCTGTAGTCGCTTTGTTCAAAATTTCAGATTAATGCTGTACAGAGATCAGTGTTAGACTGGGGTGCCCTAGTGCCTACCAGTAAAATTTATTTTGGGGGCCTACCGTATGGATACATTCAAACAAGATGCTACAAAATGATTTATTATGGGGTCCCTCAGCGAATTTGAGGAGGTAGGTCCATGTGAAAAGAGGATACTGGCTGATGGCTTCTGTACCTAGAAGTCATCGCAGCCACCAGACTGTGTCAATAATAATAAACTAAGTAGTTTCTTAAATACTCTACCCAATTTTTTATATGAACAGGGTGGTTGAGGTGCTGTACATTGTATATATGTACTAGCTGAAGGACCCGGCTTCGCCCAGGTATATTTCATCTATTTAATTTCATGTTTGTGTATGTCATTAAAAGATATCGAGAGTGACCTCTATAGCACCCCGCCTCCTTAACAGTGACCTCCACAGCCCCCACCCCTTAACATTGACCTCCCCACAATGCCCTGTCTCCTTAAAATGGGACCTCCACAGCAGCCCACCCCCTTAATATTGATCTTTACAGCAGCCTGCCCCTTTAACAGTGAGTTCCATAGCACCTCACCCCATTGACAGTGACCTCCACAGGGGCCTGACCTATTAACATTGACCTCTACAGCACACACCCCTTAACACTGACCATAGGTTACAGTCCCCTTAACTGACCTCCACCATTACTGGCCCCCTTGACAGAGACTTCCACAGCGACTGACCCTTTAACAGTGACTGTCACAGTACCCCGCTCCCTTAACAGTGACCTCACAGTACCCCACTGCCCCTTTACTAGTGGCCTCCACAGTCCCCTCCTCCCTTAACAGTGACCTCCACAGTGCCCACCCCTTTAACAGTGATCTCCAAAGCAGCCTGACCCCCTTAGCAGTATCATCCACGGTGCCCTCCCCTTTAACTGTGACCTCCACAGCAGCTAGGGTGGCCACTGGCATCACCCCAGAAAGCTGTAACTCACCGACCATGCCCTCAAATTTGAAGCCACACCCACACTTCCCATGAAACCACACCCCTAAACATGAAGACACAGAGGAGAAGAAGTTCCTGACCTGAAGGTGAGTTGGGGACAGCCAGGTGCGTCTCTCCCACTCAGTCAGCCACAGGGAGCCATATCTGTGGGCTCTAGTGACTGACTGAGGGTGGGAGAAGCCTCAGTCAGTTGCTGCAGCTCACGATCAGACAGCACAACTGTCACGGACATTCCTATGACAGTGGAGGACGGCAGTTTGGAATTCCAGATCGCCAAGATTATTGACTCTCGAGCTCTTCAATATCTTGTTCACTGGAAGGGTTATGGACCATAGGAGAGGACGTGGGTACCGGCATCTGACGTGAATGCCAGTTGTTTGGTGAAAGCTTTTCACAGGTCTCATCCGGACAAAGTTGGTCTGGGGTGCCCGGAGGTCACCTGTAGAAAGGAGGGTACTGTCACGGACATTCCTATGACAGATAACAAGAGGTCTATCAGATTGGCAACACGTGGTGTAATCTGACATGTTTTCCCTTTTTGTTGTTGGTTTTTACCACACCCTTTTCCCTCAGGTGTTCCTGGTGTGGTAATTGTCCCTCCCATATTTATTGCTTCTTCTCCCACTATTCCTTTCGGTTTATATCTTCAGTGTTGTGGTGGTGAGCAGCAGTTTGGTTTCAGCTGAGATCCTGGAGCCTCCATTTCTTCATTGAAAGATAAGTTTCCTTTTCACTCCTGTTGTTTTGTTATTAGGCCTTAGGGAGACTCCTGTTCATCCTTCCTTTTGGAGGAACAGGTAGACTCATTCCTGTCATTAGTTTCCAGGGTCCTATAGGGTCAGTTAGTTGTTTAGGTTCCTGTGTATGAACTTGCCTAACTTTGAGGCCTGTTCATACTGGTAGATAGACAGGATTTGATCCAGGGTTTCCTGTAGGAGGTGTCCATCTTCCTTCCTTAGTTTCTAGGCCTAATCTCCTTTCCCTCCTACGCTTGGTTTGTTCCCCCCCCCCACACCTGCACGTGACATTATAAACCGCCAATTACCGTCACTTTGTTGTTTGTATGTGTACAGCCATGGATCCTATTGCTGTACTCGCCAGGCAGCTGCAGGGGCCGTCTTCGGAGGTAGCTGACCTCTGCACGAACGTCACCCAGATTCAGAGACCACAGGCTGTTGGTTCCGGGGGTGCTGGTTGCCAGGCCTGTCTGGAGCCTAAAGTCGCTCTCCCAGATAGATTCTCTGGGGGACATGATAACTTTATTTTGTTCAGGGAGGCGTGCAAATTGTACTTTAGGTCGTGTCCACATTCATCTGGTAATGAGGAACAGAGATTTGGTGTGATGATCTCGTTGCTCAAGGGAGATGCACAGTCATGGGCATTTTCTCTGCCGACCGGATCGCAGTCTCTCGTCGGTGGATGAATTTTTCAATGCTTTGGGGCTTATCTATGATGGCCAGGATCGCATCTCCCTGGCCGAGACAAAGTTACGTGACCTTCATCAGGGTTAGTGCTCTGTTGAGATCTATTGCGCTGAGTTTTGGAGGTGGGCTACGGATACCGAATGGAACGATCCGGCTCTCCGTAGTCAGTTTTGTCAAGGGTTATCAGAAAGGCTGAAGGATGCTTTGGCCTTTCATGAAACTCCAGTGTCTTTGGAAGCCGCTATGTATCTTGCTGTACGCATGGATAGATGCTTGAGAGAGAGATCTAGGGGCCCTCGCTCTCAGGACATACTATCACATAGTGTATTGTCTTCCTATGACACTTCGGGTGAAGATACTCCTGGGTTGACGTCTGGGGACGAACCCATGCAGTTAAGGGGAGCTACTGCTGCTTCCACCTTTAAGCACTCTGGTAATAAAAAGGGTGTGTGTTTTTTCTGCGGACAGAAAGGACACTTTATCAACGCATGTCCATACATTCAGTCTCTAAAAGAGAAAAAAAGAAAGGGGGCGTTAATGTGCATTTGTCCTCATCCTGTAGTACCCGTTTTTCCTGACTGCCGAGGAGGCGCTAGAGTCAAAGGATGTGAGAATTGAGGTGTTTATTGACAGCGGGGCAGGGGTGAACCTGATTGATGCTCAGTTTGTCCGTATGCATAGATTGTCTCCGAGTATATTGGAGAAGAGGATTTCTGTGTTTGCTATTGATTCTGCCCCTCTTTCTCAAAAGTGTTTGTCTTAAATGGTGCATGATATCAGATTAAGAGTGGGTGAATTTCATCAGGAACTTATTTCGTGTTTTGTGTTAGAAGGTCTTCCTGCTCCTGTGGTGCAGGGTTTACCGTGGTTAAGCAAACACAATCCAGCCATCGATTGGCATAATAGACAGATTCTGGATTGGGGTGATTATTGTGTTGACAATACATCTTTTTCTGTGTTAACCACTAAGACACTTCCCGCTTCTATATCTGATTTCGCTTATTTTCTGAAGGTGGATGTCAGGATTTACCCCCTCACCGGGAATACGATTGTCCTATCAATCTTATCCCCGAAGCAAAATTGCCCAAATCTAGGCTGTATAACCTTTCTGGACCTTAGAGAACGGCCATGAAAGAATATATTGCTGAGAGTTTGGCTAAATGACACATAAGACCTTCCAAATTTCCAGTGGCAGCTGAGTTTTTCTTTGTAAAGAAAAAGGACGGAACTCTTAGGCCATGTCTGGATTTCCGTGAACTCAGTCGGATTACTGTCCGTGATCCTTACCCGTTTCCTTTGATTCCCGATTTGTTTAACCAGATTGTTGATGCCAAGGTGTTCTCCAAATTGGACTTAAGGGGGGCATATAATCTGGTCAGGGTCAAGGAAGAGGATGAATGGAAGATGGCTTTTAACACTCCTGAGGGCCACTTTGAGAACCTGGTCATGCCTTTTGGGTTGACCAATGCTCCTGCTGTCTTCCAGCATTTTGTTAATGACATTTTTCATCACCTTGTGGGGAGGTTTGTAGTCGTGTATTTGGATGACATACTAATCTATTCTCCAGATATGGTGACACATCAGGATCACATTAGACAGGTGTTGCAAATCTTAAGAGATAACAAATTGTACGCAAAATTAGAGAAATGTGTTTTTGCTGTACAAGAGGTGCAATTCTTAGGATACCTGATGTCATCTTTAGGTTTTCGAATGGATCCAGAGAAATTCCATGCTGTATTGGACTGGGATCGACCTAAAAATTTGAAGGCTCTTATGCGGTTTTTGGGGTTCACCAACTATTACCGAAAGTTTATTAAGAACTATTCGACAATAGTTAAACCCTTAACTGACATGGCTAGGAAAGGAAAGGATGTCTCAGTGTGGTCTGATGCAGCATTGCAAGCCTTTTCCGCTGTGAAGGAGTGCTTCTCTTCTGCCCCTATTTTGGTGCAGCCAGATGTGTCACAACCTTTCATTGTGGATGTTGACGCATCCCAGGTGGGGTAGGAGCAGTTTTGTCACAGGGTCAGTCACCAGGTAAATGGCGCCCATGTGCCTTTTTCTTGAAAAAAACTCTCTGCTGCGGAGAGAAATTACAATGTGGGTAACAGAGAGTTACTGGCCAGTAAGTTGGCTTTTGAGGAATGGCGTCATTGGTTAGAAGGGGCGATTCACCCAATAACGATATTCACAGATCACAAAAACCTGGCTTACCTTGAGTCGGCGAAGCGAGTTAACCCGAGGCAGGCCAGATGGTCTTTGTTCTTCACCAGATTCAATTTCATTATCACGTTTCGTCCTAGAATTAAGAATGTCAAGGCGGATGCCTTGTCACATAGTTTTCCCGGAGGTGGTTATTTTGAAGATCTGAGCCCTATACTGTCTGAAGGGGTGGTGATATCAGCTCTTTACCCTAATCTTGAGGCTAAGGTGTTTGAGGCCCAGGGAGACGCACCAGAGTCTTGCCCCCCTGGGAAATTGTTTGTTCCATCTGAATTGCACCATAAGGTGTTGGAGGAAGATCACTGTACGGTGCTTGCGGGACACCCTGGGAGTAAGTCCACTGTCGACCTCATCTCTCGTAGATTCTGGTAGCCAGGGCTGCGTAAGTGTGTTGAGGACTATGTGTCGGCCTGTAGTGTCTGTGCATGCTCTAAGGAGACACATACTCCGGAATTGAATTGTCTATCTGAGGATGGTTATTGGCGTAGATCTGATATTTTGTATATTTCGCAAGTGGTTAAGAATGGAAAGACTCTGCCTTATACTTGTCTACAGTGGACTTTGAAGTTCTCTGGTTTTGATTGGCTTAGATACTCTCAATTAAATTCAGCACTTTCTAATTTAAATGATATATTAAGACTGGAAATAGATCTTATTTCCCCTTTGAATGACTTTATAAGTTCCTCTCACATTTTAAAGGTAGCACATTTGTATACATTTTTAACTAGAGCACTTTTTAATAACTTGGTATCTCCTGGGCAAAGAGCCTGGCAAGCTGAGGGTGTCACATTTTTTTGGGGAAATCAAAGGTTATCTTGTTTGAATTTAAGATTAGTCTCACATAATTTCAATCACTCAATAGTTCAATTTAATATTCTACACAGGTTGTATGTCACACCATTATGGTTAGAAAAACGGGGTTTGAGGGATTCATCTAAGTGTCCTCGATGTGATAGGTTCGGTGCTGATTTTCTTCATATGTGTTGGGCTTGTCCTGAACTGAAAGAATACTGGGTGCTGATTCACAAACATATTACACAAAGATTGAAGATCCAGATTCCTTTTACGGTGGACTGCTTTGTTTTAGGGGATGTATCCAAGCTGATTTGTTCCTACCATATTAAGTATCTTATAATTAAAATAATTTTTTTAGCTAGACTTCTTGTATTGGTTTTATTTTACCTTAATTGATTGTATTGATATATCCAATTAATGTAATTTTACTTATTTAAAAGGATGATATATAGAGATGAGCGAATCCTAAAAGATTTGGGGATTCGGTATTCGGCCCGAATCCCACTGCGGGATTCGTGGATTCGGGCCGAATCACGAATCCCATTAAAGTCTATGGGAGACCCGAATCTTTTTGCAGGGGCCAAAGGTTCTGCACAGTCAAGTTTGCCCCAACATGTGAAAACCTCAGAAAATGATGGAAACACCTTGGAAATGCATAGGAAACACCAGGGGCAGCATGTAGGGATGCCTCTGAGGCTCCCTAAGGGCTCATTCAGACGTCCGTTTGGTGTTGTCCGTGTTTTGCGGATCCGCAACACGGACAGCGGCCCATGTGCAGTCCGCAATTTGCGGAACGCACATGATAGAAATGCCTTTTCCTGTCCGTGGATCCGGACAAGAATAGGACATGTTCTATTTTTTTCCGGACCCACAGAACGGAAGTGCGGATGCGGACGGCACACAATGTGCCGTCCGCATCTTTTGCAGCCCCATTGACTGTGAATGGGTCCGCACTTGGTCCGCACCCGGTCTGCAAATTGCGGATCGGATACGGACATTTTTGCAGACGTGTGAATGAGGCCTGAGGGTGATGCTGCAGGTCCCTACCTTATGTAAATTTAGGTCACATATCACTGCCAGCCAATCACTGCTGGGGAGGTATAGGGGCTGTTACATCACAGCAGGCGTTCCCACAGGCTTCCCTTTGATGCTGATTGGCTGAAAAAAATGGGCATTTCAAATTGGCAGTGACTCACGAATCTTCATGAATCTGCGCTGCCTCGGGATGCCGAGCCGAAGCTGGCAAGATTCGTGCGAATCCCGAATCTTGCCGCTCCGGCTCGCTCATCACTAATGATGTATCGTAGGATTGCCAGGTTGGGTTGGTTGGGAAGGGTTTCGGGGGGATATATGCTTAATTTATTTTAATATTTCATATGTATTGTAATGTAATTTATAATATAATAATAATAATAATAAAAAAAAGAAGAGTCTTGGCTACTCATAATCTCCTGCTTTTCCATAACCACTTGCTGATGATTTACAGCCTTCTCCTTACTTTTCTCCTTAGTAGATGTGTGGGAAGAGCAAGAGATAAAGAATAACCATGACTCTTCTCATACACAACCATGACTCTTTTCCAAGATCAGTGGGTCTCAGGAACCACTTTTCCTTATGAATTACACCACTAAAAGCAGTGTGTCTGTCACTACTTTATGTTGATGTTGGTGTAAGTTGCGGACTGGTTCCCTTTTTCAGCCTGTGTTGAACACACTAATTCTGCCTTTTACTTTACTAAAGATGTTAAAAGTAATTTGTCACAACAGTTCTGGAAAAAAAAAAAGAAAAAAAAGAAAAAAAAAAAAAGGAGACACATACTCGATCTTCTGGACCCCTACTCCCATTGCCCATCCCGTCCAGACCATGGACTCACTTGTCTATGGACTTTATCACTGATCTGCCTAATTCGTCTGGAAAGACAGTTATTCTGGTGGTTGTAGATCGGTTTAGTAAAATGGTGTACTTTATTGCATTTCCCGGACTCCCTAATGCTAAAACCTTTGCACAACTGTTTGTTGACAACATTGTGAAATTTCATGGCATTCCCACTGACGTGGTCTCTGATCGTGGAAATCAATTTGTGTCCAGATTCTGGAAGGCGTTCTGTACTCGGCTCGGGGTACAACTGTCTTTTTCCTCTGCTTTTCACCCTCAGACGAATGAACAGACAGAGCATACTAATCAGAGTCTGTAGACTTACTTGAGATGTTTTGTCTCTGAGAATCAGGAGGAGTGCTCCTCTTTTTTGTCTCTCTATCATTGTCATTGTCTCATCATTGTCTATCATTGTCATCTATATGGCGGAAAATTCAAAGCAACTTGTTAAATATGGGCAACAAGTACAAACGTGTGGCTGACAGGAAACGTATGAATTGTCCAGACCTAAGAGTGGGTGATTCTGTGTGGCTGTCCACAAGAAATATTAAGTTGAAAGTTCCTTCTTGGAAGTTGGGTCCAAGATTTATTGGTCCATTGGTTTATTGGTCCGGACAAAGTTGGCACCGGGTGCCCGGAGGTCACCCGTGAAAAGGAGGGTACTGTCACGGACATTCCTATGACAGATAACAGGAGGTCTGTCAGATTGGCAACACGTGGTGTAATCTGACATGTTTTCCCTTTTTGTTGTTGGTTTTTACCACACCCTTTTCCTTCAGGTGTTCCTGGTGTGGTAATTGTCCCTCCCCTATTTATTGCTTCTTCTCCCACTATTCCTTGTGGTTTATAGCTTCAGTGTTGTGGTGGTGAGCAGCAGTTTGGTTTCAGCTGAGATCCTGGAGCCTCCATTTCTTCATTGAAAGATAAGTTTCCTTTTCACTCCTGTTGTTTTGTTATAAGGCCTTAGGGAGACTCCTGTATATCCTTCCTTTTGGAGGAACAGGTAGACTCATTCCTGTCATTAGTCTCCAGGGTCCTATAGGGTCAGTTAGTTGTTTAGGTTCCTGTGTATGAACTTGCCTACCTTTGAGGTCAGTTCATACTTGTAGATAGACAGGATTTGATCCAGGGTTTCCTGTAGGAGGTGTCCATCTTCCTTCCTTAGTTTCTAGGCCTAATCTCCTTTCCATTCTATGCTTGGTTTGGTTTTCCCCCCGGCACCTGCGCGTGACAACAACGCTGCTGTCTGATCGTGAGATACTTAAAGGGTGGACATCCCAGTGTTTTTCCAGCCACTGCGCCGGATAGAGGACAGGTAGCCAGAAAACCGGACTTTCCGGCCTAAAACCAGACATCTGGCCACCCTAACAGCAACCTGTCCCCAGGGTGGCCAGAGGTCCGGTTTTAGGCCGGAGAGTCCCGCTTTCACACTCCCTGTCCTCCGTCCGGTAGAGGGCCTGGACGGACACAGGGATATCCTTTTGAACAGCTCACTCTCAGACAGCAGCACTGTGCAGTCTGAGCATGAGCTGCAGGGAGAAAGTCACCCTCGCTTCCACCCTTGCAGCTGACAGAAGTAGATTTTTACCTTCACTTTTTTAATCCCAGTCGGCTGTGGAGTGGGAGGGGGGTGTGGCCTGACAGGTCAGGGATGTGGCTTAGTAGGACCTGGGGACAGGCTTTTAAGTCCTTCTTTTGAGGGTGGCCTGAATTACAGGTCAATGCCATGGTAATTTATGAGGAAACACATTCGGTAGCAGTGGAAGAAAACATCTTTTATTACTACTGAACGGTAGATATGTGAAATTTACATTATATTAGGTAATGATTAATAATTAGTTAGTCTAAAACATAAGTTATATTTATGGTAACCGGAATACCCTTTTAACAGTGTCATCCACAGTACTTTGTCCCTTTAAAGCAGACCTACAGCAGTGAAGGAAAATGGCTGGGTTGTTATGGAAACCTGGTGTGAAACTCTGTGTGTGGGTGTGTGGAGAATAATTTTCTGCGAGCTTCTACTGGATGATAAGGGTGATGTGACCAGGCTTCTATTGACTAATACATTTTTTGGGAATATCTCAGGAATGGTACGTCCTGGAGAGCTGAGACCCGGTCTAAAACCTTCCCAGACACCCGATATACCTATGTGCCACATTTTGTGATTGTAGCTGCAACAATGCAGATTACTTTAGCGGACATATACACATACATACATACACTCAGCTTTATATATTAGATGTAGTGCAGTAAGTACTGTCTTATGTTACTCAAATAGGTAAATTTCAAAATTAGTAGAACGCTTTATTTAGTATCCACATTGTCATATAAGGCCAACGTCAACGTTTCGGTCCTCCCGGACCTTTATCATGGCTGTTGGTGTCACGCACACTCTGCTTCATGCTTCCACTTTACACCAACGGCAGTGATCAATGTCTGGGAGGACCGATACGTTGACGTTGGACTTACTAATTTTGCAATTTACCTATTTGAGTGCCGGGATTACCCCGATCACAGAGCACCATTACATGTATCTGTGGTGTGCCAACCAAACCGTTTCCATTTACTGTCTTATGTGACACTTGTGCAGGGGTTGGGATACTACGGGCCCACTTTACTCAGGGGCCTGTACCCCTGTGGGCCAGTCCGAGTCTGACGGAGATCCGTTTCCATAAGTCATTAAAATGAACGGCCTCCGATGAGTCAGTTATTCTGTTCGGTATTTGATTTTTAAACTGGAAAATCATTTTTTCTGATCTTCGTAGGTACAGTTTTTATTGAAGTATTTAAAGGAAATGTGTCACCAAAATTGTTATCTGTCATTTAAAATCAGATAGCAACACATATCCTTTTTACTCATCTGTTTTTATTTTCTGATTAGAGATTTTTGTATTTTGTTTCCTGAACTTGATTATGGGGGTAGACAACTGTGCAGGTCATTGTACAAGGAAAGAATAGATACACTTTGACAATTACCTATTGTTAATGGATGATCCTGTGTTATCTAAACACAGAGGTGGTATCATAACAGGCAGGATTATAATGACAGATAAGCAGATAACTACAGTAAAGTGACCTGAACAGACCAATTAGGCTTAGTGGATAGTGGCTATTATTAGGCTTAGTGGCCAGTGTGGGAACTGCAGGACTTTGTGTATTTTTTGTCATTTAAACAATAGGTAATTTTCTGATGGCACATTCTCTTTAATATAATGCTTAATAGTAACTATAGGTAAAGATTAGAGATGAGCGAGCATACTCGTCCGAGCTTGGTGCTCGTTCGAATATTACGGTACTCGTAAGTGCTCGCTGCTTGGACGAGTATCTCGCCATGCTCGAGGAAATGGCAACTTCCGCATTGTGCATTTTTGGCACCTATAAACTCAGCCAATCACAAGCCAGGAGACTCTGCGGTACACCCAGCATCACGTGGGGCCCTTACATGTCGATAGCAGGGGTTGGCTGGCCTGATCAGGTGACCCTGGAATATACTAGTGACTGCCTGCGGTGCTCGGCTCAGATGCTGTCTGGATGTCGTTAGGGGTAGAGCTGCTGCGTTTCAGGGAGAGTGTTAGGGCCTGCATTTAGTTCTTTGTTAGGCAGGAGTGATCTCACAAGAACCCAACAGCCCTTCTAAGGGCTACAAGAAATTTTTTTTTGTCTCCTGGCTTGGCTGGCTGGCACTAGTAATGCAGCTATCGCCATATATAACCCTTTTTTTTATTGTTCTATCTCAGTGATACAAATTCATTTCATACAGCAGTGTGGAACCATTCTGTGTGTCACAGTTCAGCTGTCCACTCACTACAATCCGTATTTTCTGTCCAGGAGACACATTCTGTACGTCACTTAATTAAACCAGGTCTTTTGCTCTCACGTATACAGCTAGATCACAAAAATCTCTGTGCGACATTTGTCTGGGTTGCAGTCAAAATAGCCACTGTCAGCAGGGGCTGAGTTAGGTCTCTGATAGTTTCTGCACGTCACGTTAAAAAAAAACAAAAAAAACTAAAAAAAATATGTAAAAAAAAAAGATATAAAAAAAATAGTTTTTTGTTGTTTTATCTCAGTGATACAAATCCATTTCACACAGCTGCGTGGAACCATTCTGTGTGTCACAGTTCAGCTGTCCACTCACTACAATCCGTATTTTCTGTCCAGGTGACACATTCTGTACGTCACTTAATTAAACCAGGTCTTTTGCTCTCACTCATACAGCTAGATCACAAAAATCTCTGTGCGACATTTGTCTGGGTTGCAGATAAAATAGCCACCGACAGCAGGGGCTGAGTTAGGTCTCTGATAGTTTCTGCACGTCACTTTCAAAAAAAAAAACTAAACTAAAAAAAAATATTAAAAAAAAAATATAAAAAAAATAGTTTTTTGTTGTTTTAGCTCAGTGATACAAATCCATTTCACACAGCTGTGTGGAACCATTCTGTGTGTCACAGTTCAGCTGTCCACTCAACACAATCCGTATTTTCTACAGGCTACACCAACCCCCCCCCCCACACCTACAGGCCCTCTCTCCAAACAATTTACGTCTTTTTCTTCTCTTTCTCTCTCTCCAAACTATTTTTCCGGATAGGTGCCATATACGGTATTAAACTGAGTAGTATACATACCACACTTGATCGAGCTCATAGTTTACAACTGTACCGGTTGATGCTAAATTTTTAAGTTGGGGTCGTCGTCATTCGAACTCCATCCGGCTGTTGTCACCACCACACACGCTAGCCAAGGGGGCACTCCTCTGGCTCTTCCAGCTCAACCTCCTTCCCCCCAGCCTGCCCCCTCTCTCCAAACAATTTACCAGGGTAGGGGACTATTAGATATTGGACAGATTTTTTTTTGGTTCTTCTTTTAATTGCCTCGTGCGATAGACGGGAATCGAACCCGGATCAACTCCTTGGGAAGCAGCTATGCTTACCATTTTACCACCAACAGCCACAGCAACTGATAAGAACACATACTAAACTTGATGTAAGCCAACATTTCGACAATCGATAACCCGAAACCCTGAACATTTCACATACTCTGACCGAGTCTGAGGCCGCTCATGTACTGCCCACTTGGAGGATGCTTCACATCCTGCTACCTCAGTCTAACTCGGTCACTCTGTTGTCACCGCCATGCTGCGTCTGGCTAAATTTTTGGGTGGCTCACCTGCTACCTCATGTAACTGGGTCACTTGTTGGTGTCACCGCCATGCTGTGTCAGGGTTATGCCTGCTTCGTGTGGCTGGGGATAGGAGAGCAGTGCCAGCACGGACATGGGTGATGGACCTTCGTTGCACCTAGTTGGGTGCTTCCCTATATATTCCCACAGTGCCAGGCATGGGTTGTACATTAACTAATAACAGGGAAAACAAATAAAATATTTTACAGAAGGGTCAACTGCAGACACTCCTAAACAATTTTACATGAGGGAGTGTCTCCCCGTCTGCCATCGTGTTCAGTCAGGCTGTCAGTAAGTTCACCACCTCTGTCGTCCGCAGAAGCGGCCACTATGAGGAAGGCCACGGCGAGAACATCCCCTTTTCAATTGAGAGCAAGTGTAGAATTGTAGGAGGATGACACTTTTCTTCCGCAGTGGATTCACCTTACCCTTTATCATTGCCAGACAACAGTTGGTGAAAAAGAATTTGGTAATGATGAAGAAAATGTAACGGTGCAGTGGACCGTCTGTGACGCAAAACCTATATATTCCCACCATGCCAGCCATGGGTTGTACATTAACTAATAACAGGGAAAACAAATAAAATATTTTACAGAAGGGTCAACTACAGACACTCCTAAACAATTTTTTAGGAGGGTCAACTTCGGACACTCCAAAACAAATTTTTTGGAGGCTCGCCTACAGACATTTGACTGCTACCTCAATCTAACTTGGTCACTTGTTGGTGTCACTACACTGTCACCATGATGTGTCAGGCTTATGCCTGCGTCGTGGGGAGGGGGATAGCACTGCAGTGCCAGCATGAGCAGTGGTGTTACCTGCAGGCGGTGATGGACCTTCGTTGCACCTAGTTGGGTGCTTCCCTAACATGTGATGGGTATTTGCTTCGCCTTTCTTGGTCTGGGTGAGCACAATTGCCATGAGGGTAACCACCAGGCTGTTGCCTGAGAATTTGGGGTAATGGTGGGATTAGGCAGCCTCAGAGGCATCCATGCATGCTGCCCCTGCTGTTTCCTGTCCATTTCCGTGGTGTTTCCATCATTTTCTGAGGTTTCCAGGTTTTCACCCAGCCTTCCCTAGGCAGAGCCTTGGTCCCCTGCAAAAATGCTCAAGTCTCCCATTGACTTCAATGGGGTTCGTTATTCGAAACGAGCACCCAAGCATCGGGAAAAGTTTGACTCGAATAACGAGCACCCGAGCATTTTAGTGCTCGCTCATCTCTAGTAAAGATCCTACCAGTCATTAGATTGACAGAAAATTGCAAATTTTATATCTAACTTCATTAACATATCCATAACTTTAATAATAGCGACTGTTAAACTCTTAAATGATTAATTGTGTTCATGATGAAGGCATAAAAATCTTCTAATATACAACCCATAGCTTCCTGGATTCATAAGTTCAGAAATTAAAATCATCTTTGAGTGAAAGTAACTTTCAGTTAATTTCTTATAACAAAAGATTAGACTCATCGTGGATTGGTTTTGAGCACAGCTTTGAAATTATTTAGCTCATGTTCCATCAAAAATCCTATTTGTTTTAAATTCTCCAAAACTATTTCCATGAAAGGGGCCGAGCAAGAATTTAATATTTAGTTCAAGGGTTTAACTTTATACATAATGACTTCAAACTCCGTCTTGGAAGCTGGACTTCAAGAACGCCTCAATTCCTTGGAATGGGATCAATGGTTCTAACAAGCAGCCCGCACTTAGGTAACATATGATGTGCTGTCATGGTACAAAACAAAATTCCTTTTCAATTTAAAAGCTCAGAAATTCTGAAAGCTCTGGACTTGAAAAGAAATAATAGCTTTTCCATCTTAAAAGTGTGTAAGATTTACAAATGACAACCTAATCCATGCATGTTTCAGATGTCTGAAAGTTATTTTGGCATTAGGCTTGAATTTTTATTTCAGCATAATGCTGGTGACTTTTTCTCAGTTCTGTAGGTTTATGAAATGGGTACTGCAGTTTTTTTTCTTTTCTTAGAAACAACTTTAGAAGTTCTGGATTCTGAAAACTTTGGAAATTTCCTAAAGTCATATATTATGTGTACCTCCTGTAGACATTGTATTAGTGTGACTGTAAGAGCCTAAAACCCACAGGAAATAAATGTCACCACAATGACCATTTCAAGCCACACTATCCATGGGCTGTCTATATATACCAGAGGTACTAGGAGTTGTCCCTGCGTGGATCTCATGCTACCTCTTCAAGTATATTAAAAAAAATGGAATTTAGTTGTTTTACTATAGAAAAATAGTCAACATTTTTAGTTCGAGATCTTTCAAGGGAGTCTGTCACCTGCAAAATTAGTGGACAGAGCTGTGATTCCAAATGGAATCACCCTGTCATGGTGTACCGAAAATCTTATTTGCATAAAAATAAGAAGTAGCATTTCTCAGGATTAGAAGACTGGAATTTCACAAGAAAGGTCTGGTCATGTTTTGGGGCACCTACCCTACATGGTGTAATGCTTACTTTAAATCTTATTTTGGAGATAACAGAATTGCCTTGAAATATACTTGTACTTACAATTACATCTGCCTTGCTGCTCAACCCCTTCCCATAATCATCTGTTGCAACAACTTCAAATTTAAAATAGGATCTTCTCATGTTCTTGAAGAGCATTGCAGTTTTGATGACTCCAGAATAGAATTCGATAACAAAACCTTCTTTCCCATCTTTGATTGGGGGCACAATCAGCTTATAACTATTGCTGCTGTAGTTTCCAGTGTCTCTATCTGTAGTCTGAAATGAAATTAGAAATTTGAACAAATAAAATTTAATATCCAATATAAGTAATGCAGGTAAAAATTCACTGATTTAACTACAGATCTCAATTGAAATTGTCTATTCACATTGTATTATGAGATTTTGTGTAGCTTTTAAAAGTACTTTGTTTTCCATTTGCTAAGAATTTTCAGGAAAAAACAAGTAGAGACATTTTTTAATGTTGTACTACAGAATGATAAAAATAAATATCCAGCTTTCAGCACCATTTACTATTTTAATCTAAAGAGGTTAAAAGTTCTGTGGTGATCCACTTTTACTGTATGTTTATTTTGGTCAAAGTTCAATTTGTCTGCCATAGAGCTACATAGTAACATAGAGCTACATAGTAACATAGTAACATAGTTTATAAGGCCAAAAAAAGACATCTGTCCATCTATGATAATCTCTTGAAAAATTAAAGAGGTTTTTATCATGGGAAGAAATTTTGTTTAAAAGGGCTATTATAATTTAACCCTTACACTCCCAGTGCCGTACATGTACGGCGCTGGAGGCCGGGACACAATTCCCAGTCACCCGCCCGATCAGAGAGCCGTACCAGTGCAGCGCTCTGATCGGGCGGGCGCAGGAGCTGAAAACACAGATGCCGGTGCATTAACCCTCACACTGCCACGGTCAGTGTTGACCGCGGCATGTGCGATGTCGGCGCTGGGAGGAAGAGCTCATCGGGTCCCTGCGCTGCTGTGACGGGGACCCGATGGCAGGGAAGGCAGCCCGATGCCTTCCTTAGGCATCGGGATGCCTTCTACGGAAGCCTGTGAGGTCCAGCCCCCTTGATCTCACAGGCAGGAAGCTGTAAGTGTATTACACTGTGTCATACACTTATAGCCAATGCATTACAATACAGAAGTATTGTAATGCATTGTGCAGGGGATCAGACCCCTAAAAGTTGAAGTTCCAGACTGGGACAAAAAATAAAGTAAGCAAAGAAGTTAAAAAAATAAAGTTTAACAAAAAATAAAAGTTTCAAGTACAAAAAAAGCGTTTTTCCCAAAATAAAGTTAAAAAAATTGTAAAAAAAATAGGAAAAAAAAAGAAAAGCAGGCATATTAGGTATCGCCGCGTCTGTATCAACCGGCTCTATAAAAATATCACATGACCCACCCGGCTAGGTAAACGCCGTAAAAAAATAAAAAATAAAAACAATGCAAAAAAAGCCATTTTCTAATCACCTTGCCTCACAAAAAGTGTAATACCAAGCGATCAAAAAGACGTATTAATCCCAAAATGGTACCAATCAAACCGTCATCTCGTCCCGCAAAAAATGAAACCCTACCTGAGACAATCGCCAGAAAAATAAAAAAATATGGCTCTCAGAAAATGTCAACACAAAAAAAAATATTTTATTCTGTTCAAAAATGCATCTAATGTGTAAAACTTAACAAAAATGAAAATGTTAGACATATTGGGTATCACCGCATCTGTAACAACCTGCTCTATAAAAATATGACATGATTTGCCCCTTAGGGTGAATGCTGTAAAAAAAAAAAAAAACTATGTCAAAACAGCTATTTTTTTCACCTTGACTCACAAAAAGTGTAACAGCAGGTGATCAAAAAGTCTTATGTACCTCAAAATGGTACCAATGAAAACATCACCTCATCCCGCAAAAAATGAGCCCCCACATAAGACAATGACTCAAAAAAATAAAAATCAATGGTTCCTGCAAACCAATTCATCAAAATCTGTGCTGCAAAATTCATATGGCGCTCCTTCTGTTTTGAGTCCTGCCATGTACCCCCACAGCAGTTTACCACCACATATGGCCTTATTCAGGAGAAATAGGGTAACCAATTATGCGGTGCTTTTCTCCTGTTACCCCTTGTGAAAATGAAAAAAATTTGGGGCTAAAGCAACATTTTATTGGAAGAAATGAAACTTTTCATTTTCACAGCCAAGTGTTTCCAAATTACGTAAATTCCGTAAAAGGGGGTCAAAGTACCCCCCTTAATATATTCTTTAAAGGGTGTAGTTTCCAAAATGGGGTCACTTTTTTAGGGTTTCCACTGTAGGCGTACGTCAGGGTCTCTCAATTACAAAATGGTGCCTAAAAACCATTCTAGCAAAATCCGCCTCCAAAATCCATATGGCGCTCCTTTCCTTCTGACCACTGCCACAAACAAATAGAGATGTTTACCACCATATATGGGGTATTTCTGTAAACTGCAGAATCAGAGTAATGTATATTGAAGTTTAGTTTGCTGGTAACCCTTGCTGTGTTGCAAGAAAAAAATTATTAACGTGAATAATCTACCAAAAAATTGAAATTTTTAAAGTTCACCTCCATTTTCCTTTAATACTTGTGGAATACCTCAAGGGTTAATACAGTTTGTAACATCAGTTTTTCATAATTTTAGGGGTGTAGTTTCTAAAATTGGGTAATTTATTAGTGGTTGCCATTAGGCAAGCCTTCCAAAATCACTTTATAACTGAATTGGTGCTCAAAAAAATGGTTTTGGAAATTTTGTTGAAATTTTTGTTGGCTTCTAAACTTCTAAGGTTTCTCACGTCCAAAAAAAGTAACATTACATTTATAAAATGATGCCAACATAAAGTATACATATGGGGAATGTAAAATAATAACTGTTTTTGGAGGTATTACTATGTATTTTGAAAGTAGAGAAATTGAAATTTTGAAATTTGTTAATTTTTCCAAATTTTTGCTAAATTTGGTATTTTTTTATGAATAAAAATGAAATATTTTGCCATAAATTTACTACTGGTGTGAAGCACAATATGTGACGAGAAAAAAATCTCAGAATAAGTAAAAGCGTTCTAAAGTTATTACCACATAAAGTGACACATGTCAGATTTGCAAAAATCGGCCTGGGATTTAAGGTGAAAAGTGACTCAGTACTGAAAGGGTTAAAAAAGAAGAAAAAACTGTTTGCTTTTCTGATCCCTGCTGCTCCGTCCACTTCCTGGCCCTGGCTCAACAGTCAGGAAATGGCTGGAAATGCCTTTTTAGCCAATGACCACAACAGTGACCCTTCTCAGCCAGTGATTAGCTTAGCTTGCATTTCAAGCATTTCCTAGGTGTCCACTTGGGACCAGAAAATGGAGAGAAGTGGAGACTGCAGCAGTGTCAGCAGAAAAGCAGTGGGGTATTGGTGAGTGATGCTTATTTTTATTTTTTGTTTTTCAAATAATTATGGTACCTTATAAAACATATTTTCACACGTTTCCCAGAAAAAATAAATACATAAATAAAACATAACATTCCAGCTATTTGTAACCATCACTAGAGGAAACATACTGCATATTGTTAAACAATTACACCAGTAATAATCAGTATGCAGTAAGACCCTATGCTCTAATTATGGGGGATGCCAGATGTCTGTGCAGGAGCATTAGGGAAAATGGAGTTTCAACCATTATGACATCTGTATGCCTGAGTAGGGCACACAGAACGGTTTGTCCAGGCATGACAGTTTCTTTAAAGTAGTTTTTTGGGGATTACTGTGGTTTTTAATGGCTATGATCATGTTGTCTACCTCATGTACATCTTCCCCTCCCCTAAGCCATTTTAGCCCATTTTTGGCACCCTCTTGTACAACTACTTACATAGACACTCCCCTATCACTGCATGGGCATGGACCATAGCTCAAAATGGAAGATAAGAACAGTAAAGATCAAAGAAATATATTGCAACTTTCATAAATTATTATTTTAAAGGATGTTTATACAAACTAGAACACCCTTTAAAATGGTCCCAGTTATTTTTATTGATGACCTATCCTCAGGATAAGTCATCAATATCATATTGGTGGGGGTCTGACACCAAACACCCCCACTGATCAGCTGGTTGAAGGAAAGGTTTGTGCCGTGCCAGCGCTGCCTCTTCTTTGTTTACCTGCTCAACAGCAGCACTGAGCAGGTGTAAGTACAAAAGACAGTCACATTCATTTCAATGGGATGGCTCATTCTTATACACTTGTAAAGGAATGAGCTGTCCCATCGAAGTGAATGGGACAGCTTGTTGTAGTTATGAGCAAGAAAACAATGAAGAGAAGGCAGAGAAGGCAGAGCTGGCACAGCGCACGCTTTGTCTTCAACCAGCTTAAAAATAAATTGGACAACCCCTTTAAGGAGTTTGCTACTTACTGTATGTAAGGTGAAGGTTATTTATCCTCTTAAGCAAGCTATTCTACAGAAATTCAAAATCTATTTTCATTTAGTAGTAGTACATGCATTGTATTCTGAATCTTTCAAGTGAAACTATCAGGAAATTCATTCCGTCCGAAACAAGGAGGACATGAAATACAGACAGGCTCCCTCACTGCAAAAAGAAAAACAAACAAACATGTCCTACTCTGAATTGCAGAGGTTTTTCAGACAAAGGTTTAAAAATATCCAGGTACAGGAAGGTGTCCACTAGGTTCCTCCCCCTGGCATCTCCTCACACATGGCTTGGCTTGATTGACCAGTCCTTCCTATATAACAAGGGCTCAAAGAAGCCAGATGGGACCTGTCAATGGACATTTCACCTTGTGTTGTCTCTTTTAAAGTATTTTTCTAAAATGCTGCAGCTTTCGGAGTAAAATATAGTTCTTTTTAATGTGGGAACCTGTCTCTATTTCATTCTCCTTCTGGTTACGAACCAATGAATCTCTTGATAGGTTCCCTTTAAGTGAAGGTTAAGAAGGTTTCCTTATGGTATACAGGGCTAATGTATCAACTTGTGAACCACTGACAAATGTAGACTGTCAAAACCTGTTTTCTATCTAAGATTTCTGGATTCAGCTTAGAAGGTTTCACCCATTATACTGTTAATTTTTCAAATGAATCATATAGGACATTTCTCCGTCAAGAGCATACTAACCAAATTAGCGTCTGAAAAGTAAGTGCATTTATTTTGTTGAAATGCTGTGCTGCTGTAGTCCTAAAGGAAATGTAATTTAACACAAAGACTGGAAAAGGCAATATGCTGTCATTATCCTCAAGTAGTGCTGCATCTCCATAGGGAGTAACAAACTAGTAAATGTTCTAAATAATTAAGTAGTACTAGAGGAAGCAGGGGGAGGGGGTATATTTGACAGGCTTTTTTATTGGATACAGACATTGTTAATGCACAGTCCACGTGTGGCTTTTTTTTAGAAATCTGAAGAGGTCTGGTTGACATAATAGAGTGAATGATCATTGGAACAATGTTCAAAATGTAATACTGGATTTTTAAGACTTTAGAACATGACCAATGAAAAGCCATGAAAATTTAAAACAGATGTTATGTATGACATATGGCCATGTAGCACTTAGGCTATGTTCACACTCTTATCAGGCTAGCATAACTTGAAGTACAACATACTGTGCTATTCTCTCTCTCTTTACATATTCCATATATATATATATATATATATATATATATATATATATATATCAAATAGGGGAATATGTAAAAAAGGAAAAATGCAGCCTGCTTAGAGGAAAAAAATGTGGAGAAGCAGGTGTACTAATCCTAGAGATGGTGTAAACTTGTGAAGGGCTGGACACTTTTGTCTAAATATGTAACAACTATTGATTGGTGTAATTTAAGACAGAATTTTATACTCAAATTGTTGCAAAATTTTGGCCCCAAATGTTGAGTCTCAAGTAGTGTTGAGCGAATTGAAGTCTAAATCTAATTTGATGCAAAGCCAAATTTCTTCCCGATTCATGTTAGCAAATCAATTTTCCTTGAAATGGAAGTAAAAACAAAAAAAAACCTTACCTCAAAACCTCGCATGGGATAACGTATGATGTCACCACATTGGCATGCTGGACGGACATGGTAACGTCATCAGTGGTGATGACGAGATTTCATGCAGTGTCTTCAGTCAAGACGGCCATGCAAAATTTAACTCATTTGGTACTTTTTCATTTCTTAAGCCATGACTTCTGTGTCATGAAGCTATACCCTTTTTCATTTAACACTTTCCAGATACGGCATCTGACACACATACACAGAGGAAGTCCGGTATTTAACCCTTTCACCCCCGGAGGTTTTTTCGGTTCTGCAGTTTCGTTTTGCGCTCCCTGCCTTCAAACAGCCATAACTGTTTTATTTTTCTGTTCACATAGCTGTATGAGGGCTTGTTTTTTGCGGGACAAGTTGTACTTTCCAACGCCACCATTTAATATTGCATATGGTGTAGTGGGAAGCGGGAAAAAATTTCCAAATGGGGTGAAATTGCAAGAAAACCGCTATTCCGCTACAGTTCTACGGGTTTCTTATTTACAGCGTTCGATGTGCATTAAAACTGACCGGTTAATTTGATTCTACTGGTCAGTACGAATCCGGCAATACCTAATATGTATAGTTTTTCCTGCGTTTAGATGGTGATAAAATAATTAGAAAGTTGCCCTTTTTTTTTTTCCTTGTCATATCTTGACCCCTATAACTTTTTGGTATTTATGTGTACAGAGCTGTATGGGGGCTCATTTTTTGTGGGGCGGTCTGAAGTTTTTATTGATACCATTCTGGGGTGTGTATGACTTTTTGATCACTTTTTATTTAATTTAAAAAAAAAAAAGCGACAAAAAACGGCGAATCGCCATTTGGACGCTTTTTTCCGCCACACAATTCGCCGTATTGAAATTTTTTTATATTTTAAAAGTACGGGCGTTTTTGGTCACGGTGATACCCATGATGTCTATATTTATTGTTATTTAGGTATTTATTTTTTACTTATATGGAAAGGGGGGTGATTTGAACTTTTATATCTTTTTTTATTTTTTATATATTTTTTAACATTTTTTAAAATTTTTTTGTGATTTTTTTAAAGCTCAAATATGAGCTGATCTATTGTGTTTTTCTTTATGAGCAATCATGGATTTACTAGATGCAGTTAAATCCATGAATTGCTCATTTCTTATCCTGGCCTGCCATCTAGTGGCCAGAATAAGAATTGTAGTTTGAAAACTGTAATCCTCACCAGCGAGGATTACAGTTTTCATATGGTGTACAGACACCCCAATTGGCCAATCGGGGCGTCTGTACACCACCCGGAAGCGTAGGCTTCCGGGTTCAGACGCATCCTGATGCCGTGATCACGTGTGATCACGGCATCAGAAGGCCCTGGAAGTCGCCGCTGACGGAGGTAAGAAGCGGCAAGTCTCTGCTGTTAGAAACAGCAGAGACTTGCCGGCCATGACGCCCGCAGCACCCGCGAGCAGGCGTCATGTCCCCGCACCGCCCGAGCGCCGTACATGTACGGCGCCGGTCGGGAAGGGGTTAAAAATGGCACCCATTCACGGGTGCAAGAGTTCCATAGTTGTGGGGTTTCTGCTGTTTCAAACAGCAAACAGGAACAGTGCTGTTTACATACATTTAACCCTCCACTGGTCTACAATGTGATTAGAACTAGTTTAACCTTCCAAACTTGTAGACATTGTTGTGAATCTTGTTATCATTATTCAGCAATAACACCATTATTCACAGTTTGAAAGGATCCCTTCAGGCTGCACAAGAACTGGGCTGAAATTGCAGCTTTTCCATTGTTACCTTGGATTAAGCTGTCTAGGTACAGTAATAGGTCTGGTGAACACAAAGGACACATAAACTTTTACAAGACAGAGACTTGTAAAAAGCTGGCAAAATCAATGTACTGTGCAATCTGAGGTCTAGGTAGGATAAAATCAGGGACAATTGGCCACGGGAAATAACTGTTCTTTCCCTGACAGTTTGGCACACCATAGTACAATATTGGAACAGAAGGTAGACAAAAATGGAATAATTAAATAATTATAAAAAAATAAAGTGCATGAATACAGTGAGTGAGTTTATCCATGTGTATATGCCAGTTTTCTAATATAAATACATTTAAAAACAGCATATTTATGAAGTCATTGTAGCATTCTTCTGACATCCGTGCGAAATGTGACTTATTTAATAATAATTTCTTACTTTTCTAACTACTTGTTTTCTTTGAGAGCTTTAACAGAATACATACCCTAATCTGAGAAAATGCGACACTGTTCACACAAATATGTACTTTTTTTCCCTTCCCTCATGCTCAACTACGGAGATATAAGACACAAGAAGAGCACCTAAAAATATATTATTATGTGACACTCTGTCATATATATATATATATATATATATATATATATATATATATATATATATGATATATATAAATATATCACTATGGTCATGACCATTGCATATCTAGAGTCACCAAGAATTTTGGTAATATGGTTATGTATGGAGAAAATTGTTTTTAATTAGGACAACTGGAAGCATTCAAAATGTCATCAAGGCTTTTTATTGTATGATCCGAGTCTTCCTTTTCTCATGGAAAACACATGGATCAAAATCCTGATCACCATAACTTGAATTATAATTAGATCTAAAGTTATTTAAATGGGATGTGTCATCTGAAAATGACCTATTGTTTAAACCACACTTTTAGGTTTAACATCTATGAATTAACATCAGTGTTTAAACAAAAACAATAAAATCTTGCAGTTTTCACACTAGCGACTAAACCTAATAATTGGCGCCACTCCTTAGTCTGAACAGATCACTTTACTGCAGTTACCTACTTTTCGGTCATTCTAAGTCTGCCTGTAATGATATCACCTCTGTGTATAGATAAGACAGGATCCATTATTCACAATAGGTGATTGTCAAATCTTATCTATCCTTTCCTTTTACAATGACATATGCACAGGTCACAGAGCACCCTAGGAAACTGTCGCATAGAAGTAAATAAGTCTCCTAACCATTGTGTCTATATGTGTCAGATATTTACTGCTTTCTAAGAACAGCTCAGCCAAGATGGCAGACACCAATATTATTTTCAGTAAATAAATTAAAAACATCTGCAATCAGAGAATAAAAACAGATTAGAAAAAATGACGTGATCTGATTTTAATTGGCATATAAAATTTTTGGTGACACATTTCCTTTAAGGAACATTTCAATCTTAATCCAAACTAGGAAACATTTCCTGAGTGATGAGGGTTTTTTTTTTTGTAGTTGAATATCCCCTTCTATATCCTGGCTGACCATGCTCCATCTCATGGACTTAATTAGTAAAGACAGCCACCACAATTTTAGTCTCAGGCCAGTAATGGTGAAAATCCAGATAAATATAAATCTTTCATAGATATTTTTATTAGTTAATGGAATACGTTGCTATATTTTTTACAGTGACTGGCAGTTAAATCTCTGTGTGTGGACCTCAGGTCATATATAGTCTATATATTCTAAATGTAAATCCTCCTTATCAGAATAAAAAAAAAAAAAAAAAAAAGTTTAATGAAAATTTAGTCGCTATTTGAATGATGTTTGTTCTGTTTATTTGCAGAACAAATGGCGCTTTATAATGGTGTTCCAATTTACAAAAAAGAATGCACTGTGGTTCCAGAGCAGATGGAAAAGTTCATGACGGTTAGCAGTGCAGACTCCTAAATATGTATAAACAGCTCTGCATTAATTTGCTAAAGCACAAGAGAACACTAAGCATAACAAATAAATGTTTCTACAAATGTAATTTTATCGGAAGACATTTGTTAGGTCATAGGAGTCTATTAAAATTGAAGAAAATGGATTTTTTTCTGTTTTATTGTCGCTATTGCATACAACCCCTATACTCAAAAAAAGAAATATTAAGCTAAGCGGTACGGCGGTAATTCATTCTGCAAAATAAAAGGCTTTATTTTGCAGATGCTAAATGGAAAACATTAGCTTTGCATAAGATAATAAGAGCTTCTGCATATTTAGAATGAAAAACTATAACACAGTGTTAAATGCATAATAATAACAGTAATAGGCTGTTAAAGGGGAAAGGTGAAATGGCAAAGCATTACATTTAGTAAAATTAACCAGCAAACCTTTCACATTTTAGTGATTTTGAAAAAAAAGCAAAAATCAGTTCAATAAAAATCACAAGCCTTTATAATAATTGAGAGTGGTCTCACAGGAAGTGTAGATTATTTGACAGAGCATGTTACTAAAGAAATTGATCTTGATCGCCTGTGCACCACTGGTCCCACACCTGATGTCCAATCTATGGAGAGGCAGCACCACAGGCTGTAGCCACATTATTTAGCACTTCATCGGAATGTTACTGAGTACTGTATGATTATACAAATCGATTTGTTCACCGATTTTGTTAAAACAATAAAGCACTGTAAATCTGAAGGTCAGAAATATATAACTAAGCTAACACTTTAGGCAAAAAAATCTATTTTCTCATTTCCCTGGCCATTTGTTTACATGCAATAACAACAATCTCTAAAGTTTTTCTCATATTTTGGGAGTGTAAAAAAAGACTTTCCCCAACTCCTGCTTTGCAAAGTGAGTGAACAAAAGTGCTGCCCTGAGTGAAACATCTGACTGCTGGGACACTCAGCAGCACGTTGTATGTGTTGGACTACAAGTCCCTGCTGTACAATGACACTACTATTACACAAATAATCTTCCCCCTAGCTGTTCTTGTGCAATGCTCTGCAGAACTCAAGTCTGTCAGCTCTGTGTATGCAAGATGAGGAGGGAAAATCCTCGGCATTTGTCTTTTCACTGCCTACAGCAGTTCAGCAAAGCATCCACATGAGTGTGTCATACCAAACGGATCCGTCTCCACTGACTTGCAGTCGGGTGAGGAGGACGGATCCGGATGGCTGCGGCCATTCAAGTGCAGGGAATCCGAGCAGTACAGTGCTTGTTACGAGCACGTTCGCTCAACTCTAGTTAGAAGCATACAAAGAACAGAAAAATAACTCAACTCCTTTAAAGATCATATTGCATGAGCCAATACTGGCAGTAACAGCGCATGCAAGAGATTGAAAAGACTGCGCGAGATGTGTGTCATATTAATCTGCTGGCAGAGGAGCTGTGGGGACACTCCTTAAAAAGTGTACATTTGTTAGGGTGAACAAATTGATTCACTAATGCCTAGACTGGATTATTTGGGCACTATATGGTATACTACTACTATGGGCTGCACCTTAAAGGGGAGGGTGCAACTGCTCTGGGGGAAAAAATGGTTAGACGGCTGGAGGAGCTTTTAAACTAGGATCTGGGGGGAGGGTGGGGGCCATACTAATAAGGGGGTAGATAGTGTAGATAGAGAGTGGGTCATAGGCGGGGACAGTGGGAAGTTAGTGAGAGTTGGGTTAGTGAGGAATATAGGGAGAAGACTGGGCAAAACATCAACCAAAGTAACCCAAAAACCCTGATAATCACTTCACAAGTAACAGTAATTTAAAAAGTGGGGTAAAAAATATACATAGACTAGAGTTGAGCGAATCCTAAAAGATTCGGGGATTCGGTATTCGGCCCGAATTTCCCGCGGGATTCGTGGGTTCGAGCCGAATCACGAATCCCATTAAAGTCTATGGGAGACCCGAATATTTTTGCAGGGGCCAAAGGTTCTGCACAGTCAAGTTTGCCCCAACATGTGAAAACCTCAGAAAAAGATGGAAACACCTTGGAAATGCATAGAAAACACCAGGGGCAGCATGTAGGGGTGCCTCTGAGGCTCCCTAATTGCACCATTTTTTCTAAATCTGGCCAATAGTCTTGTGATGACCCCAAGGCAATTTTCAGGGACATGGTAATGGTGACCCACTTAAAAATGCTGCCTGACAACCTGGCGGTGAACCCCTGATTGTCTGTCTTTCAATAAGATTGCAGTGTAAAACATGGTGGTGAGCCTCAGTATGACTTTTTGGATGGAGATTGCATGGATGGAGACTCCCTGGAACCCCATCGTCACCCCTTCTCTGAACATTCTCTGCCCCAATTCGCAAGACCTTTTGCAGTCTCAGTGTGCTGACAGTGGGGATTTACCAGTGTTGTCTGAGGAGGTGGTGGACAATGGCGAGATACAGGTGTCGGGGGGTGAGGTAGTTGAAAGTAGTGTTGCACGATATATCGAAAACTCGGTACGGTTTTCGCAGAGTCAGCGTCAGGTCATAGTGCGCGCCGGCAGGGAACACAGTGGAGCGGGGAGCCTGAGGACAGCGGCGGCCAGAACAGGTAAGTATGCTTTTTTTAAAGTGGCTGGGTGGGCTGATCTGAGGTCTGAGGGCGGCCACAAGACACTGGTCTGAGGGGGGCACAAGACGCTGACCTGAGGTCTGATGGGGGCACATTGTGTTGATCTGAGGTCTGAGGGGGGCCACAAGAAGCTGACCTGAGGTCTGATGGGGGAACATTGTGTTGATCTGAGGTCTGATGGGGGCACAAGATGCTGATCTGAGGTCTGATGGGGCACAAGACGCTGACCTAAGGTCTGATGGGGGCACAAGACGCTGACCTAAGGTCTGATGGGGGCACAAGACGCTGACCTGAGGTCTGACGGAGGCACAATACGCTGACCTGAGGTCTGATGGGGCACAAGACGCTGACCTGAGGTCTGATGGGGGCACAAGACGCTGACCTGAGGTCTGATGGGGCACAAGACGCTGACCTGAGGTCTGATGGGGGCACATTGTGTTGATCTGAGGTCTGATGGGGGCACAAGACGCTGACCTGAGGTCTGATGGGGGCACAAGACGATGACCTGAGGTCTGATGGGGGCACAAGACGCTGACCTGAGGTCTGATGGGGGAACAAGATGCTGATTTGAGGTCTGATGGGGCACAATGTGTTGATCGAGGTTTATTATCCCTGTACAGTGACATCACTGTGTGTATTATCCCTGGACTTTGACATCACTATGTTTATTATCCCTGTACTGTGACATCACTGTGTTTATTATCCCTGTACGGTTACATCACTGTGTTTATTATCTCTGTACTGTGACATCACTGTGTTTATTATCCCTGTACAGTGACATCACTGTGTGTATTATCCCTGTACTGTGACATCACTGTGTTTATTATCCCTGTACAGTGACATCACTGTGTTTATTATCCCTGTACGGTGACATCACTGTGTTTATTATCCCTGTACGATGACATCACTGTGTTTATTATCTCTGTACTGTGACATCACTGTGTTTATTATCTCTGTACTGTGACATCACTGTGTTTATTATCCCTGTACGGTGACATCACTGTGTTTATTATTCCTGTACAGTGACATCGCTGTGTGTATTATCCCAGTGCAGGAAGGGGTAAGTGGTCTGTGTTTGTGTGTTTGTTTTCTATTTTTAAGGGTCGTGAATGCAGAGGACTACGTCGGATTCGGTGGACTACGTCGGACCAGCTTTTTTTTTTTTTTATAAAATGGTCAAACAGGGGTCTGGGGGAGTGTTTATTTCAATAAAATGTTTTATACTTGTGTGTGTGTATTTTTTTTTCACAATACTACAGTTTTAGTAATTATGGCTATCTACAGACGGCCCTGATTACTAATACTGGGCTTAGTGCTTGCCGGTATGGCAGGCCAGCACTAACCCCAACATCTATTACCTCGGCACCCACCGCCACCAGGGGTGCCAGGAAGAGCCGGGTACCCGCAGGACCGGACCTTCTAAATTGAGGGTCTGGCTCTGGGGCGGCTGCAGGCTGGTACCATTAGGCTGGGAAGGGCCAATAACCGTGTCCCTTCCCACCCTGGTAGTGCCAGGCTGCCGCTGCTGGTTGTATCTGGCTGGCGAAGGAAAAAAGGGGGGGACCGCACGCCATTTTTAAAAAATTATTTAATTATTTTTGTAAAAAAATGGCATGGGGTCCCCCCCTTTTTTCCTGTGAGGAGGACTATGACATAGTGGGAATAACAGAGACATGGCTGGATGATAGCTATGAATGGGCAGTTAATGTACAGGGTTACAATCTGTTTAGGAAGGATTGTCAAAATCGGAGAGGGGGAGGAGTCTGCCTTTATGTAAAGTCCTGTCTAAAGCCCACACTCCGGGAAGATATAAGTGAGGGACATGAAGATGTGGAGTCACTGTGGGTAGAAATAAATGGAGTAAAAAAAAATAATAATAATAATAGGAGTTTATTATAAACCACCTAATATACCAGATTCAACTGAAAATCTACTTCTTAATTTAATAGACGAGACGGCAAACCATAACGAGTTATTATGGGGGACTTCAACTACCCAGATATAGACTGGGAAACTGAAATTTGTATATCTCACAAAGGAAACAGGTTCTTGGAAATATCCAAAGACAATTACCTTTCCCAACTGGTTCAGGACCTGAATAGAGGGATGGCCATATTAGACTTAACCATGGCCAGCAAGTCTCTGCTGTTTCTAACAGCAGAGACTTGCCGCTTCTTACCTCCGTCGGCGGCGACTTCCACGGCCTTCTGATGCCGTGATCACACGTGATCACTGCATCAGGATGCGTCTGAACCCGGAAGCCTACGCTTCCGGGTAGTGTACAGACGCCCCGATTGGCCAATCGGTGTGTCTGTACACCATATGAAAACTGTAATCCTCGCTGGTGAGGATTACAGTTTTCAAACTGCAATTCTTATTCTGGCCACTAGATGGCAGGCCAGGATAAAAAATGAGCAATTCATGGATTTAACTGCATCTAGTAAATCCATGATTGCTCATAAAGAAAAAAAAAACAAAACACAATAGATCAGCTCATATTTGAGCTTTAAAATAATCACAAAAAAATAAAATAAAATGTTAAAAAATATATAAAAAATAAAACAGATATAAAAGTTCAAATCACCCCCTTTCCGTATAAGTAAAAAATAAATACCTAAATAACAATAAATATAGACATCATGGGTATCACCGTGACCGAAAATGCCCATACTTTTAAAATATAAAAAAAAAATTTCAATACGGCGAATTGTGTGGCGGAAAAAAGCGTCCAAATGGCGATTTGCCATTTTTTGTCGCTTTTTTTTTCTAAAAAAATTAAATAAAAAGTGATCAAAAAGTCATACACACCCCAGAATGGTATCAATAAAAACTTCAGACCGCCCCGCAAAAAATGAGCCCCCATAAAGCTCTGTACACATAAATACCAAAAATTTATAGGGGTCAAGATATGACAAGGAAAAAAAAAAAGGCAACTTTCTAATTATTTTATCACCATCTAAACGCAGGAAAAATTATACATATTAGGTATTGCCAGATTCTTACTGACCAGTAGAATTAAAGTAACCGGTCAGTTTTAATGCACATCGAACGCTGTAAATAAGAAACCCGTAAAACTGTAGCGGAATAGCGGTTTTCTTGCAATTTCACCCCATTTGGAATTTTTTTCCCGCTTCCCACTACACCATATGCAATATTAAATGGTGGCGTTGGAAAGTACAACTTGTCCCGCAAAAAACAAGCCCTCATACAGCTATGTGAACAGAAAAATAAAACAGTTATGGCTGTTTGAAGGCAGGGAGCGCAAAACGAAAATGCAGAACCGAAAAAACCTCCGGGGGTGAAAAGGTTAAAAGTGCCCTGTCTGACCCAGGAAGAAGTACAGCGGCGTCTTAAAAAGATAAAAATAGACAAATCACCAGGACATACACCCCCGTATCCTAAGAGAATTAAGTAATGTCATAGCCAGACCCTTATTTCTGATATTTAAGGACTCTATACTAACAGGGGGTGGGTTTCACAGGATTGGCGCATAGCAAATTTGAGTGCCAATATTCAAAAAGGGTCCAAAAACAGAGCCCGGAAACTATAGGCCAGTAAGTTTAACATCTGTTGTGGGTAAACTGTTTGAAGGTTTTCTAAGAGATGCTATCTTGGAGTACCTCAATGAAAATAAGCAAATAACTCCATATCAGCATGGCTTCATGAGGGATCGGTCATGTCAAACCAATTTAATCGAGTTTCTATGAGGAGGTAAGTTCTAGACTTGACTGCAGCGAATCAATGGATGTCGTATATCTGGACTTCTCCAAAGCATTTGACACGGTACCGCATAAAAGGTTAGCATATAAAATGAGAATGCTTAGACTGGAGGAAAATGTCTGTATGTGGGTAAGTAACTGGCTCAGTGATAGAAAACAGAGGGCGGTTATTAACGGTACATACTAAGATTGGGTCGCTGTCACTAGTGGGGTACCACAGGGGTCAGTATTGGGCCCTATTCTCTTCAATATATTTATTAATGATCTTGTGGAAGGCTTGCACAGTAAAATATCAGTTTTTGCAGATGACACTAAATTGTGTAAAGTAATTAACACAGAAGAGGACAGTACACTGCTACAGATGTATCTGGATAGACTGGAGGCTTGGGCAGAGAAGTTGCAGATGAGGTTCAACACTGACAAATGTAAGGTTATGCATATCGGAAGGAATAATGCAAGTCACCAGTACTTACTGAATGGTAAAACATTGGGTAACTCTGACATGGAAAAGGACCTAGGAATTTTAGTGAACAGCAAACTAAGCTGTAGAAACCACTTTACAAATCACTAGTCAGACCACACATGGAGTACTGTGTACAGTTCTGGGCTCTTGTGAACAAGGCAGACATAGCAGAGCTGTAGAGGGTTCAGAGGAGGGCAACTAAAGTAATAAGTGAAATGGGTGGACTACAGTACCCAGAAAGATTATCAAAATTAGACTTATTCACTTTAGAAAAAAGACGACTGAGGGGAGATCTAATAACTATGTATAAATATATCAGAGGTCAGTACAGAGATCTCTCCCATGATCTACTTATCCACAGGACTGTGACTGTGACGAGGGGACATCCTCTGCGTCTGGAGGAAAGAAGGTTTGTACACAAACATAGAAGAGGATTCTTTATAGTAAGAGCAGTGAGACTATGGAACTCTCTGCCTGAGGAGGTTGTGTTGGTAAGTTCACTAAAAGAGTTCAAGAGGGGCCTGGATATATTTCTGGAGTGTAATAATATTACAGGTTATAGTTACTAGAGATGGGTCGTTGATCCAGGGAGTAATTCTGATTGCCTGATTGGAGTCGGGAAGGAATTTTTTTCCCTAAAGTGGGGAAAATTGGCTTCTACCTCACAGGGTTTTTTTTGCCTTCCTCTGGATAAACTTGTAGGAAAACAGGCCTAACTGGATGGACAGATGTCTTTTTTCGGCCTTATAAACTATGTTACTATGTTACAAAGGGAAATGTTCAACAGAAGGCATTCCACAGGACACTATTCAAACTTGGGGCAGTCAATCATGGAGATCCAGTAGTATCTTGTAATTACTGGAGGCCAAAACAATACTCAGCGTGGGAGGAAGAGTAATGCTGGGAGTTGTGGTTATTTAACTGGGACTGTATGTTAGGGCTGAAGGGAGGGATGTTATTTACATGGGACTGTATGTTGGAGTGGAGTGATGTCACTTTCATGGGACTGAATGTTCAGGGGGTGATTTTATTTATATGGGACTGCATGTTGGATGTGGCTGGGGCAGGGTGATATTATTTACATGGGACTGGGTGGTGGAGGTGGACGGGGATGGGATGATGTTATTTACAAGTAACTGTATGTTGAAAGCGGCTGTGGGAGAGGGTGATGTTATTTATATGGGACTACTGTATGTTGATGGTGGCTGT
This sequence comes from Rhinella marina, assembly GCA_900303285.1. Lineage (NCBI taxonomy): Eukaryota > Metazoa > Chordata > Amphibia > Anura > Bufonidae > Rhinella > Rhinella marina. The sequence goes on from ONZH01005483.1 coordinate 38,851, forward strand.
GGGGGGAGTGATGTTGTGAAGGTGTGAAGGTAGACCGGTCGAAATACTGAATTTTCCCCTCACAGTGTTATGTCATTTGTAGATACATCTATTTAATGCTATACAAATATATATATATATCTCAGCTTTGTAAATGCTTATGCAGCTGTATAGAATGTCAGTGTGTCACAAAGGAATGTGTGTATAATCAAGAACCTTTTTATATTATATTTTTATACTTTGTAACTTTTATAAAGCTTGCGTATAATATATGTATATATTTAACTAGTCCAAGATGGCCCCCGTACTCTTATCAATATGACTTTTTCAAGCTAGTGACGTAGAATGGAATGCAACTTCTATCCAATCAAGAATGATTGTTTGCTATTTGCATGCTTACGCCCCCTTTCCTTTTTGTATCGAATAAGTACGTGTGTTAATAAAGAAACAAGCCAGAGGCTGTAATGATTATGCCACAGAAGCACGGCCAAAGGACTTAATACTGGAATCATAAGTCTGTGTTTTGTCCTTAATTATTGTGCGCACCCGTGTTCAAAACAATTCGGAATGACTGACTGAATTCCAGAAAGGACAGGTTTATGTCCACCTCAACAATGTTATTTAAAAGGGGCTGAATGTTGGAGAGGGTTGAGGGAGGGAATTCTATTATTTACAAAGGACTGTGTGTTAGAGGTGGCTGGGGTGATGTTATTTATATGGGAATATATGTAGAAGGAAGCTGTGAGAGGGAGTGACGTTATTTACACGTGACTGTATGTTGATGACGGCTGTAGAAGGGAGTGATATTATTTACATAGGACTGGATGTTGAGGAGTGATGTTATTTACATGGGAATCCATTTTGAATACAGCTGGGTGAGGGAGTAATGTTATTTACATGGGACTAAATGTTGAGGGGTGATGTTGTTTACATGGGATTGCATGATAGAGGTGGCTGGGGAGGGGGTGATATTATTTACATGGTACTGTATGTTGAAGGTGGCTGAGGAGGTGATGTTATTTACATGGGACTGTATATTGGAGGGGATGAAGGGAGGGAAGTGATATTATTTACATGGAACTGTATTTTGGAGGGGGCTGTAGGTAGAGAGGGATGTTATTTACATGGGACTGTATATTGGAGGGGGCTGGAGAGATGGTGTGATGTTATTTAAATAGGATTCTATGGCGGAGGGAGGGAAACAATGTTATTTACATGGAACTGTATGGTGGAGGGGCTGAGAAATTATAATTTCTGAGAGCACTAATGGGAGGAATATAACTACAGGGGGCACTGCAAGGGGCAATATAAATACTGGGGGCACTTTAGGGTGAACATTATAACAGTAAGGAGCAATATAGTAGGGGTGATATAAATACTGGGGGCACTTTGGGGGCATTTTAAATCCAGGGGGTATTAGGCATTCTGATTACTACTGTGGGCTCTATAGGAGTGATTTATAGATCCACCTTATTTTTACTAAGAGCCCCATTGGGGGGCCTTATTACTACTGAGGGGTCCGCAGAGAGCTTTATTACCACTGGGGGACAGTAGGCTGCCTTATTACTATTGGGGGTTCTGTGAAGGCATTATTAATACAGGAGGGCTCTTCTACTGATGGAGGCACTATTGTGGAGCATTATCATGGTTGGGGGCATTGTAGGGGGTAGTATTACTAAAGAGAGCATTCTAGAAAGGAATTACAATTGGTGGGACTATCTGTATGGAACTAATTTTTTCTTCAGCATAGTATTTGGTGGGGTATTGGGGAGCACAGCGAGCAGCAGGATAACATTGTGGGGGTTCCAGTTTGAGGGATTATAATAGAAATGTGAGGAAGCTAAGATGTCTGTGTGTCAAACTCTGCAGAGGTATGGCATGACTGAAAGAAGATGTTTGGACAGAATGGAGAAGATTATAACAGAGAAGATCTACATCAGAAGAGATGTCACCTGGAAAGCACTGTATATTAGAGGAACGTGCTGCTGTATAGCATGTACAATAAAATATGGTGTGCGGGGGGATGGTCGACTTAAAGAATTGGGCCATATTCATTGGGGAATGGGCTCTGGATATTTTGAGACCCTGCCCAAAAGTATACTGAATTCTGCAAATTCTTATATAGAACCTGATGCTTAGACCAGAGAGGGGCACATAATATATAATTTCTCAGTAACTTACGCAAATAATAAAGCATTTGCATACGTGTGCAGAAGGTGGCTGAAGTGTTAAGAAAAAAGGTCATAAGTGCATACGAACTCCATGGTGATGGTGCCTACAAGCTTGAGTTGTAGCTATACTAGGCATTCAATACATCTAATCACACATATCCCTCATTTAGCTATATTTCCATCCCTCTGTCACAGTCCATATGGCATTAAAGGTTTGCATTAGTCAATGAAAAAAACACACTTAAAAATCCCTCTAAGGTTTATTTACTTGAGGGATGATGGGCATGAGTGTCTTAAGGATTTCAGTCTTTCTCTCAAAGCTCTTTATCAAAATAAATGAAATCAATGGAAATGGACATCGTGTTTTCCTGTAGCAGATAAACAGTCATTTCTTCCTTTCTTTTTTTTTTAGTTCTATGAATGCACTTCTGAATGTGTGTGTGTTTCTTATTTTATGGTAGATGGAACTAAGGCTCCTGACGTGCTTATAAAATTTGTGTCTGTTGGTTAATGATTTAACTGCTTAACGGAAATGTATAACCAAAGATTTTATCTGCCAGTTAAAACCAGATAGGAGACATCTCATTTTTATCTTATCTGTATTTAATTTCTGATTGTAGATTTTTTTAATTTTATTTCCTGAACATGATTATGAGGGTGGCCATCTTGCCTGACCTATTCTTAACAGAACTTACACAGCATTAAAAAAAAAAAATCTTTAGGGCAGCCCCATGGGCCATAGTCACAATGGTCAGTAGACTCATTGACTTCTATGGGAAGGTTTTCTAGGCATGCACTGTGCCCTGTGCAGAGGTCATTATAGGCAGGACTGGAATGAGAGATAAGCAGGTAAGTGCACCCTATTATTAGACCTAGTGGCCAGTGTGAAAACTGCTGAATTTTCTGTTGTCTTAAAGCTAGCCTTGATCCAAATACCCCAAACTAGAAATCAAATTTAGTAAAATGAATAACAAAACAGCAATTGTTACCATTTTGCATGAACCTACTAATTCTAAAAATAAATAAATACACAAAAAAATGCAAACTATGTATATTAAAAAAATGAAGGAAAAAAAAAGAAACCTGCATTGGTCATGAAAAAAAAAACCACTGGAAAAAATCACATTAACAGCTAATCAAACAAAACTGCTATAGATATCATATATTAATGTGCACTAAAATGGCTAAAGAAGGTCAAAGAACTGAACCGATTAAAGCAATTGTTAGTATTTTGCAAACTATGAACCTACAAATTCTAAAAATAAATAAATACATTAAAAAAAGCAAACTATGTATATTAAAAAAATTAAGGAAAAAAAAAGAAACCTGTATTGGTCATGAAAAAAACATTGAAAAAATCACATTAACTGCTAATCAAAACAAAACTGCAATAGATATCATATATTAATGTTCACTAAAATGGCTAAAGAAGGTCAAAGACCTGAACCGATTAAAGAATATAAAGGCATCTACAACTTTTTTTCCCCAAAAAAATCACTACCTTTTTCTATTGGCTGTGTCCATAATTTCATCTCAGCTATATTTACTTACACAGGGCTGAACTACAATACCAGACAGTATATAGACTGCAGCTGTTCCTTCAAAAAAAAGTTTCCAATTTCGTATTACCCATTTATTATACTTTTATAGCTTTTATTTACTGGCTAATGCGCTCTGACTATATTTACAATACAAAAAGCTTTAAACTTTACCTTCAAACAAATTTGTGACAGCTTCCAGAAAAATTCTATTAACTTCATCAAGGGAGAGTTTCCAGCGCCCAGACTTTCTGAAATTTACATATGATTTTATGCCTAATATGACCCACACTGATATCTGTTAGATAAAAGCTGAAAGCCATCTCTTGTTAACCTTAATTACATACTTTGCTAAAAGAATTTGCTTAAACATTAGTGATAATAGATTGGACGTATTCATATCAAACCACTAAATCAATGAGCACATTCCAAAAGTAAAAGCTGTACAGATTCCAGAAACAGGTCTACTGTGAGCGTAAAGTGACATTTAACAATAACCTCAAATAGCTTTTTCAATTCGTGACATTCATTTGCACAAAACATGCTCCCTTCTGCTTTATTATTTTGCAAGAGTCGTAATCGTACATGATTTCCATTGACATTCAAAATGGCTTCAGCATTTCTATAGCCTCCTGCACAAATCTCTTCATCTAAGGTTTAATCTCTCATAGCTTCTAAAGGCGGATTCACACCGCACAATTATCCGAATGATTATTGGGAACGAACATTACTACAAATGCTTGTTTCTGAAAATAAGCTGTGATCATTGAATGAACTGATTTTTTGTATTACATTAACCTCTAACATTTACGTTAAAATTGAAAAACTTTTCTGAAAAATGTCACATTTTTTATTGTAGATTTTTAATATGTGTCTATAGTAAATCTTGTTGGCGCACAACTCTGGGGATACTATTGCATTTTTAACACCTTAGAGACATAATTCATTATAGCCTTAAAGGCTATGTACACCTTTGGGGACAATTTTTATTTTATTATTGCACTAGCTGAAGGACCCGGCTTTGCCCGGGTATATTTAATCTATTTCATTTAATGTTTGTGTGTGTGTCGTTAAAAGATATCGAGAGTAACCTCTACATTGCCTGCCCCTTCAACAGCGACCTCCACAACAGCCCGACCCTTAACAGAAACATCCACAGCACCCTCCCTTTTAGCTGTGACCTCCACAGCAGCTAGGGTGGCCACTATCTTCACCACAGAAAGCCGGACTTCCCCGGCCATTCCCCCAAACGTGAAGCAGCGTCCCCCCCATGAAGCCACACCACTAAACATGAGGCCACACCCCCTTGCTCCGTGAAGACACAGAGGAGAAGCTGTCTGAGCGTGAGCTACTGAAAGGGTCGACATCCCTGCGTCCGTCCAGGCACTGCGCCAGATGGAGAACAGGTAGCCAGAAAACTGGACTGTCCAGCCTAAAGCCGGATATCTGGCCACCCTAACATCAGCCTGCCCCTAGGGTGGCCAGAGGTCTGGTTTTAGGCTGGACAGTATGGCTTTCATACTTCCTGTCCACCGTCTGGCGCAGGGCCTGGACAGACACAGGGATGTCCACCCTTTCAGTAGCTAATGCTCAGACAGCTTCTCCTCCGTGTCTTCACTAAACCAGGGGGCGTGACCTTGTGTTTAGGAGTGTGGCTTGATGGGGACCGGTGGCAAGGCTTCACGTTGAGGGGAGGCTGGACAGTCTGGCTTTCAGATTCCCTGTCCTCTGTCATGCGCAGGGCCTGGATGGACACAGGGCTGTCATTTTGAACAGCTCACTCTCAGACAGCAGCACTGTGCAGTCTGAGCATGAGCTGCAGGAAGAAAGTCACCCTCCTCCCTCCCCTGCAGCTGACAGAAGTTGATTTTTACCTTCATTTTTTCAATCCCGGTCAGATGCGGAGTGGAAGGGGCATGGCCTGACTGAGTCTGGGGCGTGACTTATTGGGACCTGGGGGTGGGGCTTTTAAGTCCTTCTTTTAAGGGTTATAGGTCGATGACATAGTAATTTAGGAGAAAACACAGTGGGTAGCAGTTGAAGAAAACATTTTTTATTATTACTGATCGGTAAATATGTGAAATTTACATTATATGAGGGAATGATTGATGATGAATTAGTCTAAAACATGAGTTATATTTATTGTAACCAGAATACTTCTTTAACAGTGTCATCCACAGCGCTCTGCCCCTTTAAAGCAGACCTACAGCAGTGAACTGGCTAGGTTGTTATGGAAACCTGGTGTGTGTGGAGACTAACTGCCTGCGAGCTTCTATTGGCTGATAAGGGTCATGTGACCACGCTTCTATTGGCTAATGCATTTTTTGGGAATATCTCAGGAATGGTACATCCTGGAGAGCTGAGACCCGTTCTAAAACCTTCCCGGACACCTGATTTACCTGTATGCCGAATTTGGTGATTGTAGCTGCGACGGTGTGGATTCCTTTATCGGACACACACACACACACACATACATTCACTCAGCTTTATATATTAGATTGTACTCATTTTCAGCTAAAAATCATTTTTTAATTGGTCTTTATTAAAAATATGACATCCTTTTTATTTGTATAGAGCTGACATGCTGCAGTGGTAGCCTGTGGATAAGAATGTGGCTTAAATAAGTGTTTATGTCCTCTCAGTAGTTTAGAGATAACGGTTATTAGATGACAGGCACAAAGAGAAAAAACCTGTCACACAGTTAGAAAAACAGTTAACCCATTGTGACACAACAGCTCAATATTTTTTTATAAAGACCAATTGATGATTTTTAGCCAAAAATGAGTAACCTGCAATCATTGAAAAAAATTGCCTCCAAAGGTGTACATAACTTTTAACAATCAATAATATCTTCCCCCTTTGTGTTCTAGCAGTCATACAGTATCTTTTACATTTTTTCTTCTATTTTTTTATTTTTTTTTCTGGGTTGGTTGTAGTTTTTTTTTTAATAGCCATTTGGGGTATATAGTGTATTAAAAAATGTATTATTTAATTTTTAGCGGGGAAGATTAAAAAAAATTGCGGAATTTATTTACGGCATTCACTGTGTAGTAAAAATAGCTATTTTATTATGTGGGTCAGTACAATGATGCTAATGTCACAATTTTATATTTTTTTTACTATTTTTCCTTTACTCCTGCAGGCTGTCAGCTCTGCAACAGCTCTCCCTCTTCCTCCAGATGGAGAAGAAAGGGAATGGCTTCTTTTGCTGCTCATAACTCTGGTTTTGTACCAGCTAGAGATATATTGTTTAAAAGCTGACATTCCAAGCTTTCAAACAATTCCAGAATGACAGCAATATCACTGCTAAAAGTCAGGAATTCTTGACCTAACCTGCACTATCTATAATACTGGTGTCTTCTTATGCAGCACATGGCTATTTGGGCCCCCTCAGGCTCCTGGGCCTGGTAGCGACTGCTAACTCTGCACCCTCTACAGCTACTCCCTTTTTCATCGCTTGTTTCATTGCTGCATGAAATTTCACCTCTTTTCCTCCACTGGGGAGAAGGCAATTATTGGAACTAAACAGTCCCTTCCCGATAATTGCCTTCTCAATCAAGCAATATAAATCCACCTAATTTTGAACCCTCTTGACTAAGTCCTTACCTTCTGTCAACCACCAGCCAAATAATAAGCAGATCAACAAGAGATTAACCCTCAAGTTCTCTGCAGGATTTCTTTAAGAATGCTTATTTCAGGAACATGCAGAAAATGTTCCAGATTAAAAAACATCGAGGGCAAAATTATTCCTGTTCACTTGTGTATTATTCATGTCCAGGTTTAGTGTTCCTTTATGCTGTATGTAGTAGAAATGTAAACAGATGTGAAGTTTAGTGTTACAGTTGTATTTGAGTTGAGTAGTTGAGTTTGTATTTGTCATAATGATTATAGTGTTAAATCCTTTTTGTTCTCTTACATACTTGTTCTGTTACTATGCCACTAGCAGCTGGGTTCATGCATAATTAAATATTATATTACCTATGCAGACCTGAGAGAGGATTTTATTGGTGGAACAAGTCTGCAGGAGAAATTATATAATGCCCAACTTCAGCAGTCCTGATCTATAACACCGAATGTTGCTCTGAATGACAGGGCACTTATTAAAGTGTTTCTGTCATCAGATTTTTGCATATGAATCAGGCTGACATTACAGATGTGCTAATGTCACCTGATTCTTACTGTGTATATCTTTTTATTAAATAGTGCCCCTGTTTTTCTATAATTTTAACTTTTATTTTAAGCTAATTAGCCTCTTGGAGCAGGGGGGCCTTACCCCTAAACCTAGAGGCTCGGTTTGCCCACATTTAGAAACGCCCCCTCTTCTTGAGTGACAGGGCCCGGCAGCGTTTGTCTCCTCCTGCCAGCCCTGTCCTCCATCTACATGCCGCGCCTGCGCCGTCCCCTTCATTATTCGGCGCAAGCGCAGTAAGTGAAGGGCATAACGCCCCCCTGCTCCTAGAGGCTAAATAGCACAAAAAAGTTAAAAATATAGAAAAACGGGGTCACTATTTAATAAAAGAAATACACAGTAAGAATCAGGTGACATTAGCACATCTGTAATGTCAGACTGATTCATATCCAAAAATCTGATGACAGAAACCCTTTAAGGAACACTATGGGAAAGAGTAAACTGGTTATGCAATAATTTCCAGATCTCTAAGACTGATGGGACCTACATTGGTGATCAAACTTACATTATCCCTGGCACTGGGCTCTGGCTTGCTCGCTTACCCAGCCTCCACTACTTATCTTGTGACTCTCCATATAAACTTATGGGTTTGACACTACTGCAGGCAGTGATCTGCTTCCCTTTCATCACGTGACCATTTGACATGATGAAAGGAGAGCTGTGGCTAGTGATTGGTTGCAGCAGTGTCAAACAGGAAGTCTACATGGAGAGACACAGGGCAAGCAGCGGAGGCCAGGGAGCAAGCGAGCCAGGACCCAGCACCAGGAATCAGGTAAGTATGATTACCAAGTGGGTCCTGCCAGTCTGAGAGGTCTGGGATTAGTACCCAGACCCTTTAAGCCAGGTTACTGGATGAAGACTGACCTGAAACACTTCTAGAAAAATAGTTTTGTGCAGAGTTTTCAGCTACAGCTCTGCTCCTATTTAAACAAAATGCACTTCTATATTGTATGCGGCTCTTTACTGTAGATGCCAGAGGACCTGAATTGCTCTGATAAGAGCAGAATCATATGTTATGTGGCAGAAATTAAGTTCATCGAGTTAGGAAGTCATTTAATATTATTGCAACGTAGACATTTTAGGAAGCATGTACAGTATTTAGACCTGTGTAAAAATGAAAAATGCTAATTATCTGGATCATCAGCCACAAGCAGCCAGCATTAACAATGTAAAAAGTTTAACCATTTGCCTGTGTTTTACCATTTTGTATATTATAAGAGTTCAATTCAGGTTGTAGAACATTTGTCTATGTAATAGAAGGCTCCACATCCTGCGTAGTGCATAATAGGCAGCCTGGGGTCACATACAGTCAGCATTATCTCCCTGCACTGAGCATATAGAATAAGCCTTCCTGACTGAACTTAAAGGGCTCTGAAGCACCCCAAACTAGAGTAAGCGATGTATAGTATAAGTGATGCCAAGTTCGGTTATGTAATTTTTATCTTGATACTCATTTGCATTCTGATGCTGCACTATAACAAACCAGCAGTAAAATGCATTGAGAGGACTCCTCACTCTCCTCTCCTTTATGTGCATGAGCACAGGACTCCTCTCAATGCATTTTACTGCTGGTTTGTTGGAGCACAACATCAGAATGCAAGTAATTCTGCAGATAAAAATTATGTAACCGAACTTGGCATCACTTACACTATACAACTTACTCTAGTTTACGGGGTGTTTCAGAGCTGTCAGATTCCCTTTAAAGTTTTCAATGTATGTCAAAAGTCAATTGCAGCCCATTCAAGTGCTACATTCTGCCATTGTGGCCTTAGCATGGGAGGTGGAAACCTACACAGGGATATTATATCTTCACAGATACGGCAATGTCTTCAAATTTGGAAGTGAAAAATGTACTTGAGTCATGAAAATGGGATGGGGACCTGAAATAACCAAATTTTAATATTTTCCATCCATCCCCCCATCCTATGTTACTCAATAGGACCCAGCAGTAAGAATCTTGCACAACTGTACTGAAGAAGCTAATCCATGCAAAACAGAATGCTAACTATCACTGACACCCTCTGCAAATTAGGTTCAACTAGCATCCAGAGCCATAGGATGCTACACACTGCTTTATTCTCCATAGCCTATTTACAATTTGCACCAAAAAACAGTTTTAGTCTCAGCTCTAATAAATACAGGAATATAATGACCTTCCATACTTTACGTTATGTGTTAAACATATTTCTGAATTGATGAAAGACAGAATTCACACTTGAATTGTTGATGTATTTTTCATAAAGTTCTAGTTTGCAGAATGGAAAAAAAAACAGGCTGGCAAATATAACATGCTGAGAACGACAATAGAGCAAAGAGATTTCTTTATCAATACTGCAAGAACTAGGACATCCGATATACCAGATGACACATGACGGATATAAGTATCTCAGAAGCCCATATAGTTTTTGTAGGATGTTACTTTTAAGTAACTGGTACAGAATATGTGTTTGATTTTTAGTTCAATTGCACAGCTGCTCTTCTTTTTCCTATAGTATCCTGAAATACAACACATTTTCAAGTATGTTATTCTACTTAAGAACAATTCAAAGGGAATTGTCAGTACTTTTTTACAAAATATTTTGCTCATTGTTAACGTCATTGTAAAGTCCTGAGGCCATGTAGAAAAAAAAAAAAGTACACTTCTGAATTAAAAGAGTATTCTGGTTGTTAGAAGTTATCCTCCATCTACAGGATAGGGGATAGCGATTAGATTGGTGGGGGTCCTATCGGTAATGAGAATGTACCCCCTGAAGCCCCCTGCAATGAACATAGCAGTTGGTCAAACATACACGTGGTCTCTCCACTCATTTCCATGGGAGTTATGGAGTACAGAGCTTGGCTATCTCTGGTATTCCCATAGAAATGAATGGAGCAGCCTTATACATGCCCTACAGGCCGCTCTGTTCGTTTCAGGAGGGCTGAAGATAGTACGGGAACCAACTTCTTGTGATCAGTCAGGGTCCTAGTGCTAGGGCCCCCATCAATCAAGTAGTTATCACCTATCACGTGAATAGATCATAACTTCTAACAACCGGAATACCCCTTTAAATATTTAAATATTTTAATTTTACTTTGTGATATTTAGAACAAAATTATATTTTTAATGTGATTAGTTACTAGAAATATACAACATACGGTAGATAAAGCATATTAGCCTTTTAGTTCCAAAGTTTTCATAAATAAGTCCAACTTTTATCAGCAATTTGCAGATCTGAGAGAATGTATGGGCAGTTGAAGGCATTATCTCATAAAGAACTCCTGTCCATATGGCCCTGCTCAGAACCATCTGCTATATGCCATATGCTCCTTCTACACACCATAAAAAACAGCTTTGTAAGAGTAGCTTCCACACTTTTGGATCCAGCATGTCCATGAAATTAAATGGTCAACCATGGCCACCATATACTGGCCATAATATACTGTTACATACAGAGTAACTCCCCCCCCCCCCCATTTGATAAGAGATTAAAGCCTAGACTAAAGCCCTTTAGTGACTATAATAAAAAAAATGTATTGATGGCCACTAGAGGGTTAAGGGGAGTCTCAACTTTGGACAATTGATTCTCGTTAGAAGGTCCTCTTCACAATAAGCAGATCACAGTGTGCCCCTCCAATGATCATCTGAAATGTGTGGGCAACCTTGTAGTTCAGGTTTCTTTACTAGAGATGAGCGAACATGCTCGTCCCAGCTTGATGCTCGTTCGAGCATTAGGGTATTCGCATATGCTCGCTACTCGGACGAGCATATCGTGATCCTCGAAGAAATGGCAACTTCCTCTTCCTGCATGTTAGCCGCCTTTTTTCAGCCAATCAACATGCAGGAGAGTCTTTGGTACCTCCTAGCATCACGTGGGGCCCCTAAAAGTCGATAGCAGGGATTGGCTGGCCAGATCAGATGACCTGGGAATATAAGAATCTGGTCCCGTGCTGCTCGCGTCATACGCCGTCTTCATGATATTAGGGATAGAGCTGCTGTCTGTCAGGGAGAGTGTTAGGGCCTGAATTTAGATGTTGGTTAGGCAGGAATCACCCACAAAGAACCCAACAGCCCTTCTAAGGGCTACAAGCACCATTTTTTGGGTCTCCTCCAGGCTGCTGGCTGGGACTTGTAGTGCAGCTACCGCCATCTTGGCTGCACACTGTAAACAGTGACTAGTGGCAGAAGGGACAGCACGTGGTCCACACAGACCCAAAATAAATTGCCCAAAGTACTCATTTTTGCTGCTGCTATACCTTGGCTTGCTGAGATCTGTAGTGCAGTCTAGGTAATATGTGTTTCTGTCATTTCTATACAGTATAGTCCAGTGAACAATTATGTAGTGTACTGTACAGTAGTGTCAGTCTAGGGAATACGTTTTTCTGTCATTTCTATACATTACAGTCCAGTGAACAATTATGTAGTGTGCTGTACAGTAGCGTCAGTCTAGGGCATTGATTTTCAACCAGTGTGCCTCCAGCTGTTGCAAAACTGCAACTCCCATCATGCCCAGGCAGCCTACAGCTATCAGCCTACAGAAGGGCATGGTGGGAGTTGTAGTTTTGCAACAGCTGGAGGCACACTGGTTGAAAATCACTGGTCTAGGGAATACATTTTTCTATAATTTCTATACACTACAGTCCAGTGAACAATTATGTAGTGTACTGTACAGTAGCGTCAGTCTAGGGAATACGTTTTTCTCTCATTTCTATACACTACAGTCCAGTGAACAATTATGTAGTGTGCTGTACAGTAGCATCAGTCTAGGGAATACATTTTTTTATATATCCTACAGTGCAGTGAAAAATTGAGTGGTTTGCGGTGCAATAGCCACCGTCTAAAGACTACGTTTTTCCTCTCAGTCATATATACTACAGTGCAGTGAAAAATTGAGTGGTTTGCGGTGCAATAGCCGCCGTCTAAAGACTACGTTTTTCCTCTCAGTCATATATACTACAGTGCAGTGTCAAATTGTGTCGTGTGCTGCACACTAGCCGGAGTGTAGAAAATATACGTTTTTCCTCTCAGTTATATATTATACAGTGCAGTGCAAAATTTTGTCGTGTGCTGCACACTAGCCGGAGTGTAGAAAATATACGTTTTTCCTCTCAGTTATATATCCTACAGTGCAGTGAAAAATTGAGTGGTTTGCAGGGCAAAAGCCGCCGTCTAAAAACTATGTTTTTCCTCTCAGTCATATATACGACAGTGTAGTGAAAAATTCTGTCGTGTGCTGCACACTAGCTGGAGTGTAAAAAATATACGTTTTTCCTCTCAGTTATATATTATACAGTGCAGTGAAAAATTCTGTCGTGTGCTACACACTAGCCGAAATGTAGAAAATATCTGTTTTTTGTCTCAGTTATACATTATACAGTGCAGTGAAAAATTCTGTCGAGTGCTGCACATTAGCCGGAGTGTAGAAAATATACATTTTACCTCTCAGTTGTATATCCTACAGTGCAGTGAAAAATTGAGTGGTTTGCGGTGCAATATCCGACGTCTAAAGACTAAGTTTTTCCTCTCAGTCATATATACTACAGTGCAGTGAAAAATTCTTTCATGTGATGCACACTAACCGGAGAGTAGAAAATATATGTTTTTCCTCTCAGTTATATATTATACAGTGCAGTGAAAAATTCTGTCGTGTGCTGCACACTAGATGGAGTGTAGAAAATATACGTTTTTTGTCTCAGTTATACATTATACAGTGCAGTGCAAAATTCTGTCGTGTGCTGCACACTAGCTAAAGTGTAGAAAATATACGTTTTTCCTCTCAGTTATATATCCTACCGTGCAGTAAAAAAAATGAGTGGTTTGCGTTGCAATACCCGACTTCTAAAGACTATGTTTTTCCTCTCAGTCATATATACTACAGTGCAGTGAAAAATTCTGTCGTGTGATGCACACTAGCCGGAGTGTAGAAAATATACATTTATCCTCTCAGTTATATATCCTACAGTGCAATGAAAAATTCTGTTGTGCGCTGCACACTAGCCAGAGTGTATAAAATATACGTTTTTCCTCTCAGTTATATATTATACAGTGCAGTGAAAAATTCTGTCGTGAGCTGCACACTAGCCGGAGTGTAGAAAATATACGTTTTTCCTCTCAGTTATATATCCTACAGTGCAGTAAAAAATTGAGTGGTTTGCGGTGCGATAGCTGCAGTCTAAAGACTACGTTTTTCCTCTTAGTCATATATACTACAGTGCAGTGAAAAATTTTGTCGTGTGCTGCACAATAGCCAGAGAGTAGAAAATATACGTTTTTCCTCTCATTTATATATGATACATTGCAGTGCAAAATTCTGTCGTGTGCTGCACACTAGCCAGAGTGTAGAAAATATACGTTTTTCCTCTCAGTTATATATTATACATTGCAGTGCAAAATTCTGTTGTGTGCTGCACACTAGCCAGAGTGTAGAAAATATACGTTTTTCCTCTCAGTTATATATTATACATTGCAGTGCAAAATTCTGTTGTGTGCTGCACACTAGCTGGAGTGTAGAAAATATACGTTTTTCCTCTCAGTTATATATCCTAGAGTGCAGTGCAAAATTCTGTCATGTGCTGCACACCAGCCGGAGTGTAGAAAATATATACGTTTTTCCTCTCAGTTATATATCCTACAGTGCACTGAAAAATTGAGTGGTTTGCGGTGCAATAGTGCAGTCTAAAGACTACGTTTTTCCTCTTAGTCATATATTTACAGTGCAGTGAAAAATTCTGTTGTGTGCTGCACTCTAGCCGGAGTGTAGAAAATATACGTTTTTCCTCTCATTTATATATGGTACATTGCAGTGCAAAATTCTGTCATGTGCTGCACACTAGCCGGATTGTAGAAAATATACGTTTTTCCTCTCAGTTATATATCATACATTGCAGTGAAAAATTCTGTTGTGTGCTAAACACTAGCTGGACGGTAGAAAATATACGTTTTTCCTCTCAGTTATATATTATACATTGCAGGGAAAAATTCTGTCGTGTTCTGCACACTAGCCGGAGTGTAGAAAATATACGTTTTTCCTCTCAGTTATATATTATACATTGCAGTGCAAAATTCTGTTGTGTGCTGCACACTAGCCGGAGTGTAGAAAATATACGTTTTTCCTCTCATTTATATATGATACATTGCAGTGCAAATTTTTGTCTAGTGCTGCACACTAGCCGGAGTGTAGAAAATAAACTTTTTTTCTCTCAGTTATATATTATACATTGCAGTGAAAAATTCTGTCGTGTGCTGCACACTTGCCAGAGTGTAGAAAATATAAGTTTTTCCTCTCAGTTATACATTATACAGTGCAGTGCCAAATTCTGTCGTGTGCTGCACACTAGCCGGAGTGTCGAAAATATACGTTTTTCCTCTCAGTTATATATCCTACAGTGCAGTGAAAAATTGAGTGGTTTGCGTTGCAATAGCCGCCGTCTAAAGACTACGTTTTTCCTCTTAATCATATATACTACAGTGCAGTGAAAAATTCTGTTGTGTGCTGCACACTAGCCGGAGTGTAGAAAATATACGTTTTTCCTCTCAGTTATATATTATACAGTGCAGTGAAAAATTTTGTCGTGTGCTGCACATTAGCCGGAGTGTAGAAAATATATGTTTTTCCTCTCAGTTATATTTTATACAGTGCAGTGCAAAATTCAGTTGAGTGCTGCACACTAGCCAGAGTGTACAGTCATGGCCAAAAGTTTTGAGAATGATACAAATATTAATTTTTACAAAGTCTACTGCTTCAGTTTTTATAATGGCAATTTGCATATACTCCAGAATGTTATAAAGAGTGATCAGCTTAACAGCAATTACTTGCAAAGTCAATATTTGCCTAGAAAATGAACTTTATCCCCCAAAACACATTTCAACATCATTGCAGCCCTGCCTTAACCCCCGGAGCTTTTTTCGGTTCTGCATTTTCGTTTTGCGCTCCCTGCCTTCAAACAGCCATAACTCTTTTATTTTTCTGTTCACATAGCTGTATGAGGGCTTGTTTTTTGCGGGACAAGTTGTACTTTCCAACGCCACCATTTAATATTGCATACGGTGTAGTGGGAAGCGGGAAAAAAATTCCAAACCGGGTGAAATTGCAAAGAAAACGCTATTCCGCTACAGTTCTATGGGTTTCTTATTTACAGCGTTCTATGTGCATTAAAACTGATCCATTACTTTCATTCTACTGGTCAGTACGAATCCGGCAATACCTAATATGTATAGTTTTTCCTGCGTTTTCATAGTGATAAAATAATTAGAAAGTTGCCCTTTTTTTTTTCCTTGTCAAATCTTGACCCCTATAACTTTTTGGTATTTATGTGTACAGAGCTTTATGGGGGCTCATTTTTTGCGGGACGATCTGAAGTTTTTATTGATACCATTATGGGGTGTGTATGACTTTTTGATCACTTTTTATTAAATTTTTTTTAGAAAAAAAAAGCGACAAAAAACGGCAAATCGCCATTTGGACGCTTTTTTCCACCACACAATTCGCCGTATTGAATTTTTTTGTTATATTTTAAAAGTACGGGCGTTTTCGGTCACGGTGATACCCATGATGTCTATATTTATTGTTATTTAGGTATTTATTTTTTACTTATACGGAAAGGGGGGTGATTTGAACTTTTACATCTTTTTTATTTTTTATATATTTTTTAACATTTTTTTTTAATTTTTTTTTTACTATTAGAAAGCTCAAATATGGGCTTATATATTGTGGCTTTTTTCTTTATGAGCAATTATGGATTTTATAGACTCAGAAATCCATGAGTTGCTCATTTCTTATCCTGGCCTGCCATCTAGTGGCCAGAATAAGAATTGCACTTTGAAAACTTTAATCCTCACTAGAGATGAGCGAGTAGTGAAATATTCGAAAGTTCGAAATTCGATTCGAATAGACCGCGAAATTCGACTATTCGACCGAATATCGAATCCCATTAAAGTCTATGGGAAAAAAATGCTCGCCACTTGGAAATCTCAATTCGACCACTTGGAGGTCACCAAGTCCACCCTGAAACCTCAGAAAAGGATGCCAACACTGCTGGAATGCAACTGGGACAGCAGGGGAAGCATGTCTGGGTGCATATAACGCGCCCAAGTCGCACTATTACGCCACTATCACAGCCTCTCAACAATACACTCCAAAGACAATCTAACCTCTCTGTAAAGTGAGACCATACAAGGAAACCTTCTTTCCTCTACATTGCCATGGACCCCAAGCCAAACTAGACAAAAAAGAAGATGAAATTCTGCACCCCTTAAAATCACGTTGCCTATGACAACCACAGATGGCATAGGCAAGGGGGAAAGCAAATAGACCCCACCCCTAATTGTCATTGTGTGTGTGTGTGAGATGTGGTCAGACATGTCTTCTTTAAAATGTAAAAACAACTCAAACACATGCAGAAGCCTTAAAATGCCCAAATTGTTGGCGCTAGAGATGTCAGTGACCCGACCTGGCCCAGTGTCATGTCTAGCAGGTAAAGCAGTGGGGATGTTGAGGGATGCGTAGGACCGCAAAAGGCAGAGAGAGGCCGTGGGCTGGCCAGAGGCTCATGAAAATTTTGTGGAGGCCCAAGAGGTGAGACGTCTTAAAAATTATGTGGAGGCCCAAGAGCTGAGACCTCTTAAAAATTATGTGGAGGCCCAAGAGGTGAGATCTCTTAAAAATTATGTGGAGGCCCAAGAGGTGAGACCTCTTAAAAATTGTGTGGAGGCTAAAGAGGTGAGACCTCTTAAAAATTATATGGAGGCCCAAGAGGTGAGACCTGTTAAAAATTGTGTGAGGCCCAAGAGGTGAGACCTCTTAAAAATTATGTGGAGGCCCCAAGAGGTGAGACCTCTTAAAAATTATGTGGAGGCCCAAGAGGTGAGACCTCTTAAAAATTATGTGGAGGCCCAAGAGGTGAGACCTCTTAAAAATTATGTGGAGGCCCAAGAGGTGAGACCTCTTAAAAATTATGTGGAGGTCCAAGAGGTGAGACCTCTTAAAAATTATGTGGAGGCCAAAGAGGTGAGACCTCTTAAAAATTGTGTGGAGGCTAAAGAGGTGAGACCTGTTAAAAATTTTGTGGAGGCCCAAGAGGTGAGACCTTTATAAAATTTTGTGGAGGCCCAAGAGGTGAGACCTGTTAAAAATTTTGTGGAGGCCCAAGAGGTGAACCTCTTAAAAATTATTGGAGGCCCAAGAGGTGAGACCTCTTTAAAAATTATGTGGAGGCCCAAGAGGTGAGACCTCTTAAAAATTATGTGGAGGCCCAAGAGGCCCCAAGAGGTGAGAGACCTCTTAAAAAATTATGTGGAGGCCCAAGAGGTGAGACCTCTTAAAATTTATGTGGAGGCCCAAGAGGTGAGACCTCTTAAAAATTATGTGGAGGCCCAAGAGGTGAGACCTTTAAAGGCTTAAAAAAATTTATGTGGAGGCCCAAGAGGTGAGACCTCTTAAAAATTATTGTGGAGGCCCAAGAGGTGAGACCTCTTAAAAATTTTGTGGAGGCCCAAGAGGTGTGAGACCTCTTTAAAAATTTGTGTGGAGGCCCAAGTGTGTTTAAAAAATTATGTGGAGGCCCAAAGGTGAGACCTGTTAAAAATTTTGTGGAGGCCCAAGAGGTGAGACCTGTTAAAAATTATTGTGGAGGCCAAAGAGGTGAGACCTGTTAAAATTTTGTGGAGGCCCAAGAGGTGAGACCTGTTAAAAATTTTGTGGAGGCCCAAGAGGTGAGACCTCTTAAACATTTTGTGGAGGCCCAAGAGGTGAGACCTGTTAAAAATTTTGTGGAGGCCCAAGAGGTGAGACCTCTTAAAAATTATGTGGAGGCCCAGGAGGTGAGACCTCTTAAAAATTATGTGAAGGCCCAAGAGGTGAGACCTGTTAAAATTTTGTGGAGGCCCAAGAGGTGAGACCTGTTAAAAATTTTGTGGAGTCCCAAGAGGTGAGACCTCTTAAAAATTATGTGGAGGCCCAAGAGGTGAGACCTTGATAAAATTTTGTGGAGGCCCAAGAGGTGAGACCTTGATAAAATTTTGTGGAGGCCCAAGAGGTGAGACCTTGATAAAATTTTGTGGAGGCCCAAGAGGTGAGACCTGTTAAAATTTTGTGGAGGCCCAAGAGGTGAGACCTGTTAAAATTTTGTGGAGGCCCAAGAGGTGAGACCTCTTAAAACATTTTGTGGAGGCCCAAGAGTGAGACCTGTTAAAATTTTGTGGAGGCCCAAGAGGTGAGACCTCTTAAAAATTATGTGGAGGCCCAAGAGGTGAGACCTCTTAAAAATTATGTGGAGGCCCAAGAGGTGAGACCTCTTAAACATTTTGTGGAGGCCCAAGAGGTGAGCCATAAATATATAAATTTTTCTTATTTACGGAGCAATTCTACGGCGGTTAAGGAGGAGGAGGAGGTGGAGGAGGAAATGGCACTTCATACAGATGGCACTTCACTTTGGCTGCTTTCCCACTGTTGGAGAAGCAAAGTCCGGGTCAATCCACTTGCTGTTCATTTGATTAGCGTCAGCCTGTCGGCACTGTCGGTTGACAGGCGGCTGCGCTTATCGGTTATAATGCCCCCGGCTGCGCTGAACACCCTTTCTGATAGCACGCTGGCGGCAGGGCAGGCAAGCACCTCCAAGGCGTACAGGGACGGTTCCAGCCACGTGTCCAACTTGGAGACCCAGTAAGTGTAGGACGCCGAGGGATCGGGGAGGACAGGGGTACGGTCTGCCAGGTACTCCCGCAACATCCGCCGATACTTGTCCCTCCTGCTGATAGCGGGCCCCGCAGTGATGGAAGTTGCACGAGGGGGTGCCATGAACGTGTCCCACACCTTGGAGAGTGTTCCCCTGGTGGCTGTGGGCCTGATCGATGTTGTGGGACTCTGGGAGACCCTCTCCTCTCTGCCGCCAGCGATGGTGGGTGGGAAAATCTCCATCATGTTCTGCACGAGTTCCCTCTGGTATTCCAGCAATCGATTCGTCCTCTCCTCTACCAGAATAAAAGAAGAGACGTTATCTTTATACCGGGGGTCCAGGATTGCGAAGACCCAGTACAGTTTGTTCTCCACTATCCGGACAACACGTGTGTCCCGGGAAAAGCAGCCCAGCATGAGTCAGCCATGTGTGCCAGACTCTGAATAGGCATGACCTCACTGCCCCCACCAGAAGGATCACTTGCCATTTCCTCCTCTTCCTCTTCCGCCTCCTCTCCGCCCCATCCGCGCTGAACCAATGGGACGCACACAGCCTGACTGCTACCCTCGCCGCCAGCATCCTCCTCCTCTTCCACAGCCACCTCCACGTCGTCCTCCTCCTCCTCATCCTCCTCCTGCAACCGCCACCGAGAAGCAGACAAAAGTGTGGTCTGACTGTGTAGCTCCGTTGCCGTCTCCTCCTACCCCCGTCTCCTCTGCGTGCAATGCGTTCTCCCTTATTACGATGAGTGATTCTTTAAGGACGCATAGGAGCGGGATGGTTACGCTCACTATAGCGTCCTCGCTGCTGACCTTCTTGGTGGACTCCTCAAAAGATACGCCAGTACATCGCATATGTCTGCCATCCATGGCCACTCGTGGTTGGCCAAACTGAGGGAGCTGAGTTGGAGGCACGCGTGGATTCATAATCTGGTACTCCATCAATGC